>JAXCMG010000024.1:3689773-3701799 GCA_034642415.1 Podarcis siculus | reverse complement strand
TAATAATAATAATAATAATAATAATAATAATAATAATAATAATAATATCTTTCCAGAGGATGTTGCACACAGAGGCAAAGGGGATGCTATGTGTCCACTATGGAGTCATGTGGCTGCTGATTGACATGGCAGCCATCCAGCAAGCTGCTACATAAGCTGTCATGACATACTATCTGATTCAACTTAACAAACCAGTACGACTCAGCCATTTCCTGCAATCTTGCCAAGAACACACCTCTCCTCCTATATTTAGACCTGTCTGACTTTTCCTTAGCCAAATCAGCCACACTTCCTTTGTTAAAATCTTTACTATTAACTCAGATACTATCAGCCTTCTTCTGAGCAGCTGAATAGTCCCTAGCATCACAGCAGCACAAAGAGTGGATAGATTGTGGGCTTGCAAATAGGCAACAGCAAAGAAAATACAGCCTGCACAACATTTTTCCTCCCAAATATTTTTTTATGGTTCCTACAGCATTCTGCTGCAATCTGTGTTCCACAAGCAAACCCTTTGTAAAGTCCAGTGGAACCCCAAAAACGAATCAACTACAAAATGTAAATGAAAATGGGTTTTGGTTCTTCAGCAATTTTTTAATGTCCTCTATCAACACTTCACTGCAAAGGTACTGTAATTTTGTATATGTTTCATACGAGCTGACATACATAATGATTTAGCACAAATGAACAAGTTCCCAGACCAAATATCATAACTGAACTGCTGCTTCTATGTTCCTGTTGCTACTTCACTATTCAGGGCTAAATCATGATTTGGCTCACTATTACTTCTAAACCTGGGCTCACTGCTTGCCTCGCTGCAGAAAAACTATGAGTTGAAGCCAGTGTTCTTGCTTTGCCGGTCTTGGGTTGTCTGGGGGAGACAAACCATCATCCCAGGTTCAGAAACAATCCTAAAACAAACCATGGCTTAGTTTTGAGCAGAACATCAGGACAGTGGGAGGAGCACTGCAGTTGCAACCTGTGGTTCCCAAACCCCACATTTGCTCATTCATGCTAAGCCAGGGATTGGGTTGGCATTGTATGTGAACTTGTCCTCTAATATAATTTCTTACTGTTGGCTGTGAACGCATGTCTGCACATAGTCATCTAAACCTCATTGCTCTCAAATTCTCTAAGATAAAAGATAAAGATAAAAAGAAATTAGATTTAAGGTAAAGATAAAAAGATATTAGTGGGGGGGGTTGTATTCATTAATCCATGTTCTCAAATGCAACTGCTTAACTGGAATCAATATACCAAAATATGCTTTCAGATTGTGATTGTCTGGTTTGCTGGAACCAAATTCATGAATTCAGCACCCAGGACTCAGATATACACACCCTACTGACAGTTGCTGCGAGACTTAATGCTTACTCATGCTGCTCCAACAGCCAATTTGATATTAAAGCTTTAGGACTGTGCCAAGGAAAACATGTAAACAGCTGACATCTTATTGAAAACATTTCAATGCATTTGTTCAAATCAATACACACAAATCATTGATATTAAAAGTAAGGCTGAGTCAAATATTCTGAACCTAACATTTTCAACTCAGCATTTGGCACTGAAGCTCCCCTTCTTCACACATCACCATCACTTTGAGGTCCTGGCAGTGGCAATCCATCTCCATCACTGCTTAACCTAATTATGTTTATTTCGGCTGTGCCGCTGTGAGCCCAATGTTTCACATTGGTGCTGCACAGCTGAAGAAGGAAAAATGACACCAAACATTGATGTTTCCACCATCAGGTCTTCTACCACGACAATGCCACTGTCGCAAGGAGGATCACATAAACTTATTTGTAAGGCTACCTTGAAAAACCCCACAAAATTAATTGAAAGGCATTGGGGGTGGGTGGGCGGGGCCAGCCCTAACTTCAACATGGTAAAATCAGTTTTTCCTCATCCTTTTGCAACTCGCTGCTTGTAATGGTAGTGGCTGCACCTATTGTTCTAACAGTTCCAATTAAACCAAGGTGCAATGTGGTTGAACTGCATCATCACTAGGTGGCAGCTTTTGAAATTCGCCAGGCACATTTTGCACATGGGACACGGGTGGCGCTGTGGGTTAAACCACAGAGCCTAGAACTTGCCAATCAGAAGGTCAGCAGATCGAATCCCAATGACGGGGTGAGCTCCCGTTGCTCGGTCCCTGCTCCTGCCAACCTAGCAGTTTGAAAGCACATCAAAGTGCAAGTAGATAAATAGATATCGCTCTCGCTGGAAGGTAAACGGTGTTTCCGTGCGCTGCTCTGGTTCATCAGAAGCGGCTTAGTCATGCTGGCCACATGACCCGGAAGCTGTACGCTGGCTCCCTTGGCCAGTAAAGCGAGATGAGCGCCGCAACCCCAGAGTCGGCCACGACTGGACCTAATGGTCAGGGGTCCCTTTACCTTTACCTTTATCAGCTGCTTGCGACCAAGTGAAGATGCCCAGGTGCCAGGATGGAGATGCATGCCTGGGGATCCTTGGATCCTGACTGTTTATATAGCTGAGTTTCTAGCTTATACAGCTGAGTTTCTAACACTGCTAGAGCAGTACTTTAGACTGGACACGTCTATTTGAAGCATGCTTACCATCACAGAGACCCTGCATTAAAAAGAGAACTAGGCATTCAGTAAATACAGGCAGCAAATTAGGGTGCAACCCCTGGGGATGCCGTTGTGTTGTGTGACAGCCCCACTGCTGCAGAAACAGAAGGTGAAATGCATGCGCAAAATTTAATATTCACCTGTTTATTATTAATATGAGTATGTCATGTTCTGTACTGTGGAACTGAACAAATCTCTTGAAGCAACTCTTAAACATTCATGAGATACTTTACTTTTCATTACATTTGTTCTGGCAGTGCAAAATTAGCAAAGTCATCTCCAGCTGGTAAAAACATTAGTGTGTGTGTTTCTATGTGTGAGCATGTGTGAGAGAGAGATTGTCACATAAAATGGTGTATCACGTTAATTAAATCTAACGATTGACTTCTCTAGAGTCCTACTGGTTGTCGAATCACACCAGATTCTGAATACTGCTAATCAGTGTTCTTATAAGCGCTTGCTTCTGGTCAGTAGCGGCAAGTGTCCTGTCCCCCATAGTGGGCACCCCAGTGCTTCCAGCATGAGCCTCTGGGGCATCTGAAGGAGATGACAGGAACACAGAGAATCTGCCTGCACGAACCCAGGAGAGAAACCACCTTTCCTTCCCTCCACAGAGAATGGGAATGGGGTGGTTGTGCTCACACGTTAGGGTTTTCCAGAAAGCATCAATAACAAGACTCAGTTTGCATCTTCTCCCCAGCATGAAAGCAAATACCCTCTTCCCTTTTGCTTCTTATGCATATCTTAGGATTCTGGGAAAGGAGGTCTCAAAGGTGACTGGCTTGGCTTTTTTTGTGGATCATTTCATTTTAATGAATTTCATCTGGCTTATCTGATAGGAAGAAGTAGTGGTGCTTCTTCCCCTCTTAGGACATATAATAGCCCATGTTTGCTTTCCCTGGATGAAGCACTGAAGTCAAAATAATGTTAGAGGCTATATGCCTCTGAATGCCAATTGTTGGGCTTCACAAGTGAGAAATGTGCTATTTTGTTCAGGGCCTAATTTTGGACTTCCCAGAGATACTTGGTTGGCCACATGAGAACAGGATGTTTGACTGGGTGGACCACCCTATGTTATTAAGGAAAACCAAGTCAGAAAAAGTAGATTTGCCCCATGTACTGACTCAAGTATATCCAATATAAATTATGTGGTGTGCGTTACAACTGGAATCCTCTTTCCCACCAAGAAAGGCTATGATCTTTCTGAGGACCTTATTCTGACTTGTTAGGCCAAGAGCTAAACTGAAAACCTTCCTCTGTGTTCTGTGGTTTTAACAGTTAGACTATGGCAACACATTTTACACTATAAAGGGGTTGGCTCTGGTGGGCCAGGGGTTAAATCTGGACTTCAGAGGAGTGGCTTCTTGTCTCTATCTATTAAAGCCCTTTCTACCTCCCTTAGCTCTCTATTTCTGGAATCAGCCTGGGGAGGACTGTGCAAAGAAAGGAGGAAGTCCTCTTGCTGCTAAGGAAGTCCTAGTCTCCCTCTTTCTTCTCTTGAAGCAGATCAGGAAAGGAATGTGGTTGTGAGAGACATTCTTCCTCTCCCTGATGAGTTCTGGTCTTGATATCCAAACACCCTTTCCTGATTCAATGGAAGACCAAGAGGCAACACTTGCTATTCTGGAAAACCATAAAGTGAGGTGGTATTAAGAGTAAAGTTAAAAGGTAAAGGAACCCCTGATCATTAGGTCCAGTCACGGACGACTCTGGGGTTGCGGTGCTCATCTCGCTTTACTGGCCGAGGGAGCTGGCGTACAGCTTCCCAGTCATGTGGCCAGCATGACTAAGCCGCTTCCAGCAAAACCAGAGCAACACACGGAAACACCATTTACCTTCCTGCAGGAGCAGTACCTATTTATCTACTTGCACTTTGATGTGCTTTCGAACTGCTAGGTTGGCAGGAGCAGGAACCGAGTAAAGGAAGCTCACCCCATCACAGGGATTCGAACTGCTGACCTTCTGATCAGCAAGCCCTAGGCTCTGTGGTTTAGACCACAGCGCCACCCGCGTCCCATTAAGAGTAGCTGTTGCTTAAACAACATCATGTCTCAGTAATGATCTGCAAACTCCACCACCACATATTCCTAGTGTCCCCAAAAGATGTTCTGAACTTTCTAGCTATTTTTATATTATATGTATTTTTAATACTTTATCAAGGAACAAACTAATGATTAACATTAAAGAATTGACTTTCTAAAAAGCAAAATGAAGGCATCTGAAGTGTGCATGCACACGAAAACTTATACCCAGAACAAACTTAGTTGGTCTCTAAGGTGCCACTGGACAATTTTTTATTTTTTAAATTTATTTTGACTGTCCAGACCAACACTGCTACCTACCTGAACAGGCATAGGCAAACTCAGCCCTCCAGATGTTTTGGGACTACAACTCCCATCATCCCTGACCACTGGTCCTGTTAGCTAGGGATGATGGGAGTTTTAGTCCCAAAACATCTGGAGGGCTGAGTTTACCTATACCTGTACCTGAATCTGAAGGCATCTCAGTTATTCTCCAATACCTTCCTTAACACAGATAATAAAGTAGCAAACGTGCAACGAATTTAGCTAAGGAATTAATGGTGGCAACATCAGTTTCATGCAATAATGAAACATATCAGCCTTTGACATCAATATTTCCATTCATGTTTATCAGCTAACTAGCTGGACAGCATCCTGGATTGTGTACACAATTTCAGCTGGAAATCGATACCCGCTGTGAATGATCCGGTTTGTCTTCACTGCCATCAGGGCCACCCAGAACCTGAGGTGTTAATTACGAAAGCAGATGTTTAACCTGGGAGATTTGCCAGTTGTGTGTGTGTGTGTTTTAAGAAAGGCATTCAGCAGCAGCCACTCTAGAGGTCATCCTCTTCTTTATAAAGGAAAGGCTGCAGCTTTTGCGGTACAAGCATCTCTTTGCAAGTGGAAGGTGCCGGGTTCAAATCCTGCCATTCCAAATGAAGCATAAAAAGCCATAATTGTTCCAAGTACTTCCATCTTCTTAAAATATTCTGAAGCTACAGGTCTAATGTTTTCTAAGGGACATTCATATATACATATACATATGCATATACATATACATATACGTGTGTGTTTGTGTGTTTGTGTTCTAACACTTCAATCAAAAGGTCAACATTCCCTACATTCTTGTAAACACTACGTTTTAATACCTACTGTTGGCAACACAGCAAGACATTCAAAGGATTCAGTGGCCTTCCAATGAAAGGTCATTCTCAGTCTCCTTGTTTGTAAAGCAAAACTTTATTAACTTATTACAGAATTTAAAAAGGAGCTCATCTGCACATTTCAGCTACTTCAGGGAATCCCTCCATGTGCCATTTGCTATTTAGATTTCACAGGTCCCTTTCAGTTCCCAACACACATCAGTTTACACAGAAGGTATCAGTGTGCGATTATCACCCCTTTCCCCCTTACCAATAAAAACTTCTCACTTTTTTGATATGTGCAGTGTTATAGCGAAAATTATCCTTGAAGTGTTTCACACATACTCTTTATCTTTCCATAAAGGCTGCAACATGAGACTCGGGGTTCCAGAAAAGTGCTTGCATGGTTTACGAAGTTGTGGGAACAGAATGTGGGTCCTTCAGATCAAATGCTATATGAGATCCAGGGCGTCCCGAGCAGGAGATCAAGTCCATGAACTGCCAGTCCCTACCATGACAGTGTCATTCTGTCATTTCTCCTAACAAGCTGTTTGAAACAAAGGCAAGATATGGACCCAAGCAATAAGCTCTGTGCTTTCTTTGGGTAGTGGGAGGAAAAAACTTTGCAAAGTGTTTATTACCTTCCAAGTTGTTGGTATGTAGCCCTTTTCTGCTTAGGGAATAAACACAAGCAGAAAAGAGTCATTTGTCCATATAAATGGACAAGCATGTTTTTCTCCTCGTTCAGCCTTTAACAGTAGTTTTCTCAGGATTTAACTTCCATAACTCTGCTTCTGTTTTCTTAGCTTTCTTGATATGAGAAATCATGTTGCGATAAGTGACATCAAGCTGTGTCAGTCACAAAGTTAATCCATAAACAAACTGAAGAAAACTTTTTTATCATTAAATCCTATGCCTTGAAAAGGGAAATTAACAAAAGTGTTTGACATATCAGTGGGCAAGGTTTATCCAATTTTATTTAATTCAAAGAAGATAAATTAAATCAGGCATATACATAAACAAAATATCTATTAATAGCAACAATTGAAGACCCAGCGTGTCTTATTTTTTTCAACAGGCCTGCAAAATAGGATGGAAGGTCCACAATTAATCTGTCTCAGTGCCCCTTCCAAATCAGATCAGGTCATTGCTTGAGATTTCAGGTGGAGGGGAACGGGCAGAAAATATTATATATTACAGACTTAAAGAACTCTAAACAGGATACTAGTCTGCTAATTCTTCCTTCCCTGAGTTATGATATTTCCCTGTTGATCTATACCACGATTCCTATCGACATTTCATCCCCCTTCTCACAGTTAACCAAGAACTGCATATCCCATAAAGATCCAACAAGGAAACAGCCATTTCCCCAAGATACAAAATGTTAATGAATAGCAGAAAAGCACGTGGGGTTCAAAATAATGTATATTCTGCACATTTTACAAGTTAAGTGGCTTCAAAACCATGTAAGGGTTCATAACTGTCATATCTTGTATATTTCTAAAATCTATGCATTGAGCTTTTAGGTGATTTTGCTTTAGCTGTAGTTTTTCTCTCCTGATGCTTCTCAGTCTTCAGCTGCTGACAACGGTGTCTTTCAGAGCAGACTGTTATCTGCAAACTGGGTCAATAAAGGCCTTTTTTTAAAAAAAAAAACTTTTATTGGAAATAAATGTGACCAATTTGAGGTTTCTTGCTCTTTCCTATGGTGTGATGAACATTCTCTCATTAGATTTTTGCTTTGCACATTATTCAGTAACTAAGAGATTATTAAATCTTACAAAATGGCAATATTGTATTATTCCCTTAATCTAATTTCTTCATCACTAGAAAATGGGTTCTACCACCTCTCTGTCACTCATGTCACAAGCAAAATCTCTTTCTAGTCTAGCCCTTCCATTTAGAATTACTGTAGCCATCACATTACTTTTTATTAGATTTCTTTTTTCAAAGGATGAGCAAACCATGCTACTAGAAATCCAATCTTTCGAAGGAGCTTAAAAAAATATTGGTAACGGAAAGGCATGGAAATCTAGAAAGGTATCTCATTTCCCAGTAAAGTGAAATGTAACACAGTTTCCCTTCAGAGAAAAATGGACTAACTGGACTAACACAAGAACAATGAAAGATATATTTGGAGAGTCACACGTTGTAGATTATCATCTCCTACTTAGAAACTATCAATTTCATTAAGCAATGAATTATCTATCTGGCACTGATTTAGACTTACCGGTAAATAATTTACTTATCCCACACATAGCATCTTAGTGCTTTAATGATGCATTTGAAAATCACATGGACTCAAGTTCACGTGTCACTCACATACACACACACACACACACACACACACATCCCATGATTAAAAACAGTGCAACGCTATTAAGTTTCTTCATTGTTTTCCATATGAAGTCTGCTGGAAAGATCACATACTACATTCCAAAAGCCTCATATTACATGAGAGCAACAGGTAAACTTGTTACTTTTCCAACCGATGTCCACTCCTTGAAAACAATGAGCCAGAACATCAGAAAGAAAGTTTGTCGTACCAAGAAAAAACAGAACCAGAAATTAAGTAGTGCCTATAAATTTAGGGACGTGGGTGGCGCTGTGGGTTAAACCACGGAGCCTAGGACTTGCCGATCAGAAGGTTGGCGGTTCAAATCCCCGCGATGGGGTGAGCTCCCGTTGCTCGGTCCCTGCTCCTGCCAACCTAGCAGTTTGAAAGCATGTCAAAGGGCAAGTAGATAAATAGGTACTGCTCAGCGGGAAGGTAAATGGCATTTCCATGCGCTGCTCTGGTTCGCCAGAAGTGGCTTAGTCATGCTGGCCACATGACCCAGAAGCTGTACGCTGGCTCCCTCGGCCAATAAAGCGAGATGAGTGCAACAGCCCCAGAGTTGGTCACGACTGGACCTAATGGTCAGGGGTCCCTTTACCTTATAAATTTAAGACTGCTCCAAACAATATTTTGTACTTGGCTTAAGGCAACTATAGAAAGAAGACACGACTACAACATCCGTGCGGAAAGGTGCATTTGTGCATTGCGGGAATCTGATCCTTTCCCTAATCCTGAATAACAAAGTGCCATTTCAGATGTCACAAGTCAAGGCCAAAAAGAGTGCTTTACCTCTGCACTCTCTCCCACTCCTCTCCTTGCATGCAAGGCTTCAGGGCTTGCATTGTGGTTATCTTAAAGCACAGCTGCCAGTTTCTTCCAAAGTGTGGAACTGTGATTAAATTGTGGGTTCCAAACCACAATGTGAAACCATATCACAAATGTTGTGCCCAGACTGCAACTTCCTTTTTAAAAAAAAGAAAGAGAAAGAGAAGAAACTGTGTTTTAACTGGAAATGGTAAGTTGGTTCCAGACTCAATCAATAAAAGTCATAAAAATCAATGGGACAAATTAGTAATTTAAGTCCCACTAGCTTCATTGGGTCAAAGCATGGCTAAGTCTGTCTTATTCTGATAGTTTTTGGTTCCTTGGATGAGAGATAAGGGGAGTAAGAAGTACTGATATGAGTCACTCATGTTTTTAGTATTTTTTTCTGCTTTTGGGGGTGGGGGTGGTAAACTGTCATTGTTTAGAATGACACTGTTAGAAAGTTGGACAAAGTAGCTTCTTTACCTTTCATAGCCTGCTACTGGTGATAGCATGCACTGATCATATAAGCCTGTACTTGTGTGGAACTGAACTGAATGTACTTTTGGCTTTAGTAAGCTGTGTTTATTGTTGCATAGAGGGCTTGGAATTTAATTGGATTGATGTGTTCAATTGGATGATTAATTGGCATAGGGTGGTTGGAAGAGTAACTTGGTTTTCTTTTGCCTAATTGTCAATCATGTTATTTTAAAATGTGGCATTTGTACCTTTTAGTTGATTTTCATTTCTAATATTGTACTTCCTGTTTAGAGGGTATTTTGTGAAGTTGTTTACTATGAATTTTCCTTGTATTTTTGCAGCAGACCTTTATGTGCAATGTTTATTTTGATGCCCTTTGCTGTTGTTAATTGTGTTTTATAGAATGTGGAAGTCCTCTGGTATTTTTTGTATTTGCTGTTTATCCAAGATGTTTTAACCAAGTTGAAAACCGCTTAGAGTTTGAAATAAGTGGTACATAAATACTTCTAATAATAGACACAAAGGTGATTTTCAGCCTTAGAAAGAAGAACTCTCTGTCATTACAAAGATCAGATGTTTAAAATATTTGGATAGACAATTAATGAAAAATGACTAATAATAATCAATGATCAGCTACATGAACTACTACAAAGGCCAATGCTGCAAAACAGCAAATTGTTATTTGTAATTTTATCACATATTCAAATCTCTCTTTTTCTCCAAAATAATATCAATGTAATCACAGGAAGAAAATAAAGAATAAACACACATATCTAATTTGGGAATACTTCATCCATATTAACAAGGTCAAATTGGAAGGAAGTTTGTACAGCAACCCCTGTAGATATATCATTACTGCAATAATTTGTAGCTTTGCTTTGTTTTTTTCAGCAGCAGAAGAGGATGCTTCTATTCCAATTATTCTAAAGGTAGATGCAAGCCATGATTATCCACTAAGGTTTGAATTAGCCTAAGGTCAGTCAACTTATTTTTGTAAAATTTCTCTTCTGGTGTCCAGAGAGTTCACTGACAGTTGGACAGCAATACTTAAACAAGGTTTAGAGCAAAAATCGGTAACAATTGTTCACAAATGCTGAGTAAAACAGCCTCTCCTCTAGGTTCTATTAAAAATAATTAGCAGCTGTGCAACTGCCAAAAGTTGGCAATTATTCTCCTGCATGCAGCCACATTGACATTTTATCTCATTAGAAGACCCAAGGCACCCTGTAAAGTGTTGAGGGTTTATAGCTTGGATTAAAAGATCATGTCATGTGCCATTCCAAAATATCATAAGTAGGATCATTTGAAACCCTTAAACCAATCAGATGGGACGTTTGCATTATTTCAGGGCTGCTATGCCCTTTCTATGAAAATGGCCGGCATGCCTGCTAGTCTGTGCCTTCTCACCTTCTCCGCCTGAACTCTCAAGCCTAGGCAAGAGAGCCATCACCTAAAAGATGACTAGAAGATACTGAAGCCATGATCCAACAGAGAGATAGGCATTCTAGGCCTATTGAAAATCAAATAGGCCGAAGCATCCCCAACTCTGGAGAGCCTACAAGCTTTCATCAATGGTAACTGCATTGGGAAATATCTCATAATGTAAAAATAAAACAAATGTGAAACATAGTATGTTGGATCCACACTTCAGTAAGTTAGTTACAACATAAGCCTAATTAAGTTCAATGGGAACTAAGCACACCTTAGTATGGATCCAATCCAATATTTATTACCTATTTAATGTTGGCACATCAGCTAACATTGTCCAACAATCATTCTAGATATATCATAATAGTTAAGACAGTGTCCAAAAGATAACAGCATTTCATTCTGCTATATCCACAGAACAATGTTTAATAATCTTCAACAAAAATGGGTATGATTAAGAAAATACAGGATTACCATATTCTGCCTAAGTCTACCCTAAGGACCCTAGTCTTGAGGGTTTGACTGACATTATTGCTATGCACATATTCTGTGGCAGTAATATTGTCTCTTAAAATACTTGAAATATCGCACTGTTGCAATAGAAACCCATGGAACAGAAACTTGTGTTATTCATAAAGTGAAGTAGGGTAAGCTTTACAAAGTTACATAGAAAATTTTGAGAGATAGGTCTGGACAGCTGTGACTTGCTTAGAAGCTAAGTCCTACACCAGTGTTTCCCAAATTTGGGTCTCCAGGTGTTTTTGGACTACAACTCCCATCATCCCTAGCTAGCAAGACCAATGGTCAGGGATGATGGGAATTGTAGTCCAAAAGCAGCTAGATACCCATGTTTGAGAAACACTGTCCTACACCAAAGAGTATGGGATGTGCTCTGACAAGACTGGATGATCCCCAACAAGATGATGACCATACAAAACACCATATTACAGTGGTGCCCCGCAAGACGAATGCCTCGCTAAACGAAAAACCTGCAAGACGAAAGGGTTTTCCGATTTTTAGCGGCTTTGCAAGACAAATTTCCCTATGGGCTTGCTTCGCAAGACGAAAGCCCATAGGGAAATCTCCGGGGACAGCAGGGAAGCACAGCCCGCCTTCTCCTCTGTTCCTGGACCTGTCCTGAAGGCTTGCGGTGGGAGGTCCGGGAACAGAGGAGAAGGCGCGCAGCGCTTCTCCTCTGTTCCTGGGGCTTGCGGTGGGAGGA
>JAXCMG010000024.1:3593458-3689373 GCA_034642415.1 Podarcis siculus | reverse complement strand
GCACCACTGTATACAGCCCTTCGTTCTTCATGGATAGAATTGCCAAACCCATTAAATATGCCTCTCCTTATCCAGAGATAAGTGAAAGTGACTTTCATACCTCCTAGACCTACGTGTCATGAGACAAACAGCACATAAATGATAGAACCAATAGTGTAAACAAAATATTGCAAACAGTATTGGCTGTACTTATACTGGGGGGGGATACTTTGGGTTGGAAACTATGCATTTGTTAACTTTTTAAAATAAAAAAGCAATATATTTCAAACACCAGCAAGCTGGCAATGTGTAAGTGTAAAGTCAAATGGGTGGTTTAATATACACATGTACCATTTATATATGAGCATTGCAAGAGTGGAACAGAAATCTTTCAATTAATAAATAACATTTAACCCTTACAGGTTAGTTATGCCATTTGTTTAAAATAAACACGCAAAATGAAAACTCTTCCTTTCAGGCCTGCTGAAATGCAAGCAGCAGCAGCAGCCGAGCAGCCAATTTATTGCCCATGCCTACACATGTAAACCATTAAACCACAGCTTTCTCTGTTGCATACTTAAACATCATCAATTATCACACAAGTCTAAGCATATTTGTGCCGCTAGATCTCTAATTCCCTTCAACCCTGGCAACTGTGAGAGCACATGATTCGCTGGTAAGGTTTATAACGTAAGCAGTATTCTACGGGTGGGAATACTGTCATACCTATGCTTTGCTACTGTTTATGTTGGTTCGCTGCTGGAGGCTGCCAGGCTGCATGAACACAGCACATTTCAGCTCAGAAGTATGTCTTGCCACTGCAATATTACTTTGTTTGAAAACCAGAATTTATATATGCTCTAATTAGCTCACAGTTGAACAACATACTACACTTGGAGGTGCTCTAGAGTTGCACAAAAGGCTTGACTGCAACTGACACAAATGTTTAGAAAACAAAACAGCTAACACGAACGTGACAGCATGCACCATTCTGTCAGGTTACATGATGCTCATGGGCTGCACCAAACATATACGCTGGTCCTTTCCTTTCAAAATAGCATGATAGTGGAACTAAAAGCCCTTGAAGACTGAAGCACAGAAGGGGCAAAACGATTTCGCTCAGCTTCACTTTAGCAACACATGTGCTTATGATCATCATAAATATGAATGAGGAGGTCAGAGACTGTTCGTGATCTCTGTTTTATGTTAATATTGCTGCACACCTGGAAGAATTTCATACTACTGCCCTCTTAGCATGCTTCCACATATAATGAAGCTGTCCCTAAGCGTCCAAAGGGAGGTTGGAAGATATTTCACAAGGTGAGATGTGTGGGTCTTAACAAAACCCAGGAAGTATTTGCTCTTCAGGTGTCTATCAAAAATATTATTAGCTGATGGAAAAGGAAGAAAATGACGTCTTAATAAGCAGTAGAGGAATGCAGAAAAGAAAGGTAATCTTAACATCACCACATATAAGAATGAGATGTCCTTCAGACAAAGGTCATAAGGAGTCAAGAGTCCATTGTGAAACTTTGCATGTAATTGATAGATCTTAGAATATAAAAATGAGCTTCCTTGGGCTGCGCATAAACGTAATCTTTAGCAACATCTTTACACATATACAAAATTCACTACTGGGTTTTAAACAGCTAGGCTAATGGCAAACACAATCCTCATTGGAGTTAACTACCAGTCATCACTGGATCCACTTGAAAGGCACAAAATGTGCCTGTTATAATCTGCATTTCTGCATCTTGCCTCAATCAGTTTCAACTGGTGACAGTTCCAAATGAGCTATAAAGAAATAAAAATGGCTGGGCTGCTAAGAACACAGTGACAAAAGTTACTTCTTAAAACCACAGAGTATTGGAATAAAGAATGTGAGTGTATAAGACAGAAGTGTGATCACACGTCTCCTGAACATTATATTATTTATTCCTGCCTTTCAACCAAACATCTCAAGGTAACGGTGCACTTAAAACTACATAATACCAAATATAAAGTGCAGACTAAAACTAAACCGATCTCTGGATTAGGTGTAAATTTGATGCCAAAGCATCTCGGTTCTACTCTGGGTTTACATACACTGCTGCGAGATCAGAAGTGATGTAGGTTTTTTATTTTGTCTACTAAACACATGTAAAATAAACACGCTAAATTAGATCACTCTCTGGGGCATCAGAAAAAAATCCCAATTTCCAATTCAAACTTGTCCAGAAAGCCTACATGAGTGAAGAATCAGGATGATACAGTATAACCACTACTTCCTGAACTTGAAGCATGGATTTCTGTACATTAGGGGTAAGCAATGTATGGTCTGCAGGTTGCATCCAGCTTGCCAATACATTTGTTCCACAAAATCTTTCTTCCATAAAATACCTGGGGAAAAGGCACATATTATGACAGACTTATGACCTGTTACTAACTGTTGTTGTAGATGATACACAGTAAGAACAAGAGTATACTGCAAGATCTTTGATTATGCTATGAGCAGCCATAGTGATATAAATGTGTGCTCTTGCATTCTGACCCATCTCCTCTTCCACAATAAACAACTGTTTTGCGTAGAATGTCATCTCCACCAGAAACCGTGCAACTGCAAAGGTAAATCACAGGCAATGCTGGGTCACTTGATGGCATGCATCACAGCAAGTACAGCAGAATATCAACTTGCAGGATAAAGCAATATCTATTTTACAGTACATAAGACACGGGTGGCGCTGTGGGTTAAACCACAGAGCCTAGGACTTGCCAATCAGAAGGTTGGCGGTTTGAATCCTCATGACGGGGTGAGCTCCCATTGCTCGGTCCCTGCTCCTGCCAACCTAGCAGTTCGGAAGCACGTCAAAGTGCAAGTAGATAAATAGGTACCACTCCGGCAGGAAGGTAAACGGCGTTTCCGTGTGCTGCTCTAGTTCACCAGAAGCGGCTTAGTCATGCTGGCCACATGACCTGGAAGCTGTCTGAGGACAAACGCCGGTTCCCTTAGCCAATAAAGCGAGGTGAGCGCCACAACCCAGAGTCAGCCATGGCTACACCTAATGGTCAGGGGTCCCTTTACCTTTATTTTACAGTGTCCAGATAATCGCTAGCCCAACTCTTCCATAATGTAACTAGGGGAACATTTAAAAAAACCAACAACTCTACTTCCTCTTCATAGTGCAGTCACCCCACACATGGCTCAAGTAAGATTGTCTCTGAATCAGTGCAGCATTCAAAATTTGACAGGCACATTTTGCACCTAGCTATTGGCCACTTGCAACCAAGCGAAGATGCCAGGATTGCACCTGTCATCTCTACCATCTGGAGGTGCGTACCTGGGGATCCTTGGATCTTGACAGTTTTCACACACTAGCAACACAACCTGTAGAATACTATTTGTTATATTTCATCTGCACAATCAGAATCGATTTCAGGAACCAACGCAACTTTTGAGCCGCCTGGCAAAAAAACTGCAATTAGCCATTCCGTTTTGGAGATTGTAACCCTGGTTTAAGGAGCCATTTGCCACCCAGCTTATATATCTGAATTTCTAACCCTGGTGCAGCCCCTGTCATATTCAAGTGGTTTGAACTGTACTACACGATTTGGAGCCCCCAGCTCCCTTCCTGCCCCCTACCCTCACAAACCCTTAACCCACATGTTTTTTTTGTGGCTACTGGCTTTAATAGTGGCAGCAGATCTCCCCCCCCCTTCTCCAGTGCCTGATGCACTGCTATGCCCACCACACTGGCTACAAGAGGACACTGGAGAGGTAGTTTTTCAAATTACTAATGGGGATGTTCCTAGCTCCTGAGAAAAAAAATCTGGTGCAATGCATGACAGCACATCACATACCAGGAAAGGGTGCTTGCTGTTGCCAGAGTTGCAGGAGCCAGGAAAACCAGGAGGGAAGTGGGCTTGGGGGGAAATGGAATTCTTCTGCAGCTCAGATTTAAATGTGAAGAATTTAGGGCAATTATTGCCAACCTTTCTGAAACAGTGGGCAAATTTGGATTCTTTTTAAAGAGTACAGTGGGCACCAGTCACCAAACAGCTGTCGTGGAGGGCATTGTAAAACAAAATGTACAATCCTGGCATCCGATAAAAGGTTGGCAGGTTTTGTGGGTGCTTTCAATGTAGGAGCAGGAATGCAAACAGGAATTGAGCAGGAAGACCGAACAGTCCTTCATGCATTGTGGATTTTTGATGGAATATTGACTGAGACCTTTTGTAGGTACCATAGGAGGCACTGGCAGGCACACGAGAGCCTATGGGTGCTATGCTGGCAACCCCTTATGTAGGTGAGCACTATCCACTCCTGTGACATCTTTCCTGAGCCAGAAGATGTGTCATCAACATCTCTATTCATATTATCCCATCCTAAGACCTCATATATCATTTCCCAGTGCCAAGCACTGTGATTTCAGCCCCATGGGTGAAATCACCCTATTGGGTGCTAGTATGAGCACATCCTATCTTTAAAAGATCATTAGAATAATAGGATTATAGAGCTGGAAGGGACCCCGAAGCTCATCTAGTCCAACCCCCTGCAATGCAGGAATATGCAGCTGTCCCATATGGGGATCGAACCTGCAACCTTGGCGTTGTCAGCACCATGCTCTAACCAACCATGTTATCTTCCCCTGAAGGGCACCACCCTGCAGCTGGTGATCACAACTAGCAGGAACTACAGCTGCTGAGAAATGATCACCATTTCCTCTCATTGCTTTCCCATCCCAGACTTTCCTATCCCCCACCTATTTTTTCATTATTTATCTGGGTTCAAGGTTTTGACCCATTTAAATGTATTTTATTTGGTCCATACAAAAAGTATTGGACATTGGAAGAACCCACACCAGAACAACATATACTGATTTGTTTTATTTTTCATGTGAGATACAACCTGTTCCTGTCTCTCAGTCAATGTCAGCATTTCCCATTTTAAGTCGCTATTGAAGTGGAAGAGCCAGTAGCTTAAGACATAGAAAAATATTCACTAAATCAATCAAAATATAGCAAGTTTGAGGCGGAAATGGAAAATTCAGTGATGCACAGAAACCACAGGTTTAATGGCAGCCAGTCAACTGAACAAATTGCAAGCGTAGGCAATGCTTGCATGAAGCCAAAATAATTATGCATAGTAGCCATTATTTTTCTTGCATACCATACAGTCTAGATATCCTCTATTTTGGATCAATCTCCAAAATATAAATTATTGGCAACAGCTACCATGTCTGCTCCCTTTTGATAAAAAGCTAAATCTCATTCATTTGCTTATTACAAGCTATGCAAATATTTCACAAATAACTTTCAAGAATTTGTTCAGGCTGATGAGGTTTGATATCCACAGAAGTATTTGCCATGTGATGTGATGCAATGCAAGAAAATCAAACGGAAAAACCGAAATACGCATGACACTCTCAGCAAATTCTGTATGGAAAGAAGAAAGCCTGGAAAATGACAATGTCAGTAGACTAAACACAAGTCTGTACTATGATTTCACTTTATTTTGTTTAATTCATTCAGTCCTTTCCACAAGCTCATATTTCTAAAGTAGCTGAAGTACATATTCAGTCTGCACAAGTAGCAAAAATGTGCATGGGGAAATTGTGCCTTTTTGCCAAGCTCCAAAACCGCCTAACCTTGTTCTGAACCTTGGAGGTTGAGAATGTATCTTAACTGGATGAGAAGATGGTATGCACCATCTTACTCCCTCCACAAAATGAGCCCTAACTCCACCTTTCCCTAACAGACCTTGGGTGTTTATTGGTGAAACAGGACATATTTTCCCTGTTCTCTGGAACTAAAAAAGGTAAAGGTAAAGAACCCCTGACAGTTAAGTCCAGTCACAGACGACTCTGGGGTTGCGGCGCTCATCTCGCTTTACAGGCCAAGGGAGCTGGCGTTTGTCTGCAGACAGTTTTCCAGGTCATGTGGCCAGCATGACTAAGCCACTTCTGGCGCAACGGAACACTGAAACCAGAGCAGCACACGGAAACACTGTTTACATTCCTGCTGCAGCGGTACCTATTTATCTACTTGCACTGGCGTGCTTTTGAACTGCTAGGTTGGCAGGAGGTGGGACCGAGCAAAGGGAGCTCACCCCATCGCGGAGATTTGAACCGCCGACCTTCTGATTGGCAAGCCCAAGAGGCTCAGTGGTTGAAACCACAGCACCACCAGTGTCCCTCTTCTCAGGAACTAGAAGTACAGAATTGTTCATGGCCAGTGACTTTTCTAGTGACCTTTCTAATGCCCAAACCATGGTAATGTGAAGGTCTGCAAGCTAAGGCAGGGATGGGGAAGCGGATCTGCCTGATGGACTAGATCCACAGCTCCTCCCACCCCACACAGACCAACTTTTGACAGCTGGAGGCATGACATTAGGTGTGGGCAAGTAGGCATGGCTGGAAAATAAAACAGCCACACAGGCCAGAGCTGGATGAATCATGCTCATAGGCCAGAGCTTCTCCACTCATGTGATAAGAAATTTCATTTTCTATGAACGGGCCAAGCCTTGGGCAGGGCAGCCCATATGCAAAACACTTAGTGACAGGACAACAGATCTGCCACTGGGCTTGAGACAGAGTCACACTAGTACAGGGGTCGGCAACCTAAGGCCCATGGGCCACAAGCGGCCCACAGGGGTCATTTAACCAGCCCACAAGGTCCCCCAAGCTGAGCCAGCTGCTTGGTGAGTCCCCACGTGCTGCGCTAAACCAGCATGGCGCAGGGACTCGCTTCCGCTATGCCAGAAATTGCATCTGTGCAGACGCTGGAAATCGCGGGCGTGCTCGCTCACACACACAAGTGATCCAGCCCACAGAGGGATCTCCACTGGAGTGAACCAGCCCAGGCAAGGTAAACCTTGCTGACCCCTGCACTAGTGGAACCTCCAAGTGACCCCGGCCAGACCACAAGCCAGCAGAAGCTTGGATAGCTCACTCAGTAGAGCATGAGATCTCAGGGTCAAAGGTTTGGGCCCCACATTGGGCAAACACTCCTGCATTGCAGGAGGTTGGACTAGATGACCCTTGTGGTCCCTTCCACTCTACAATTCTATGATTCTAAGAAGTTTACACAGCATGGGGCTGCTGCACTATGACACTATGCAGAAAATCTCTAAACTATTTTCAGTTGAAAGTGCCGACGTAGGGAGGCCCATCACAACAACCTTTGAAAGCCGCTGCTCTTGGCAATTCAGACAGCATGGGACAGAGATCAAATGTTTCAAGAAAGCACAATACTGACGTTACTGGAGACTTCACCAACAGAACACTTTGATGGTTGAGCTTTGAACTGAACTTACACAACGTTCTATATTTAATTCCTCTTATGGAGAACCTAGATTTCTAGGAGATTTAGCATGTACAAACTCCAGATCTCTTTAGAGATTAAATGCCTAATAGAGAAAGCATAATCAGTCCAATACTTCTTTTTCATGCAGCCCAGCCTAGTTTTCACCATCAAGTATTTTTGAAATGGGTTGGAAACTGACAAGTGACAGATAGAATTATGTTTCAAAGTGGAAAAAACCTAAACAGCATATTACAGAATAGGTCAAGCAAATTCACAATGAATTCTGAAAAAGCTAAAGTTATAACTCAGAATGGAAACTTCCTACTGTTCCATTCTGACGAAGTTACATAATACTCTTTATCTTTGTCACTGATTTAACTCATATTTGAAGATATACACAGATCCTATTAACTATTATTATGTACTTAAGACCTCGTTCATAGAATTTAAAGTGCAAGAACAAAAACACTGAGTGTTATTACAGGGAGCTTTCCATGTAAAATTGAACACGGATAGAGGAAACAGAGGTATTGGATGAAGTGGAAGAGAGTAAATAGTGTGTTTCTGTTCAGTATTTATGGTTAGTCTCAATAGGGAATGGAGACTGAAGGGTTAAGTTCCTAAGATCTTATATACATTTTTCCTTTTTCTTGCAGTAGATTCTCACAAAATGTCTTCTTTCACAACAGTGTTTTTTTATTTTTTACAATAATTTTTAATCTGGGATTTATGTGGAGTTTAATTGACATCCTCAGTTGTAGACTGAAGTCTGCAGGAAAGCAGGTCACATGGTGGAATTCCCATTCCCTGTTTATTGAGGAGTGTTGTGTTGCAGTCTAGTACAGTTGAGCGGGTGGGGAGTGAGCAATCAGTGCTTCCAACTATGGCACTGGGCCGTTACCATAGCAACTGGCTTGGCTGACCTTGCGCCTGTTGACTTATCTCATACATGGGGTTATTTGTGCTCATGAAGGAAATTTAACCCTTTCCTCTATGTCCAGTTCCTGTTAGACACCACAGTTATGACTCATCCTCCTCAATAGGCCTTGTTTCTCAGAAGTATTCGCTGCCCTATACATGGCCTTTCTAGGAGGAAACCTTCAAAGGCAAGTACTTCCTGAAGCATTGGCATCTACCTGTTTGAGATTTAAACCTTTCTCAAACTGCTACACCATATCCCAACTCAGATTATCCTATTGGCATTCAAGAGATATGGGTTACCTATGGCCCACCAGATGTTGCCACAAGTCTCATCATTCCTAATCACTCCCCATACTGCTGGGGGCTGATGGAAAATGAAGTTCAACACCATCTGGAGAGCCACAGGTTTCTCATCAGTGGTTTACACTGCAACTTAGAAGTCAATGTGATTGAGTTCAATTAGGTTTATGACAGTCTTAGTAACAGTCAGAATGTAGTCGGAAGCAACACTTTATACATGCAATAATAAGTTACAGTATCAAGATTCCTTTTTGTGCAACTACGTATGTTTAAATTGTGCCATGGTTCTCCTGCAAATCAGAACTCTCCAAACTTTTCATGTTGGTGACACACTTTTTAGACATGCATCATTTTAGACACACACCCCTTTCCAGCCCCAGGAGGAGTGAGAGCGACAAACCTACATACTGCAACCGACACACTAACATTTCATGACACACAGTTTGGAAAGCTCTGCTGTAAATTGTGAACATCTTTCTGTAGCTTGGGGACTAGACGTTCTGCTGTTCCCCTGGCCTGTACACCCCTCTTGTCTACAGCGCAGATAACGTTCAGTGGCAGAGCGCATGCCTTGCATGCAGAAACGTCTCTAGATCAGTTCCTGGCATCTTCAGGTAGGGCTGGGAAGGACTTAAAACACCGAAGAGCCACTGTTAGTCAGTGCTGACAATACAATTAGAAGAAGGAGCAGTCTGACTTAGTATAAGACAGTTTCTTACATTTCTAATAAAATGATCAATTGAAATGGCTGTCTGCCTTCCTAATTATCTGCTCACATCCTGGGTCCCAGTAAATCCCTTCCTTGTTCTTGTGGAATGCTTCCTGGCAGTACAATTGTGGCATTTGCATCCCAAGGTCTTCAGATCCCCTTTTCCTAGCGATTAATCTATGTTCAGGGTCGCTGTGGAAGGTAGCAGACTTTCCTTCCTTGGAGGTTTTTAAGCAGAGGTTGGATGGCCATCTGTCATGGATGCTTTAGTTGCGATTCCTGCATAGCAGGGGGTTGAACAGAATGACCCTCCGGGTCTCTTCCAACGCTACAGTTCTATGATTCTATAATTCTATGATCCCTCCTTATCCTCTACCATGAATATGCAATGTGCCATCAAAATCAAATGACCTTTTTAAAAGAGTGTCGGTTCACTTCTTTACCATGTGGAAAAGCAAAAAAGGAAACCATACTTCCTGTATGTATTCATATGTAGGTAGGTACCATTTTCAAAATTGTTCAGTGGAACCAGACGCGTTTCCACTTTAAAAGTACAGCTAACACATTTTTTAGGAGGGAAAAGCAGAGGGAATTATTTTGAAGGTAAAGATGAACATCTGTCCAGCTGCAATGCATGTCAACAGAAAAACAAAACTAGGCACATGCCTGAATTATGGTGACTCAATATGCTTTAAAAAAAAACCCTAAACATTCTTTTGTTGATTTAGAAGCCAAGTGCCATTAAGCTAGAATCCTAAAGACAAGGGATTAAGTTCATTACATTCATAGGAACATATAATAAATCAATAAATGAGTATAATGGAGTTAAGCTATATACAGAATGTGCACATCAATATTTTAATGTGCAAATGGTCTTAATGTATGTCAGTTCTTAATTGGCCAGAAGTATGAGGCCACCGTCATGCCAGGCCCCAACCCCACTGTCAAGTTTACATGGCAAACTGGATTAAAGAAGTCTCCATTTCATCTGTCGTGGCTTTGCTGGGCTCTTCAGATTCAGAAGACTCCCTCCAAGGGCAGGCAACATCACTCCTATGTTGCAGAACCAGGCAGCACACACAGCTCTCTTCCAACCAGGTGTCTAAATTTCTGGCGTTACTTTGCCTGAAGATGACTCTGTCACAACTATTGCTACACTGCTATGCTAAGTGGTACCACAACCAGGGGTGTTAGGGAAGGGGGTAGTACCTCTGGTGGGGGGGCATGTTGCGCTCCTTCTGGAGTAGTTTGTCCACCTTTGGTCTCCGTCCTGCACTCAGCTCTCACCTATGGCTCCTAGAAGCTTTCAGCATGTGACACTGGCCATACCTTGAGAACGGCTTCAACTGGCCAGCTAAACCTGGTACAGGTATCCAATGGGTCTCAAACTCTCAGTAAGGTAGGAACCTATTCTCTATGAACTATGGCCCTGAATGGGTTGATCCTGATTCCTCTCAACTGTGTTAGGCAGAGATGCTATCATTACAAAGAGAAGCAAAATGCCCTGATGATGTTCTATGCCTGAACTGAACAGTATTTATTCAGATTCACTGAAGTTAATGGACAAGACTAACTGAGCTTTTAATTAATTTCAGTGTACGACTTGGTTGATTACCCACTCCCACAGAATCTTGATTTCCAGTGGGTGGTTCCAAAGGTACTTCCTTCATTGAGTGAAGACTCCCTAGATCCAGCTCAACCTCTTGAACAAAACAGAAGGGCAGCCTGTTTTTTAAAAGAGTGAAAGATGTGTTTTTTCACTTCCAAAGCCAGCTTTTGGGGCATGGCCTGAAGGCACAGTTATACTACAATCTTACTGAAGCTAAAGTAATCTGGGTTTGTTGCCGAGATGGGAGGTCACCGGGAAACATTACACACACTGTGTCCCTGACTTCCATGGAGGAAAGTGGACTGTAAATAAAATATAATATGTAAATGCAAAATCTGGAAGTTAAGACCACACTTCTGTTGCTGTCTTGCTTGTGCAGCAAGAGGGTGTTTTTTTTAAAAAAGGAAAAATTAGTCAGGCACTTCAGGATATCAAAGAAAACATAAGACAAGACATGAGCTGTGAACTAATGAACAGTGTTCTTTATCTTCTCACAGTAACTAGCATTTAAAAAAAGAGGAAAACATGCTGCTTTAGGTGCATAAAGTTGTCATTACAAGCTGTAGCCTTTCCTAACAGGCGCTGTAGCATCACTTCTTCCATGAAACTATTGCAGCCATAAACAATTACTCTTGGCAGCGAGCAGCAAAGGCCACAAATTGTTGTTCATTGTTGTTGTTCTCAGAGACGCAGCCAATGATATTAAACAAATCTGCTTACCTAAAACTAAGAGTTCCACTTCCAGAAACAGAACAAAGTCTGAGAAAATAAGGCACTCTTTCCGGATCCTAAAATACTATAAACTATTGTAAAAGCCACTGACTCCTTGAAATTTAAAGAGAATATTGTTACTGTAAACCAAGGGGAGGGCAATCGTTTTTGGCCTGTCAAGGGCCACATTCCATCAGGGAAAATATGTCAAGGTCTGCATGCCATAAAAGGTTGAAGCCAAACTCAAGTGATAAATGGAGCCTGAGACAAAAGTGTTCTGGATTAACTAACCCAGAAAAAAATATTGGCCTTCTTTGATTTTCACCATGGCTGCCTCAGATTAGAATTCCCAATTCTGTTCAGGTCTGCTTAGAAGGAAGTCCCACTGCATGGGATGCAGTTACTTTCCATTCAGTGTTGAGAGTGCTTTTATTATTTGCTTATTTATTTATACAATTCATTTGTGGACTGCCTATTCATCCAGTTCTGATCAACAAACCAATGCAACAAACAAATGCATCTATAGCAATGTATAGCAATGTATATTTCTCAAACAAAACACTAGTCTGTTTAGTTGTTCTGGAGGAGAAGAGGGGGAGGGAACCATGCTCAAAGGCAAGGAAAAATAAGAAGGAAATGAGCAAGAAGGAAGAAGGGAATTCTGATGGGACAGAATGAAAGAAAGGGCAGCTTCAGAAGATATAAAATGAGGCTCCAATGCCACAGATTGTATACCTGTGTGTGTTTAAAAATACCAAACACCCACAAATACTTGGAAGGCAGAATATGCACATTAAGATAACAAGCTATTGGCATATCTGCAAAGAGAAATGTAGCGAAAGTGGAGTTGGTGGGGGGGGAGGATATTTCTGATCCTTCATACAGCTTTCTCCAGGAAATGAAAATTTGTTTCTGAGCAATTTGTTTCCCTTAGGGGGAAAAAAATCTTGTTAAACCTCTATGAAATTAGGAAACGGGGGCAGGAGAGAGAGGGTCTTGTATAATGTAATTTACAGGATTACAAAGCAACGCACACGTGCTTCAGACTTGAATTTCAGCTTCTAATCCCACCATCTGTCCACCAGTTGTGCCACACACACACACACACACACACACACAAACTAATAAAGATCTGAGGAATCTCCAAAATGGACATATAAGTTGTGTTATTTGAATTGCAATGTTTTGCTACTTCAGAGCATCCAACACAGTAATTGCATTCTGCCTGCAAATTAAGCTATAGGAGCTGACATTTGCCACTGGCTAAGGAAATAGTACATTGGTTCCTAAACTATATGAGACAAATAGATATTTTGTGCACTGGCTCTGTGTTTCAGGCCTGAAAAGGAAAGTCCAGACATTTCTGGCAATTATATTTCCAAATGTGGGAAGTGTCTCTTGGTGTTTGCAAAACTGGTCCATTCTCCACCCTTGATACCTTGAGAGTCCAATCCTATATATGTTTACTAAGAAGGAAATCCCAATAACTGGGACCGACTTCCTAATACGGGTTATAGCCTCTGCCTAATAATTCTCAAGTTGTACCAGCAACTCATTTTTTAATTCACTCTTGTAATTCAGACCTGACCAACTCAGTTAACCAACTTCAGGGTGCTGAACTCCAAGTTTATAGCATCAAACAAGATGAATAGGAACTAACAGCCTGCTGCTCTCCACAACCTTTCTCTCAGAGCTACCAAGATCCCAGCTCACCCTGTACATATTTCTCTGATGAAGACGAGGGGATGCAGCCTGCTGAATTTTGACAGTTGTTGATAAAAAATATATAAGTACATGGCGATTTCTTCTGATTCCACTGAACTAAAAACACAATCATCTGTCACAACCTGTAACCATCAGTACAAAAACAAAAGGTCCAAGTCTTATAAAAGTCCATTTTAGAAAGAAAAGCACCCACCACCTTCAAATTCTACGAAGATCACATCCAACCATTCTACTAGATGAAGTTTGGGGAAATGATGCCGATGAAACTATGTTTGCAATGAAAAAGCAAGTACAAATGTATTTAGATCACAGTGTTGATGGAGTCAACAGAATAAACAGACGAATTCTGCCTTGTGCCTGCAATGTAAGGATTGCGGATCCTTAAGGGTTGGCATTAAGGCATTGAGGATCACCATGGTCAATTCCTGCACAGAAGACACCATCTGTGTCGAGGCCGTGGGATCTGGGAAGGAAGCAGGAGTATCCAAAACCCAGCAGAATCCCTCCCAGGCCTAGACTGCCAGCTTTCCCTGCCCCCTTCTCTCCCTGCAAGGAATCTCCCCTTTTGCTCTACGCAGGAACTTTACTTTGACAAGCTCCAAGCGGCGACGTCGCCCCAACCTCCTAAAAATAACAGCCGGCAGAAGAAAGCACAGAAATAACCACCCTCGGGGAAAAAAGAGGAGAGGGAGGGGAGGAGAACCAAAGGCGTGAAGCGGCGTCGCTGCTGTCAGGGAAGGAAGCATCTCCTTAGTTAATGCAATGACTAAACGCTAAATCTGGAGCCCAAGATCTGGGGTGGGGAGGGGAAGCAGGAGAGAGAGGGAGGGAGGGAGGGGAGAAATGCCCACACAGCCCTTTACGCGGAAAGATGGAGAGGCAGAACTCCTCCTCCTGCCCCCTCCTCCCCGCCACTTACAAACCAAACTCTGGAGTGGGCGGAATGGGGGTGGGTGGGTGGTGCCGGGCAAAGCATCGCAGCCTCTTCCTCCCCCCCCCCCCACGTCCCAAGCTACTCCCATCCGCGCCCGGGGATGGCTTTGGGGACTCCTCTCGGCTGTTCATAAGTCATCCCAAAGAGGTGGGCAACCCCAAAGCCTGCGCGCCGCCCCGTCTCGATCACACACACACACACGGAGGGTTAGCAAGATCAAGGAGAGGCAGCTTTCTCGGCGCAAGGCGATCCGGCACCCCGAGCCCCGCGGATAGGAAGCGACTGCCTGGGTTTCTCCATCCCCACCCCACCCCCATCCCCAGCCACCCCGTCGCTCCCAAAGACGGAGCCACTAGTTGATCGCTCGTGGTGGCCAGGCAAGACTCGAAAGTGTAACAAGTCTGGCGCAGTCCGGTCCACGCCGGCTTAGGAGACGGCGGCTCTTCCGGCCGCCTGTCACAGTTGCCCAAGAGTTGGGCCGGTCCCGCCTGGGGTGGGGGGAAAGGGGCCGGACTCTGCCCGATCCTCTCCCGCAGGCACACAGATCGGATCGGAGGGGGTGGTGGTGTTTATTCTCTCTCTTTTTTCCCTTCTCCCCCACTCTTTCCCCTCTCACCTCCTTCAGCTCCTTCGCCACGTCCTTCAGGTCCCCCAGGACTAATTCCAAATCGTCCACGATGATCTTGATCTGCTCCTTCACCTTGGCTTTGGAGGCTGCCGGCAGCCCTTCGGCCGGAGACGACACGGACGACGAGGTGGCGGAGGAGGAGGTGGTCCCCTTGGACTTGGCGGACATTCTTCGGCGGGGAGCGCCGGGGGGGGGAGGAGGAGGAGAGCGCGGCAGGCAGGCAGGCAGGTCAGGAGAGCTGGCTGGCCCTCGAGGGGCCACGGCGCCCGTCGCCGTCCCGCCGCTGAGGGGCCCCGGAGCTGCTGCCGCTGCTGCCTCCGTGCCGGCTGCCCATGTTGGGCTCGGGGCCCCAAGGCGACGGCGGCGTTGCCGTCGTGCTCCGGGCGCGCTCCGCCGCTGCCATCAACGCCCCGGCAACTGCACTAGTGAGCGAGGGAGCCCGGGCTGCAGGCAGGCGAGCGGGCGGGCGGGCGCTGCGCCTGCGCCTGCCTGCTGCCTGCTTCCCTCCCTCGCCGAGCGACACAGACATGCAGGGCGCTCCGCTCGCCCAGGAGGAGGCGGGCGGGGAAGAAGGGGGAAACAACAACCCGGCGGGGCTTTTTTCCCGCCCCCCTCAGAGCCCTCGCCACATGCCTTCAGCCCACAAATCCCGCCTAATCCTCTCGACGGCGGGCGAGCGAGCGGCGCTGGACGGGATGTTGCACGGAGCGCGTGGCGCGGGGGGGGGGGGAGGAAAAAAAACCGAGCGCGGCTCTTTCTCAAACTGCCTCCCGCCTCTGAGGGGAAACGGTGTGTGTGTGAGTGTGTCGACTCTAGAACCCACCCGCCCCTTGCGACGGGATGGTTTCGCCCAGAGTCACTCTGGAGAGGCCTCGGGAGACTGTTCATTTCCTCTGGCGACGCGGGGAGAGGTGTAAGTGCGTGAGGAGCCAAGGGAGGCGGAGGAGGAGGAAGGAGGCGGCGATCGTCCCTGCGCAAGACCCGCTGTTTCCCGCCCGCGTGTTTTGGTTTGGGTTTTTTTTGGGGGGGAGGGGGGATCGCTCCGGTCTCGCTTGGCTGAGAGCATCTTGCGAGTGGATCGGTG
Organism: Podarcis siculus; assembly: GCA_034642415.1. Lineage (NCBI taxonomy): Eukaryota > Metazoa > Chordata > Lepidosauria > Squamata > Lacertidae > Podarcis > Podarcis siculus. The sequence goes on along the minus strand of JAXCMG010000024.1, from coordinate 3,673,492 downwards.
CGGAGGAGATCGCAGGCTCCCTTCCCGCGTTTCTCTGGCGGCGGAGAAAGGGGAGGAAAGGCGGAGAGGGGGAAATGTTGGACTCGTCGCCCAAATTTGGCGCCACGCTTCTCCGTTTCCCCCGGAGGGGCGGCCAGATCGCGGGAAGAACTGCCTCTAAAACTTCTCTCGGTGCCAAGGCCGGGATCGCGAGGCAACAGCTCTGCGGGGGATCCCACTGGCCATTATTATTATTATTATAAGATCCCTTAGAAAAGGGGAAGGGAGGGAAGCAACTACAGTACTGGAACACTTGCAACAAGGGCGTAACCGGGGGGGGGGTGCAGCTGCCTCCCATCAAGCAAATAAAAATACTTAACTAACCCAATTGTGTCGCAGGTAACTCCGTTCTGCACCCCCCCCAACATAAAGCTTGCCCCCTTCCCAAAATAAATCCTGCCTACACCCATGGTTCGCAAAGAAATTCAGGAACAGGGAGAGATAAAGAAGACCCAGGCGTGGGCAGGGGGACAAGTTGCCCCCTCCCACAAAATCAAGTAACTAAATAAGCATTCTTAACTAAAAGCGGAAGTTGTAGAAAGATTTTGACAGATTTTTTTCTGAGCACTCAGGGTAATTCAGCTTTTCTTGAGACGTTTAATACTGAATCTGCTAGACAAAGCCAGGAAGAAGATGATGACAGGTGGGTGTCCTGCCCTGCCACCCAACATAAATCCTGGCTATGCCCATGGACCATAGGAGCCAACTCTGAGGGGTCTTCACCCCCCAGAAAAAATATTTGAGGGGCACCACCACCACCCCCAGTTGATGGGCATTGCCATTCAAATGGTTTGTGTGGTCGATTATTCAGGGTGAGGCTTACCTGCCCCCCCACCCCAATATTTTATTTAGGCTGGCACCCCTGCCATGGACCCAGCCTTGAAGGCTGGCCAGTAGCATTCTGTAGGTTTCAAATGACATTTTGGATTCCTATAAGGAGCCTTTTCGGTGGAATTCATAAGGAAATATTGGCTGTTGTGGAGGCATCAAAATAGTAACTCTAGTCTTGATAGTAGCCAAGTGAAAGCCCCTGTGACGTTAATTCCTATATGTCCGAGGTTCCCAATGTGGGGGACAATTTGATTTTTAAGGGAGACAATTCGAGAATGAGTTATTAACAGTTAATGGCCTTTTAGGCTTCCTCCATGTGAATAGGAGTTCACTTTTTGAATATAAGAATTATATGTCATTGGGGGCATCAGGATTTTGGAGATGCTTAGGTGGGGCATGGCCAAAAAAAGGTTGGGAACCACTGCTATATGTGAACTATAAGTGGAGGAGAGATAAAAAAAAGTTAGTCAATGTTAAAAATGGGTAATATAAAAATGGGTGCTATATAATGAAGGAATGGCAAATAAGATGCCACCGAAAAACTGTGAGGAACATCTGAAGTGCTCTGATGAGAACTACAGAAGGGAAACTAGGAATCTGTGTGTGCAAAGAGGAGGGATACAAGAGGAGAACAGGACAACAGCTTCCAGGAAACTGGAAAAATACCACAAGGAAATCGGACCAGGATAAATGAAATGAAACAGCTGTTATAGAAAGATAAGAAAATGCAATGGGGATGTTTGCTTCTATCTTCAAAGTATCAGGACTTCAGAAATTCAAGGAAATGGGAGGTTGGGATCATTTATTGAGGGAGAATCCTCTGTGGGGTTCAACCTTTTCACCAAACATAACAAGATGTGTGTGCAGTTGTCAGACAATTACATTATAAATGATTGTATTCAACTTCATCACAAAATCCTGGAGAAGGGTCTTAGCTCAGTGGTAGAACAAATCACTTGTATGCAGAAGGTCCTTGGTCCAATGCTGTCACATCACTGAAGCTCCCACCACTACCATCCCCTCTGAATTTCTGAAGCCGCACAGAAGAGTCACTACTTTTCAATGTTGAGAATACCGAAAAAGCTTCCTATGTTCCTAACAGAATAGTTCTGTTTAGACAAGGCGGCTCAGTAACCTGCACCTTTCCTGATGCAAAGAGCAAATTACTAAAATATTACCAACATTAAACATTTATTGCCAAATTCTAGGTTTTTTTACTCTTGCACAATCCTAAGAGGCGTTTTGGAGAGCAGTGGCTTGTATTGATTTGTAGTAAAATTGACTGTAAAAGACTCTTCCACATGTCTGCTGGGGATTGTATATTTTTCAAAAAAGGTTACAGTTTCATAATTTTGGTTCTCAGTAAGAGTTAGTAAATTTGCTACACTGTATTCACGGTCATCTTTAAACAACTATAGTCGTTCTGACTGCATTGAGTTGCCCTGAAATCCCCCTCAGACACTAATTCCATCATTGAAAATCCAGACGTATGGCAACCCTAAATCAGAAGTAAATCCCACAGGGGCTTCAATCCTTTGCACTTAGTTAGAAGTAAGTCCTACTGAACTCAGTAGAGCTTACTTCTGAATAGATATGTATAGGATTTTGCTGCTGCTTCAGTATGGCTCTTTCCCAAGAAAGTATGAATAATTGGGTACAATTCTCCTACTGACTAATATACCGTATTTTTCGCCCTATAGGACGCACTTTTTCCCCTCCAAAAATGAAGGGGAAATGTGTATGTGTCCTATGGGGCGAATGCAGGCTTTCGCTGAAGCCTGGAGAGCGAGAGGGGTCGGTGCACACCGACCCCTCTCACTCTCCAGGCTTCAGGAAGCTATCCACAAGCCAGCGGAGCCCGGCAGGAACTCCCTGCAGCCCGAAGCCCAGGGAGCGCGGCACTGTGCACACCGGGCTTAGGGCAGCTATCCGCAAGCCTGCGCCGCCCAACGGGAGTTCCCACCGGGCGCCGCAGGCTTGCGGATAGGTGCTTGCAGCCCGAAGCCCAGGGTGCGCAGTGGGCTACAGCGCCGCGCTCTCCGGGCTTTGGATAGCAGCAAGCTCCGGGAGCGATGGCGAGGTTGAGCGCAACCTCGCCATCGCTCCCGGACCTGTTCTGGGGTGGGGGGAAGCTCAGGCTTCCCCTGCCCCCAGCCCGGCAAGCTCCGGGAGCGATGGTGAGTTTGCGCACAACCTTGCCATCGCTCCCGGAGCTTGCGGGGGGGGGGGAATTTTTTTTTCCTTTTTTTCCCCCCCCCCCAAAAAAAAGTGCGCCCTATGGGCCGGTGCGCCCTATAGGGTGAAAAATATGGTATTTCATTAGATAACTCCCCTCATTATAGAGCTGGTATACACATACACACACACACACACATACAAAGACAGGTGTGCATATTTCTGAAGCAACCTATAATTCCATGTTGAAATTTCTAGTAGCAATTTGAACACAAAACAGACATTGAAAAATATCCGTTGATTTGTTGACATTTTTTCTGATGCGCTCGAAAGATCTTTAAAGGACAAAACGGCCATGATCCAAACTGCCTTCCTGCAGATTGTCTTGCAGAAGGCAATAGAAGTGTCAGAACAGGCAAAAGAAAGTACACAGCACAAAGTTTAACTTTGTGATTTGCCCCCACAAGTTGTAGCGGCAGCTTTAAACTTGTATGGCTTTAAAAGAGGATTGTGGAAATTCATGGTGGATAAGTCAACGGTTACTAGCTATGAGGGCTGTGTTCTGGCTGTGTGTCAGAGGCAGCATGTCTCTGAATGCCATTGGATTTGAATCACAAGTGAAAACGATGCTGGACTAGATAGGCCTTTGGCCTGATCCGGCAATTTCATTATTGGGTTCCTTAAAGTATCAAAAAGCTCACCCAAAAAAATCTGTTAATGAACACTCGTTAAGTATATCTTGTACACAACATACCGTTAACAGCTGTGATCTCATTAGCTTACAGGAGCTAAGCTAAGCAAAGTTACTGCTGATCAGTAATTGGATGTTTGAGACACTGGTAAAGCAACCCAGCTGATGAAGTGTTTGTTTCAGTAGCTTCTTAGTTGTCACTTTTACAAAGCAAGAATCAATACTGCATCTTGCAGCAATGCTAATGAATCATGTCGCTGCCAGAAACTTTTTCTGAAACCTGCATGTGCGTAAGCAACCCAAACTCCCTGTTTTCTATGCGGGTGATTTTAAAATAAAATAATTATTTTTAAAATGCTTTGGAGCAGTGCACAGGACTTCACAATTAATCATGATATATATTGTATTCAGTGCTATTTCTCTCGAAAAAGAGGTGCTGGAACTCATCATGAACGCCTCCCTTGTTCTCTTATAATGGCAATGGCACCCACTTCAGAGGTGCCAGAACTGAGTTCTGGTGAGTTCCGACTGAAAATAAGCCCTGATTGTAGTAGAATTATTAGTATAAATTTTCATATAAGGAGTGGAAGCAGCCATTTACTTATTTTACCACACTTTTCTAGCTATTTCTTGCATCTCTGCTGAAAGACCCACTCATCCCGGCAGAAGGTAGAGTTTTTTATGCAGTAAAAAATTACAATAAAAAAAAATCAATAAAATTCCACAATTTGAAACAGAAGAAAGATCTCGAATGGACTGTATAAAACTTGCCAATGGATTATTCTTATATTCTTGAGCTATTTAGCACCATTAGGTAAGTACACTGAACCAAAATGGATCTTACATTATTTAAAATGAAGGAGGGTAATTTTTGTTTTAAAAAGGCTTCTTTGAGACCTACATGGGGGAAAGTGGGAAATATTTTTTAATTTTTTTTACTAATAGCAGCAAATGGGTTTCCTTTTCCAAATGCTATTTGAAAAGGACACAGCTTCACCTTAGGACAAAGGTAAAATCACAGAATACAGGGGGAGTAGGTAAAAAAAAAAGGGAAAGGATCCCTGGACAGTTAAGTCCAGTCAAAGGCGACCATGGGGTTGTGGCGCTCATCTCACTTTCAGGCCGAGATCAGATCCACAGACAGCTTTCCGGGTCATGTGGCCAGCATGACTAAACCGCTTCTGGTGCAACGGGACACTGTGATGGAAGCCAGAGTGCACAGAAACACTGTTTACCTTCCCGCCATAGTGGTACCTATTTATCTACTTGCACTGGCGTGCCTTTGAGCTAATAGGTTGGCAGGAGCTGGGACAGAGCAATGGGAGCTCACCCCGTCGCGGGGATTCGAACCGCCGACCTTCTGATCGGCATGCCCAAGAGGCTCAGTGGTTTAGATCACAGTGCCACCCACGTCCCTTTTCCAGGGGGAGTACCAGAGGGTGGCAATGGCAGAATAGCCCTTTTTAAATTGAATGCATGCCCCAAGAATGCCTGTTTGGCACTTTGGCATAATTTCACCACAAGGTAAAGACATTTTTGTTTTCCCAGGCATTGGGCAGTAAAAATTGTATGATATTTCCCTATTGTTCTTCATATGCTTATGTGATTTTCTGTAGGGAGGGGGTGGCGCTGTGATCTAAACCACTGAGCCTCTTGGGCTTGCCAATCAGAAGGTTGGCATTTTGAGTCCATGCAACGGGGTGAGCTCCCTTTGCTCTGTTCCAGCTTCTGCCAGCCTAGCAGTTTTTTCAAGATGTTTGCAGACAAACACTAGCTCCCTCGGCCTGAAGCGAGATGAGCGCCACAACCCCATAGTCAAGTTTGACTGGACTTAACCATCCAGGGGTTCTTTACCTTTACCTATGTGATCTTCTCATTTGTAGCTTTATTTGGTTACATGTTAAGGGATCTGTTATTTTGAAAAAATAAATAAATCCTGATTTGACTTTACTGTAAACCACCCTGAGCTTGCGCAAAAGGCGGTATGTTAAAACATCTAAATAAATGTTGGAGACACAAAGCACTTGAACTCACATAAGAAACCACAAGATATAAAAATAAGTGTTTCATTGTGGTAGCCTTAAAGAATTATAAGCATCCAAAGACAAGCCCAGAAGAATGCCTTATCAACAGTTCATTGACGGGAAGTCTTGACAACTCGACACAGAGCATCAGCCTAATATATTAGTAAAACATAAATATCCCTGAGTTTCTAAAAGTGTCAGGTTTTAAATAGCTTATGTTGGAGCCTGAAGGACCATGAATAGATTAACTCTGTTATTTCCCAGCTTTTAAAATCTTAATACCCTATCATAAAATATACACTGAAACATCTGCTTGGAAATTTGGTGAAATATCCTGCTTTGTGTTGACACAACAGGTACCTATTTATGCCCCATCCAAATCCTCTTATTCAGAGATGGCCATTAGGTGGTGTGAGGAAGCCACCTCTGGCACTTGATTTATCAGCAAACTTGTTACTTTTAAATTTATTATTTTTGAATTCTTGGTTTTGGTGACAAATTCATGAGGGATTTTGTGCCTCACTTGCTAAATAACTTGGCCAGCCCTTTGGTAGTATGCAATGGGAGCAGGGAGGGGCAAGAATTTGCTATTCCACCTTTGGTACCAAAATGTATTGGGACAGCCTTGCACTTATTTATTGGAACTTTATTGTACTTGTTTATTGTACTTAGATATTGAAAAAGGAGATATTTGTGGGGGGGGGTGTACATGTATCCTGCAACCCTTTGCACACTTACCTGGAAGTTGCGTGCTGGAAATGTAGGTCTGCACATTTAAGGTTGATGAAAGTGACCCACCCAACACAAATTCCACTTTACAAAACTTGGACTTTTTGCAGCTCAGATAGCGATGAGAAAATGCATTAAAAAGTGTGAGACTGAAGGTCGATTGACAGAAGAGTGTATAGCCCCTCCACAAGCAAATCCGGATGAATGCTCATTGTCATATAAACTTGCCACAAACAAATTAGAACGAATGTTCAATAAAGAGTGGACATAATCTAGCCTCCCCAATGTGCAAGCAAATAAGGATGAAATCTGGAGGTACCCACAGGCTATACTGCATGTAACTTGGAGCCGGAAGAGATAAATGAAACCATTATATATATATATATATTTAGCAATGATGCAATAACTGCAACCTTTATGTTCAGAGGCATGATCACGGTTCTTGGGATGGAGGCAACTAGGAAAGGACTATTGCCTTTATTTCCTGTTTGTGGACTTCCTGAGGGCAGCTGGTTCACTGCTATAGGAAACAGGATGATGAATTAGGTGGGCCTTTGAACAAATTCATGGAAAAAAATCTACACAAGCTGCATTAAAATGAGTGGCGGCTGTGCAAGGTTCCCTTTTATTACAATGGAGCCCACGTAGGAGAATTTCTCAGTGGACTGTGTATGTGTGTGTATTAATTTTAAAATGACCTTAATTGACAGAAACATCTCCTAAACATCTTGCCACTGGTTTGTTTTTGTTTACTGCATAACTGTCAGCTAGCAAACGTCTTCTTTTTCTCCCCAAAGAGAAATTGGTTGGTGTCAGATGCAAACTATTTCCTGTGAAAAAGTATCCTTTTACCACTGGCATTCACTTCAGTCATACATTATTGCAAACATCTGGAGCTCTGCAGAGAAACCCAGCCTGGATTCCATCCAAAACCAGCACAATCAGGGCAGGCGGAGGAGAAAAAAAGGATTGAATGGGTAAAAACAGGAAAAGGATGTGGGAAGGAAAGGTAAAACGTTGAATCATTATTGAGAGAAGAGAGGGGAAACAGAGTTTGTTCTCCTTAAAAACAAACATGGTAGGTAAACATGGCATCTCTTGTATTTAGTTCCTTTTGCATCATTCACTGTTAGAACAGCTCGTGGCAGCAGTATGCACAACATAAGAAAAGGATTCGAACATACCCTTTCCATTCACTTCCATTCAGCTTCTTTTTCTATGAGTTCCCAACATCTAAATCATTTTTAAAGATGTCATGCAAAATTCACAGGAATTCCTGTAAGGGCCACTTTCTGCAAATGACGACTAATGAATGGAAATTCCCTTCTCTGAGAATGCGCATCACATCGCGTCTTGCAAAGTGTTTCCAGATGGGCGTTTATGGTGGGATCAGTGCTGCTCATGCTTGTTCCTCTCTCACGCAACAACACTGGCAACGAAACACCACCCTGCATTTCATTTTACCCAGATTTACCCATTCCACAGGAAATCGTGAAGCTTCTAAAAGCTTGTTGCCAACAACCCATTTGTGATAACTAAATCACCCATTTCATACAACCATAGAATTGTATAGTTGGAAGGGGCCCCAATGATCATCTCTTCCAAGTCTATCTGTAGTATTAAACCTCTATAAAGGTAAAGGTAAAGGTACCCCTGCCCGTACAGGCCAGTCTTGACAGACTCTGGGGTTGGTGCGCCCATATCACTCTATAGGCCGGGGGCCAGCGCTGTCCGGAGACACTTCCGGGTCACGTGGCCAGCGTGACATCGCTGCTCTGGCGAGCCAGAGCCGCACACGGAAACGCCGTTTACCTTCCCGCTAGAAAGCGGTCCCTATTTATCTACTTGCACCCGGGGGTGCTTTCGAACTGCTAGGTTGGCAGGCGCAACGGGAGCGCACCCCGCTGCGGGGATTCGAACCGCCGACCTTTCGATCGGCAAGCCCTAGGCGCTGAGGCTTTAACCCACAGCGCCACCCGCGTCCCTATTAAACCTCTATATGGAAGCTTAATTGTCTTTATTAAACCCTCAGTATGCAAAATAAAGGTAAAGGGACCCCTGCCCATTAGGTCCGGTCACAGACGACTCTGGGGTTGCGGCGCTCATCTCGGTTTATTGGCTGAGAAAGGCGGTGTACAGCTTCCGGGTCATGTGGCCAACATGACTAAGCCACTTCTGGCGAACAAGAGCAGCACACGGAAATGCCATTTACCTTCCCGCCAGAGCAGTACCTATTTATCTACTTGCACTTTGACATGCTTTCAAACTGCTAGGTTGGCAGGAGCAGGGACCGAGCAACGGGAGCTCACCCCATCGTGGGGATTTGAACCGCCGACCTTCTGATCGGCAAGTCCTAGGCTCTGTGGTTTAACCCACAGCGCCACCCGCATCCCTAGTATGCAAAGTACTATACAGTTTAAATGCCATTCCAATGTGACAAGGATGAGAAACCTGAGGCTCTCCAGATATTCCATTATTTCCGACCACCGACCATGCTGGCTGTTAATAAGAGTTGGAGTCCAACAACATCTGGAAGTTCATAAGTTCTCCACCCCTGATCTATGGAGACCACTATTTACATTTTACAAGTAGGAATAAGACCAGCAATATTTGAATATGCCTTTCAGCAAAGTCTCCTAAATTCCACATATTGGTCAGGCAGTTAAATCTTGCTTCAACACTGGTGCCAGGGCAGAACCTTCTACTGCACCTGAAGGCAGTGAGTTAGCTCATTCTGGGGGGGGGGGGACAGGACAGGACATCTAATGGTTGCTCCCTGACTGTCAGGGGCTGGACTGAGGAGGAATGGTGGGGACTGCCCCCTCCCCTTCCTGCACCTTCCCGAGAAGAGGAGGACAGTACAGTGGTACCTCGGGTTAAGTACTTAATTCGTTCCGGAGGTCCGTTCTTAACCTGAAACTGTTCTTAACCTGAAGCACCACTTTAGCTAATGGGGCCTTCTACTGCTGCTGCGCCGCCGGAGCACATTTTCTGTTCTTATCCTGAAGCAAAGTTCTTAACCTGAAGCACTATTTCTGGGTTAGCGGAGTCTGTAACCTGAAGCGTATGTAACCTGAGGTACCTCTGTATAGATTTAGAACAGTGGTTTGCAGAAGGCCATGGTTCAGAGGCTGCAGAGGAGGGAAGCTAGGAAATATTGAGAGAGCAGCAGGAAGAAGCAGCACCGGGGAGAGACAGACAACAGACTCAGTGTCTCTAGAAAGCATTCCTGACCCCACCCCCTCTCCCTGGACCCGGCATGCATTGAGAGAGGTGGAACAGAAAGCTCAGAGGCAGAAAGCACAGATCATCCAGCACAGGGGTGATGTAGAATAGGAGGAACTGAGGCAGGGCCAGATTTAGTTTTGATGAGGCCCTAAGCTACTGAAGGTAATGGGGCCCTTTATATGTCCAGCTGTCCTTTGTCAGCAACAAACTGTCACTGTTTTTTTGTGTTGAATATATGCTATATGGTAATTTATGGACCTAATAGGTATCTAAAACCATCTTACTAGATTCAAGTAAGTAGCCATGTTGGTCTGCCTTAATCAAAATAAATTTTATAAATTCTTTTAAAAGATAGTTTAAAAGACACTTCTTAAAAACCTAAAAACTCCCTTAAAAGAATCCAGTCTTCAAAAAAGTTATATGATCTAAGAAAGTCTTTAAAATAATCCTTCCAAAAGAATTTTAAAATTATAATAGCACCTTGGAGACCAACTGAGTAGTTTTAGGTATAAGCTTTTGTGTGCATGCACACTTCTTCATTTTATTTGTTTTTTATCTTATATTTTGGAAGTATACATCCAGTTTTTTCCTTTAATTTTTTGGGGAGCCCCCAAGAGAGTGGGGCCCTAAACTATAGCTTGTTTAGCTTATACGTAAATCCAGCACTTGGCTGAGCGGTGGAACTTTACCTGGAATGCCGTTATCTAAGAGAGAACACATTCCTTTGTCTTTCTCTGTGAATACGGAATCAACTACTGGGTAAGAACTCTTCTTGTTTATCTGCTTCTTGGCATCCCACCGTGGGAGGGATAGGGTTCCCTGAAACCTGACACTAACCTTCTCCAAAGGACACCACCTCACTCTGACTCATGGTAGGCCTGGTCCTGAAGATGTCATTTAGTAAAAGGGATACATTTATGTTCTATAATGTACCACTGCAGGGAATTTGAACTTAACTATTCCTATAGGCACAATTCATCTGCCCATCACATGAAAATGAGATGTGTCACAAGGATTTACTATTGGGACCAAAATTAATAAATTCAAGTCCTTATTTATATGCATTTTAAACCCAGAATCTACGAAGACTAATGCTTCTACTAATGTTATTACATTCACACTTGCCACAAGTAAACACTGCTTTATCTATGAAGATGTGAGGCAGTTTGATGCTACGGAGCTGCCCTGCATTTTTATCAATGTTGCTAAAAACAGATTTAGTTAACGTTCCGTCTAGTTGTGTTAGCATTTGAGGTTATGTCCTTCCATTTTAAACCAACACAGAATGGTTCTGAGAACATTTCTGTGGCAGCAATAATTTTTCCTATCTGGACAGAAATAGCTGGATCTCATGGTTGTTGGCCCACCCTCATTCCTAATAAGCTCTTTAGCAACGAGGAACTATTTCTCTCTCCCTCTCAACATGAGATGAATAGAGGGTGAGCAAGTGCAGAAGTATCACTGACATTAATGCAGGAGCAGAAACTCATAAAGTTAATGGAATTTAATGTACTATAAAGTGGTAGATGTCAAAATAGCCCCACAAATCATAAGAGTCTCTTTGGTCCTGGACATACTTTGTTTTTCAGTTCTGCAGCAGGGGTAATGCATATCCCTAACTTTTAGTTAAAACTATAATTGTGGGATGGTAACCAACCTTCTCATTGTCTGAAACCCTAGGATGCTGCTGCCAATACGTGTAGACAATACTAGGCCAGATAGGCCAATGATAACACTCAGTATAAAGCAGCTTCCTAGGTTCACCTGTTGAGATCTGATGGACAGCAGCCTCTCCCAAGGGACACACATTCAATGGAAAGTTCCATAGAATCATAGAATTGTAGAGTTGGAAGGGACTCCATGGTCATCTAGTCCAACCAATTGCAAGGCAGGAATCTTGACTAAAGCATCCATCATCTGCTTAAAAACATCCAATGAAGCAGAGTCCACAACCTCCTGAGGGTGTCCATTCCACTGCCGAACAGCGCTTACTGCCCAAAAGTTGTTCTCAATGTTTAGCTGAAATCTCCTTTCTTGCAACTTGAATCCATAGGTTCGGGCCCTACCATCCGGAACAGGAGAAAACAAGCTTGTTCCATCTTCCACATGACAACCCTTGGGATATTTGAAGATGGCACTGGACCATAAAGAAGGCTGATCGCCAAAGAATTGATGCTTTTGAATTATGGTGCTGGAGGAGACTCTTGAGAGTCCCATGGACTGCAAGAAGATCAAACCTATCCATTCTGAAGGAAATCAGCCCTGTGCTCACTAGAAGGACAGATCGTGAAGCTGAGGCTCCAATACTTTGGCCACCTCATGAGAAGAGAAGACTCCCTGGAAAAGACCCTGATGTTGGGAAAGATGGAGGGCACAAGGAGAAGGGGACGACAGAGAACGAGATGGTTGGACAGTGTTCTCGAAGCTACCAGCATGAGTTTGACCAAACTGCGGGAGGCAGTGGAAGACAGGAGTGCCTGGCGTGCTCTGGTCCATGGGGTCACGAAGAGTCGGACACGACTAAACGACTAAACAACAACAATCATATCTTCTCTCAGACTCCTCTTTTTTTCCAGGCTAAACATACCCAGCTCGCTCAACTGTTCCTCATAAGGCTTGGTTTCCAGACCCTTGATTATTACGATTGTTTATTGAATTTATATTGGTCACCACAAAAATCCACCCTGAGGCGTTGCTATTGCCATTTCAGGAGATGTTTCACTGCAATACAAATAGGAGCATCTACAGAAGAGGGGATTTTTTATTTAAAAAAACTAATAATTACACAACAAAACAGTGTACACATTCATTGCATTCATGAACTTTTTAGTGTTCGACTGTGGTGCTGTTGCATTTGCCATTTTTGTTTGGCAGATCAAACTACTCTTCCTACAGAAAATCCTGGTGGAATGCAACCCTGACCTGTAGTAGTTACAAACATTTATCTTCATCCCAGTTTAATATTTTGAAAGAACAAAAGATGGCTCCTGCTAGATACACCCAAATGTCCATTGAGTTCAGCATCCTGTTTTCTACAATGGCTGATAAAATACCTATGGGAAGTTTCAAAGAGGAGTATGAGGGCAATAGCCATTTCCTTCTGTTGTCCCTCAGCGTGGTGCCTCTTGTACATTAAGAGTGTCATTGGAGCAGTGCGGGATGTACAATTTGTAGCTTCGCTTCTCTCAGAGAATGGCGATGGTGAAATTTTGCCTCTTAAGCAAATCATAATGGCACTCCTCAGTTCTGGAACTTTGGAACCATTACATCTGCCTAAGGCTTCCAAGGAGATGCAGGCCCCATATTGTTTAGAAAGTTGGTGTAGAATAAAACTGGGGAAAGGTTTATCCCACTTCCGAATAACAGATATGCAGCTGTCAACATTTAACATTGGTATCATTTCTTCTGAACAGTACATAGTCTATATCCAGTTCATGAGGAATGATGATGTGGAAATCGTAACGAAAGTAAGAAGTGCAAAGAGATCAAAGCAGAATATGGAAAGCAGTTCTTTTTGAAATATGGACGAATCCAATTTCAGAGGTGATTTGCAGGGCATGTATATCTACACCCCACTGCTCTCACCTTCAGGTTATCAAACCTTGTCAGACTTGTTCATATCATCTCCAGGAGCCGATGTTTGAAGAAATCAACAGCAAACTGTATCTGAAAGAAGAACATCTTGCATCCATCCCACATCTTCATGAGAATAATGTTTGCCAAGAACAAGAATCATGACATCAATGGTGAGATTGTCTTACCTAACAGGAAGAGATGTTTTATGAATAGTTTGCATTTGATGCATCTTTCATCATGAAGACACAAACATATGCAAATTTGCTTGTAAAGAGATGACTCAATGGAACTTATCTGTTCCATCCAGGCTGTTTAGGAATATGTCTCCCATGTGATTTGCAAGCTTTAATATGTATACCGCCTATAATAGGCAGGGGAAAGTGAAATATTCTTGCAGTATATTTCATTTGTCGGATAAAATGTAAATACCATGCTAAGTCTGGAGTCTTATACCAACTTGCCTGTGTCCAGGGCAGCTGTCTACCAGCTCCATCTGGTACGCAGGCTGAGACCCTACCTGCCTCACCAGAGTGGTGCATGTTCTAGTTATCTCCCACTTGGACTACTGCAATGTGCTCTACATGGGGCTACCTTTGAAGGTAACTCGGAAACTACAACTAATCTAGAATGCAGCAGCTAGACTGGTGACTGCAAGTGACCGCCAAGACCATATAACATGGGTCCTGAAAGACTTACATTGGCTCCCAGTATGTTTCCAAGCACAATTCAAAGTGTTGGTGCTGACCTTTAAAGCCCTAAATGGCCTCGGCCCAGTATACTTGAAGGAACATCTCCACCTCCATCATTCAGCCGGGATACTGAGGTCCAGTTCCAAGGGCCTTCTGGTGGTTCCCTCACTGCAAGAAGTGAGGTTACAGGAACCAGGCAGAGGGCCTTCTCAGTAGTGGCGCCCACCCTGTGGAATGGCTTCCCATCCAATGTCAAGGAGATGAGTAACTATCTGACTTTTAGAAGACATCTGAAGGCAACCCTGTATCAGGAAATTTTTTGATGTCAAATGTTTTACATTTTTTATGTGCTGTAAGGTGCCCAGAATGGCTCAGGAAACCCAGCCAGATGGGTGGGGTATAAATAATAAAATGATGGTGATGATGATGATGATGCCTGGGACTATGCTCCATTGAACTCAGTGGGTCACAGGGCCAGCCTGCTCATGAGGTGGGCTGAGGCAGCCGCACTGAGTGTCAGAATCCCATGGGGCAGTGCCCCTGTGAGTGCCCTTCCTGCCCCTACCACCACTGTTGGAGAAGCAAGGAGAAGTAGCAGCAGTGGCTTCCACCAAGGTCTTGTGAGATCTCACAGAACATTCATGAGATCCCCACAAGCTCCCCCATGATCTCTCTGGAAGCAGCCACTGTCATGTGACCTTGGTAAGCGAGGCTTCAGCTGAGGTGTAGTGGTGGCACCTTCCCATTTCGCCTCAGGTGGCAAAACAGGATGGTCTGTCCCCAGTGGGTCTTATTTCTGAGTAGACGTGTATAGAACGGCACTGTAAATGTGATCAATCCTCATAAACTACAGACCACACATTTATGATTATGCTCAGTTTGTCTCAGAGCTGTTAAATAATTTCCGACCTGTTTTAATTTGATTTTTGTGTGTGCCCGTCCTCGCTGTTTGTCCACTATTGGAGAGAGGACATATTAGCAACTGTGACACTGTAATAGGATTAAAGTTCATTTGGGTTTGCCCAGCTAATCTCACTGGTGCCTAAAGGAGACCTAATCAAAATTATATACTGTATATTAAGTTGCCTATAAACGCAGACTTGCCATGGACAAATTCAATGATAACTGGAATCCATTCTTACAAATACCGTATTAGGTTAAGAGCTGGTGAATTACAATAACAACCTTATAGAATATACAATTTTGGGTTTTTTCTCCCTCCCTCTTTATTTTCCCTTCTACACAGGTTCTGTTTATCTTTTTCTTTCTCTCTCTTTTATTTACATCTCACCACGTCTGGTGCACATATAGTTATGTACTTTCTGAACTTTCAATAAAGATGTTTTTAAAAATTTAAGAATTTTTAAAATAAAAGTTTAAAATGCTTGATAGTGATACAAGCTAAATTTGTTGACCGCACTTGATAAGGGCTGTGCCTTCTGACGATCTGACCTTTGATCAACCCATATCAAGATGGATCAAACATAAGAATATTTTCTCTATATTGAGCCCATTATTTTACTGCAGAAAATCTCCAAAATCAACAATTCCCTCTTTTTGCTTCATTAATTTGTCCTGAGATACCAGGTTGCTGTCACATCATCACTGAAGAGTTTATTCAGGATTTACAAATTAGATTTGACAAATATTTATATCGCAAAATATGCCAGGACCTCTGAGCACCTTGTGAAATAAATAAGTAGATATTCATAACAAATTATTGAATCCTGGTGAAAAGTCACTCTTCCCCAACACTTGCATGTACATGAGCTGCTGCACATGAGATATTCCCTTTAACAGATGTGTCAGTAATTTGTTCTGGGGATGGGGTATGAAATGCTTCGACTCAATGGCCCCACCCCTTTAACAGGGTCATCAGCACTGTTCCAGCCAATAAGGAGCCTTTGTTCTTCCCATACATCACCTTTGTTTGTGGATGGATGCAGAAATTGGATCCTAGTGCAGAAACTTGTTTCAAGACAAGCTCACCTTTCCTGTACTTAGGTGTGATAGTACAACAGTTGTCTCTGGCTTCTGTTCAGGATATGGATCAATCTCAACAAAATGTATTTGGGATGGAATCTTAAAATAGGGGGCCAGCAATGAATACTGCTGCAAGACATATCTTAAGGCATTTGCGATAACATTTTTGTGATGGGACTTTTGGGTTTATTGTACTATTGACTAGATTAGCATCTATACAAAATAAATAAAATGAATTTCAAAATGCATGGCCTCCCTCTGAAATGTAGGACACATTTTGATATACATTTCAAATGTATATAGCCCACAGAACATTGGCATCTCTGAACAGATGACTAATTTCCCCTGCAACAAAGTCTAAACAGACTCTTGAGTGATTACATAAAGCTGGACTTATTCCTTTATAATTAGTTTTGCTGTATGTCATTTAAGGGCAGATCTCCTTCCCCTTTAAGATCTCAGAGAGCTTAACTGTGCAATCTCTTTTGGAGTCTCAGCATTCACGATAGTTCTTTGGAAGCAAAGCACAGTCCAGATTTATTTTATTATATGAACTAATAACCTTTCTATACCACCCAAGAGCTGAAGCTGTCTGAGTGCCTCACAGAATAGAGGTTAAAAGCATAAAATAGAAGAAAATTACAACAGATCACAATGTAAATTGAAGTGCAAATTAAAGCAGACACAAAATTAAAGCAAAGTAAAACAAAGAGTAATCTTTGCAGTGCAAAGATCTAAAAAGCAGGAGCACTTTTTTAAAAAAATAAAAAATGGAAGGACTAAAAAGCATTTTCAGAGTACTTCCATGGCTGATTTCAAATAATTTATTTTCTTTTCAATCAGCTTTTTATTAAGGCTCTTCATAATACATTACAATAAAAAGCAAACAAGTCTAAACCAAAATAAAAACGAAAAAAGAGAAAAAAAGAATGCAAATTCCTCTTTCACAGGTAAGTCTTAACTCTTGTCGCTCCCTGATTGTGGAATGCTCTCCTCAGAGAGGCTCACCTGGTGCCAACGTTACATACCTTTAGGAACCAGGCAAATATTCCTCTTTACTCAGGCCTACAGGGTGAGCTCCCGTTGCTCGGTCCCTGCTCCTGCCAACCTAGCAGTTCGAAAGCACGCCAAAGTGTAAGTAGATAAACAGGTACCACTCCAGCGGGAAGGTAAACGGTGTTTCCCTGCACTGCTCTGGTTCGCCAGAAGCGGCTTAGTCATGCTGGCCACATGACCCAGAAGCTGTACGCCGGCTCCCTCGGCCAATAAAGCGAGATGAACGCCGCAACCCCAGAGTCGATCACGACTGGACCTAATGGTCAGGGGTACCTTTACCTTTACTATGGCTATTAAATATCTATGGCTTGTAACAGTGTGGCGGAGAGGGCCGTTATTATGGTGACTACTTTATAATTAGGCTGTCTGTCATAATGCTTTTTATTATGTTTTTATCAATGATGTTCTGTGTTGTGTTTTCAGTGTTGTGCACCAGCCAGGGATCTTTTGATAAAAGGTGGTATATAAATTGAATTAATAAGAAGGGGATGATGATGATAATAATGAAGGAATAATGAGGTGAAGGTGACAGCAAAGATTAGTCACTTGTTTGGGTCAACCGTTTGGGAAACCATGAGGATGGAGATACACCCCATATGTTGATGTTATGGGTTGCCCTGAATGAGAGCCCTATGGGCACAGTGAGTTGGATGTGGGTTGATACCCCTAATGAGAGCTGGAGGTACCTGGTGGAGAGCCAACCAAGACAAGAACTTGGCTGGTTCTAAAAGGTATGGATCCTGAGAGAGAGTTGGGGGAGTTTTATGCTGTCTGTTGTTGCTTGAATAGTTTGAGTGGGATGTTGTGGGGCCTAGAAAATTATAAAACTCTTCCCTTATCTGGAGTGTGCTGCTGATGTTAACAGGTTTGTTGTATTTTTATGTAGTTAGCGGGTGATTTATCGACTAGTTGTAGCTGAGGAGATGTGTTGTGTGTTGTGATTGTGAAGAGCCTGGTTGTATGGGGTGGGTGGGTGTGGATGTGGGTGGGTGGGTGTGTTAAAGGAATTGCCTGGAACTCCTGTGGTTTTATGTGAGGGTGTGTTCAGAAGTATCGGTGAGCTGTAGTTGCTTGGCTGCTTGTTGAGCAAACATGTGCCCCGGAAGTTGTGACGGAGGAGAAAATGTGAGGATACCTCATAGCAAATTATAGGCAGGTGGCAATAAGGCATTGGATGAAGGCAAGTCATCTATAAAAAGAGGACCTAGATATTTTTGGGCCGTCTCCTCCTCTGGTCCTTCACCCACACTTAAGGGATCCAGCTATTCTATCACCAAGTCTTCTGACCTGGAAGTGCTGCTATTTAACTAGGTTAGCTCATAATTGGACCACACATCCAAAACTTGGTCAAGGATAAAAAAAGCCAACCTTGCACGTTTTAGGAAGACCCAGCTCCACCACCCAAGGCTTCCTCCAACATTGGCTGGAAGAGGAGAGGATGGTTCCATGGTCCATACAGTTTGCATTTCCCTAGCCAGGGTGGGGGTTGAGGACTTTCATCTGGAGTTGGGTCAGAGACAGATTAGGGATGTTGCTGGTGTACCACCCACCATGCTGCCCAGCAAACTCCATGACTGAGCAGGCTGAGGTGAACTCAATCATGATGTTGGAGAACCACAGGAGAGTTTTTCTAGGGGACTTCAACATCTATGCCAAGGCTACCTCAGATGGGACAGTTCAAGGCTTTAAGGGATTTGGAGCATGTTGTCATCAATGTACTGATGACACCCAATTCCATTTCTCTGTTACATCTAAATCGGATGTAGCCATCCAAATCTTGGCTCAGTGCCTGGATGCAGTGGTGGGCAGGATGAGGACTAATTAATGGAATATGAATGTGATGATAGACTCTAGTAAGAGAGAGGCCCTGTGGCTGGTTCCCGGTGGTGTTGCAATACACCTGAAGGAGAAATTGTGTAGTATGGGGGGGCACATGGGGTATGTCAGGTAAATCTCATAATCTGTCTTCCATCATTGAAGTATCAGTGAGCTCCCTAGTTCATTGAAACTAAGGCTTTGAAACAGCAGGATAGGAAATTAAATAGCTTTAAGTCTACATAACAATAAGGTGAGTTTGCCTATTCGGACTGAGTTTTCTTTCTCTGTAGCTGATGGGGTTCACAGCTACGTAGGTGTGCTATTTTACACAGCTTTGCTCCTGGATAAGCAGGTAATAGCTGCTGCTAGGAGTGCACTTTGCAATTACATGTGATACATCAGCTGTGCCCTTTCTTGGAGAGCAGAGACTTGGCAAGTTTCATCTGCGCCATTGCATTTTCACAGACTGAAAGCTGCAATGCATTCTCTGTGGAGTTGCCACTGAAGACGGTTCAGAAACGTCAACTGGTGCAAAATGATGCAGACAATTTCCTAGCAAGTGTAAACCCAAGAGAGCACAAGACACCAACTTCTCCAGCTATGGCAACTTCCACTTAATTAACAGTGCAATCCTCTGCTTGCCCTCAGAAGTAAGTTCTACTGAGTGTAATGGAACTTACTCCCAGGTAAGTGGGTATACCATTGCAGCCTGGCAGTACAAAAACAATTCCCATGGAGCAAACCTTTATATCATTGCATCTTCATTCTTTTCAATAGGCATTCATTTTTAAATAAATCAGACGACCCTATTTCCACTACTTAGTCTGGATGAAAAAGAATTGTAATCGACTTTGATCCAAGTTGAGAACTGCTCATTGGGCAAAGATATCTCCACTCACTGGTGTGGACATTCAGTCCAGGCAAATTAGATACAGCAATGTTCAAATGCAGTTTGAAACACAGCAAAAAAATATGAATGACCTCACTACGTTCTAAGCCAGTAATGTGTACACAGCCCCAGTTAGAGAAACACCAAATTGTTATTAGGGTGTTGGGTGGAGAATCAGGATTGATTTTTTTCCTCTTTAAGGGTAAATAAGGTACAGGAGCTTACAGATACAGTTTAGAACTCAATGCACACATTCTACATATATAATTATATATATATATATAATTTTATTAAATTTTCTGTTTTACTATTTAGAGTATTCATTTAAACAACCTAAAAATATCAACGTCTTCCCTTCTTCTCTTTCCATTGTTCATTTTGCATAGCATAAATCCCTGCATAGTTTGTACTGTATAAACTAAACCATTCAGTATTCCATTATTACTTCCATCAAAACTTACTTACACTGTTGAATTTATCTTAATGCTGCCAACGTTTTCAAGGGCACACATTCTAAATCCTTCATGTAATGAGGAGACGGGGATGAGCATGCTTGCTCTCTTCCCCCTCCTCTGTCACTAGCACCATTGTTCTCCACACATTTGGAACCTCATTTAGGCTCCCTGTGTGATTTAGAACCCTGGAAAACTGGGGCTCTAAAATGCACAGGGAGCCTACATGAGTAGAAAAGGCTCCCTCCTGCAGATGTTATCCCTCCAACTCACATAGGGCAATGAAGATAGCCCAGGTTGGAGGAAAGTAGAGCTAGCAAATTTAACCTCATGCTGCCTCATTGCATGAGGGATTTGGAATTCTTGAATAGGGATTAGGGCTCCTGCGATTTTGCAATCCCAAATAGAGAACAGAGGACCTAAACGTCAACAAGAGAGCATTTAAATAGGCAAGTTCTCCCATAATTCCAGCCAAATCACAGTTTTAAACATTGCAATTGAGTGCTGCAGATTGAACAGTTTCATATATTATGTTGCCAAGCTTTTTCCCCTCTCCTAAATTAATTGCAAAGTACTGTAGTTAGAATAGTTTTTGATTTTTGAATTAATAACATCTTACACTGTTCTTGCATTGCCCATCCATTTTGTTTATTTTTGCTGCAAACAAGTAAGTCCTCAGTGTTCCAGTTCTCTTGAATCGTATTTGCATTGATTGAAACTCTCTCATTTGCACAAAAGAGCAATTGAAAATTAATTTAAAAACACATTTGGTTTCACATATGTTTTCCATAAAGCTGTTATTTTAAATGGGCTTAATTAGAGCAGTTTGTCATACTTACTGGAAACTGGCATAGTGATGTGGTTTCAGCCACAAAATTTAGGCAGTGATTGGGTAGGGGGAGAAAGCTATGTCCCCTAAAAATGTGTTTCACAATGTTCATTGGCAGTTGATTGCAGAGCATATTCTATTTAACTGCCTCTAAAAATGTGTAGATGCATCCATGTGCCATTTTGTCTTACAAGGGCCTTCACAAATTATCTTGCCCCAGTGCCAATTCAGTTACACCAAATCCGAATTTGTTTAGTGGCCATTCCTTTATAAGGTTCAGGAATACTTCAAAGAAGCGCATTATCTAATCCAGAAACTAGGTAGTGAGGTTACTGGCACCAGAGCTAGGTAAATCTGAAATCTATTAAGCCTTAGTCTGGCAGGCTCCTCTAGATTTTTTGCCTCGCAGCCTAAGGGCCCACAGATAAGGGGGTAAGCTTTAGGAGAGGATAATAGGAATAATGCATGAAACACTTATTGTTTCTTAAGCAGAAGCGTTGTAAATTTAAACAGGGAAAACAGGTAGAGAAAAACGGGATTCCACACCTGGTGGCAAAATGTTATATCGCACATACAAATAAATCATTTTTTCTTCAGCAGTTTAGCTGAGTCTCCAGATTTACAGAAGCTGCTCTGGTTTCTGATTTCATCTTGGAATGTCCCGCTTTTCCTTAGGATGTTCCTATTTTCATCAGAGAAATGTTGGAGGGAGGGTATGCAGTTATGTGACCCTCAAGCCAAGGACTTAAGTAACTAGAGAACCATTAGAAGACATTTGAAGGCAGCCCTATATAGGGAAGGTTTTTTTTAAAATAAATAAATAAATAATGTTTTATTATTTTTTTATACAGTGGTACCTCTGGATGTGAACAGGATCCGTTCCGGAGCCCCGTTCGCATCCTGAAGCGAATGCAGCCTGTCTCTGTGCGTGTGCGGGTCACGATTTGCCACATCTGCGCATGCACGTGATGTCATTTTTAGTGTCTGCTCATGTGCAAGTGGCAAAACCCGGAGGTAACGTGTTCCGTTACTTCCAGGTCACCGCGGAGCATAACCTGAAAACACTCAATCTGAAGCATATTTAACCCGAGGTATGACTGTATATGTTGGAAGCTGCCCAGAGTGGCTGGGGCAACCCAGTTAGTTGGGTTGAATAGGATATCCATATTTTCATCGGAGAAATGCTGGAGGGTATGTTGTAGCTCTGTGAGGGGTATAGGTAAAGCAAAGGGACCCCTGACCATTAGGTCCAGTCGTGACCGACTCTGGGGTTGCGGCGCTCATCTCGCTTTATTGGCCATGGGAGCCGGCGTACAGCTTCCGGGTCATGTGGCCAGCATGACTAAGCTGCTTCTGGCAAACCAGAGCAGCGCATGGAAACGCCATTTACCTTCCCGCTATAAAGCGGTACCTATTTATCTACTTGCACTTAAGGGTGCTTTCGAACTGCTAGGTTGGCAGGAGCTGGGACCGAACGACGGGAGCTCACCCCGCCGCGGGGATTCGAACCGCCGACCATGCGATCAGCAAGTCCTAGGCGCTGAGGTTTAACCCACAGCGCCACCAGCATCCTTGTGAGGGGTATAGGGGCCTCCTAAAAACTCCCAGCACTTGGGAGTCTTTGGGGGGGGAAGCCATGACTGTTAAACTGGTATGAGTGCTTTCAATGTATGGAACAGATGTGGGCATATTCAAATGGAACGGTGTGATGGCTATGGGTAGTTATTTAGCCTTTAAATAATGGGTAGTTATTTAGCCTTTAAGCGAGGATTGATATGCAGAAATGGTTAGGTGAACTGACATGCATATTTGAGAAAGGCTACTCTCAAAAATGAGAGCATCCCTGAAAGAATGCTAGTCAGCAGGACAGAATCAAACACTTTGTAGAGCTGAGCTCACCCCGGTTCTGTTAGTCCTTGTCGCCTCTGTCAGGAATTCAGCCTACACTTGAGTAGGACCCTGGTAGAGACACATGCCCAACTGACATATTCCCTCCCTCCTGGTCCATCGTTGGGAAGCTTCATAAGCTTTCTTCAGCCCAAACATCACAGCGACCGATGCCAACCGACACTGGCACACTCAGAGATCTGCAGAGTCTGCGCACCTTGCATGACAGACCTCAGCATTTTGACTAATCTACTTTATTTACATATAAACACACACGGAGCTCTGCAACATGGCTCCCTCTCTCTCTAGCATCAGACAGCAAAGAGAAAAAGAACAAAGGCAATAGTCCCACTTCACGGAACACAGTAACACAAACATCCTGTTTCCATCACATCCCACTCTGTGGAGTCAAAACATACACCGTCATGTGAAAGACAACAGTCCTATGACTGCAATCACGGAGCAGGAATTCTAACAGCCTCTGCCCCCAATTTACCTTGGGACACAGGGAGGAAAGGCCACAGGTGGGGTAAGTTTTCCCACATGGGACTGGGACTACCAGTCCTGGAATATCCAGTTGGAAGGATGCAGTTTTGATTGGGTGCTTATAAATGTTCAGCTCCTTTAACAATGACCTTACATCACTCCTGCTGGTTGCTATATTGGAAATTCCTGGGAAAGAGACACAGTGCCTGGTTCAAAAATTGGTAAACCTACCATACCAGTTGTGTCCTGCTTTCCCTATAGAACTGGAAGCTTTAGTGCCAAGTTGGCTGTGAAGTGATGGCAGCAATGGCGGCAACAGCATTTGTTTAGGATGAAACTCTGAAATGTAAGTAGCCAAGGAACATTGGCTCTGTCAGAGAGAGATACTAAGCCCCTGATAAGAAAGGTACAAATGAAATTCCCTCATCTAGGGCTCTATAAAATAAAAAGCTGAGAAAGAGAAAGGAATCATATTTGGAGTGCAAATGATCAAAAAGATTTGGCTACCTCTTCTTGTGCTTAACTTACATCCAAGACTGAGGAGGGAAAGCAGTAACAGGAGCAGTAAGAAAAATGCTTTAGATCAGGAGTAGGCAAACTTGGCCCTCCAAATGTTTTGGGACTACAACTCCCATCATCCCTAGCTAACAGGACCAGTGGTCAGGGATGATGGGAGTTGTAGTCCCAAAACATCTGGAGGGCCGAGTTTGCCTATGCCTGCCTTAAATCCAGATCAGAGGCATACTAAGTCAAAACTTTCTCTTAAAAGAAGGACTAGGTGCCAACTCCCTGGGGCCCTGGGTACCCAAGCACCCACAAATTCCAGTGTCAGTGCCATGTACATTGCATGGCACTTATGGCCCCGGGCACCCACGGTCGTGGGGCCAAGTTGACTCTCCTGACAAGAGGCATTGAGCTGACAGAAAGGAAAATTTATACTTTGAAAAAATCTGGAGTATGTGGGCACAAAAAGAATAGCAAGTATAAATTCTGAATGTTACAAATTGTAATGCACCCCCATTTCCTCAGATCTAGGGGGTGAGGATCTGTCTTTTGAGTCCTCCATCCTTTCTTGGAAGCCCTTACTCATTTAATGATATAATTCTATAATTTTGAAATCCCGGTTGTTATTTTTACAGCAGCTTCTCACTGGCAACAAACAATACCCATTCTTGTTGCATTGTTACAGGTATATATAATCTCCTCTTTGGAGACTCATAGATAAGGCCAGATTAACATATTTCTCCCATTTTGTCAAAAATTGTGCTTCATTTGGGACTAACTGCTTCTTATCCTCACTATCCTCCCAATGTCTTCTTTGTATTAGCTTGATTAAATTCATCCTTAGAATAATGTACCTGCTGGATCTGTTTACCTCTGTAATTATTTCCAATCAATGTTGCCGCACCAGGGGCTTCCTGGGGAGTTTGCATCTTACTTACAGATATTAACAGAGCACCAGGGTCAACCCTTTCCTGTGTGCCTGAATCTATTTGAAGAAAGGCATCAATCACTGCAATTTTATGGCATACCTTGGGAGGAATTTGAATCTGATTTTGCTTTGATGAATGATTGCTATAATGCCTTCCACACCCAAGATGCAGCAAATCTGAGACAGTGTTCCTATTCAGTAGTTTTTAATAGGTGACAAAAAAGATGTAAGAGATAAATTCTCTTCTTTATCCTGAAACTGAATTAGGCCATTCAGTTCTCTATTGACCATAACAGGAGCCATAAAGTCCAATAATCTAATAAACTTGTGATTCCCTATTAAAATTTCATAATAAAAAATTAACTGCCTAATTTATTTAAGATGTTGAAACAATTTATGGACAATTTCACTAGTCAGCATACCTTGTAAGCTTAACATTTCCAGATTAGATACCTCCTGCATTAATATTTGCTGTGGAGGACTATTTTTCTTTCCGACAGAACATTTCCATGGGCATGTCTGCAAAGGTGGCTTTGCCTTAGCAGAAAGCACATTTTTTTGTGATCTTTCCTACCTACAAAGACTTTGTGCTTCCTGAAAATCTGGCCCTGATAGCTGGAGAACCCTCCAGAACAGCACTGGATATGATGCAAAAGACTCTCATAAGTAGGGGTGCCCTAATTTGTGCAAGAAGAGTTAAGGTGGTTGAGGCAAAGTCACCAGTGAATTCAATCCATGTTGTTCACCTTAAAAAAACAACAACACATACACATTTGGTGAAGTTTATCCATTTCCTGTTGTCTCGTGAATATAACTGGTATCATTATGATTTACATGCAAATACTCTAGGATCATAGTGTTGTCAATCTGACTGGAAATTCCTCTGTGAGAGAAAAAAATGCTATTTAAATTACAAGATTTCAGAGGTAGAAATCAGAAACAGACTGCGTCAAATTCACAGGGAAACTAGTCTGAAGATGCATAAGGCCACTACTTTACTGATGCTAAGCAGGTCTCTATCTGGTCAGTGTCTGAACATCTTCTGGAAACAACATTTATAGAGCCTTGATATAAAAAGTGGGATATAAATGTGTGTGGAAATAAATATATACTTCAAGAGGAAGACAATTGTCCGCGCTCCTCCACATGCAGCTGCTGGGTGAACTTGGGTTAGTTACACTTCTCTGAAGTCTCTCAGCCTCAGCTCACAGAGTGTTTATTGTGGGGGAGGAAGCGAAAGGAGAATGTTAGCCATTTTGAGACTCCTTAGGATGGTGATAAAGCGGGATAGCAAATCCAAACTCCTCTTCTTCGAGTTGGCTCCTACAAATGTTCATTGCAATAAATGAAAATTAAATCACTGTAATTCATTCTTTCATTCATTCATTTAATTTCATTTATTATATTTCTCTGCCACTTTTCACTCACATGAATCACAAAGTGACTTACAGCCAACAAATAGTGGCATAGTAGAATATCCCAATTGCAGCATAAATCATATAAAATTATTAACAAATCATCAGCAAAACAATGGCAAATCACCAGTAAAGCAACCGCCTTCTATAAAACACTACAAACAAAACAAATTAAAAAATAAGCTAAGCAGCACAACCACAAGAAAAGTCATATTCTAAAATTCACAAAGCATTACATCACTCATAATCTACAAAACAGTATTAACCACATTAACAAACTAATTCACACATACTCTTTCTCTACTCCCATAACTCATAGTCTTCCATTCAGTTCATCAGAAGACACATACACATACATACACATACACATAAGGCCCGTAGCAGCAACAAACCTTTCCCTGGTCAGCAGAGAGTCCCATTCCTCTCTTGAAACATCTCCTTTATGAAGGTTACAGGGTGGGGCAAGGCAGGTGGACCAGAAGCTGATATTCTAATGGTCTAATTAAAACCAGAAGCATCCTATCAAGTTCAAGTTTTATTGCGGCAAAAGCCAGTGACACTAAACACCACAAGATCAAACAAAAAAAAAATCAACAACAACATCAGAAGAGAAAAAAAAAAGGATTACAAAAGGGAACTTCTCAGTGTGCCATTCAACAGAGATTTACGCTTCCTGATTACTAAAGTGCAAAATTTGGCCACCTCATATGATATTGAGCTTGAGGAATCTTCCAGAAGGTATTTTCGTAGAATTTCGGGGGAGGATTCCAAATAATGTTGTAGGGGTATAAATTTTGATAAAAGCGGCCAAATAAGTTGAACTCGTTCTTCACTATAAAATTCGCAAAATAGAAGGATGTGTGTGACAGATTCTACCTTATTAGACATACAGGGGCAGAGATGCGCATGCATTGGTACCCGCGTGAATTTGCCGTACAGCACTGCTGAGGGCATTGTCTCAAAGCGGGCTCTAGAGAAAGCCCATCTATAAGCTTCGTTAGTGATGTTAGTTAAGTAAGCTGCAAGAAGCATCCTATTAACTACAAGAACTTGGAACATGGATCATCATTATCTTTTTTATTATTATTTGTATGCCACCTTTCCACAGTTAAAACAATGCTCTAGGCGGCTTACAATATGAAAAGATTTGCATGATTACAAACATAGCAAAAGTAGTCATAAAAATAAATAAAAACACATTAAAAACTACATAACCAAACTGAACCATTTCCACATAAAAAATAAAGATACAAAAAGCTGATATCAGGAATATCAGATAGTATCAGTAACAACAGTAAAAACTCCCAACAAAACTTCCCCCCAAATACTCCAGTCCTTGCTGGACAGCAGCCACAGCAACAGTTCTTATGAGGCCGGTCAGGGCCTGCCCTGGGCCAGGTGGAAAGAGGCAGGACCAGGACCCTCAGGCACTCAAGCAGGGGAGTTTTCCTGGGCAGCAGCAGCAATGGCAGCAGTCCTTATGAGGCCTGTCAGGCCCCGCCTGGATGGGGAACCTGTGGTCCTTCAGAAGTTGTTGGAGTCCAGCTCCTATCCCTCTGATCATTGGCTCTGCTGGATGCAATTGATGAGAGCTGGAGTCAACTGGAGGAAAACAGACTCCCCATCTCGGACTTTGTTGTTGTTTAGTCGTGTCCGACTCTTTGTGACCCCATGGACCAGAACACGCCAGGCACTTCTGTCTTCCACTGCCTCCCGCAGTTTGGTAAAACTCATGCTGGTAGCTTCGAGAACACTATCCAACCATCTTGTCCTCTGTCATCCCCTTCTCCTTGTGCCCTCCATCTTTCCCAACATCAGGGTCTTTTCCAGGGAGTCTTCTCTTCTCATGAGGTGGCCAAAGTATTGGAGCCTCAGCTTCGCGACCCGTCACTATCTTGGACTTAGAAGGTTTCTTATTTTGACTCCCCTCTCCTCTGATACCTGACATAATTTTTAAAAGTAGAATAAACGACCCTGTCTCAAATTTTTAAAAAACACCACACACCTTAAAATGGTAGAACTACCATTTTCGCTACTATACTAACAGCTTTGAGCTGCAGGTTTCTGCATGTAAGAGAAAAGATGGGAGTCCTCTGCTGCAGACCATGTAAACCAGTTAATGGCTGGGAACAACCTAGCCTTCCCTCTTCAAATCGGTCAGGCAACTAACTTAAATAGTCAAGCGGTGGGTTCTGCATTTGCAATGAGATTAAACTAGTCTTTCCCCTGCTACCTCCTCCCCCAGAAGCAGCCACCAAACATCCATCTTCCAGAGCCCACATGCGGAAAGAGGATGCTTAGTTAAGGTTCCTGCAGGGGCGTGTGGTGAGATGAGCTGCTTCGGCAGCCAAGGGTATGTGAGGAACCTCAAGAAAAGCATGGCCCAAGTTCCCACACTTCTGCCTGAGCATGAGTCATATTCAGCACTTGTCTCGATTCTGTTGCCAATGTCTTTGATTTATATGACAAAGTTAGGGGAAGCAGCACTGGGCAGCATATAGAAATTCTTTTGATGAGCATCATAAAGCTCACAAACACAGCTACATGTCAGTGAAGGAACATACGCCTACTGGCAGGCATTTGATACATTTCTACAAATAACATTCTGGCAGGTGACACATCAGATGTGGGTTTTTTTGCAACGCAGTAGCCTGGTGATGGATGCTGAGTAGAAACTGGAAATACTTGACTCCAGAAAATGATGTGATTGTTGCAGGGGGCAGAGCAAGAAACTGCTGGTATTGCGGTTAGGGATTTGCCAGTTTGAATATTGCCTCAAAGACTCCCACAGACCAGGTTAAGATTGCCACCATGCCACCATGACCTATATCTCTCGCCATCCTCCTCAGAGCTGCAATGCAGCCTCAACCAGAGAGTCAAGCACTGGGATCCACAGGCTAGCTGTCAATTAGTTCTCTATGGAAGTTTATAACCAAAGAAACAAATGCATGTACTGGGCATTCACAGTGGGACCAGGTGTTAAACAGGGTGGTGTTATCGCCCCAACTCTACTTATTATTTTCATTGCCATAATCCTACACTTTGTCAAAGGGAAACTCCCTGTGACGGGTGTGTCGGCACTTTTTCCCCACACGCCGTTGGGCCCGCTCTCACTTAGATAAATTGCCCCCACCTCACTGAACAACCCTTTACCTGAAGGTCTCTTTCTCTTTCCCCTTAAAATTTTAGACCTTTGTGAGGGGGGTAACTAGTAAGTTGGAATCTCAAATCAGTTTTCTTTAAATAAACAATAAAGATTTATTTAAGGCAAGAATGTAAATAATACAAATGGACTCAGCTTAGGTTACTTCAGGAATACAGTGCGATTTCAATTAAATTCATCCTCAGTTGTTTTTGCGTTATAGGTGTGGTTCCTTCATACGGTGATACTTTCAGTTATCCGCCCCCTTTAACAATCCTGCTCCTGAGGTACTTTAAGCAATAACCGACCAACCTCTTCAACCTCAATTCCAGCCCACCTCCCACAACTCAACCGTCTCTCTTCAAATCCTCTTCTTTAAACTCTCCCTCCTGGAACCACGGCCAATCAGAGGCTGCCGTTTGTTAACCATTTGCTGGCAGGGAAAGAAAGGGAAAAAAGAAACACTTGATCCAACCTGTCCAGCAAAACCAACTTTTTTGTCACACTCTCCACCGGAGTAGAAATCATATATCGAAGAGATGGAATGCACTTTAATCTGAGTAGGCTGAAAGCAAAGAGTAAGGTTGCCATAACTTCTATCATAGTGCTTCAGTATGCTGATGACAACGTAGTGTGTGCACACTCAAAGGATGATCTCCAAGCCATCCTAAATATCTTTGTAGAAGGTTATGAAAAGCTTGGCCTATCGCTCAACATCCAAAAAAAAACAAAGTGCTGCACCAACAAGCACAAAACAACCCCTCTGCAGTGCCACAAATCCAACTCAATGGTGTAACATTAGAAAGTGTTGATCATTTCTCCTACCTGGGCAGTTTTCTTTCCGCAAGGGCTGACATTGATGCCAAAATCCAGCATTGCCTGAGCTCTGCGAATGCAGCTTTCTCCTGATTGGAGCACTGAGTGTTTGAAGACTGGGATATTTGCATGGAAACCAAAATGTTTGTTTACAAAGCTATTGTACTACCAACCTTGCTTTATGCTTGTGAAACATGGGCCACTTCTAAACGCCATCTCCAATTCCTCGAAAGATTCCATCAATTGTGTCTCTGAAAAACTTTACACATCACTTGTGAAGACAGGCGAACTAATGCCGGTGTACTGGAAGAAGCAAAGATCACCAGTGTCAAAGCAATGATTCGTCAACATCAACTTCGTTAGACAGCTCATGTTGTGCGGATGCCTGATTATCGTCTTCCAAGGCAGCTATTCTATTCTGAACTTTAAAATGGAAAGCATAATGCTGGTGGTCAACAAAAGAGATTTCAAGACTCTCTCAAGGCAAATCTAAGAAAATGTAGTATAAACACTGACAATTGGGAAACACTGGCCTGCGAGTGCTCCAGTTGGAGAACAGCCTTTACCGAAGGTGTCATGGAATTTGAAGATGCTTGAATTCAGGATGAAAGGGAGAAAAATGCTAAGAGGAAGGCATGCTTGGCAAACCTCCACTGTGATCAATTCCCACCTGGAAACCTATGTCCCCACTGTGGAAGGACGTGTGGATTCAGAATTGGCCTCCACAGTCACTTATGGACTCACTGTTAAGACCGTGTTCATGGAAGACAATCTTACTCGGTTACAAGTGACCGCCAAAGAAGAAGAAGAAGAAGTCCTATTTCTAAGAATTAAGCTTCTAAGAGCAAAATGTACAGTGAAATTCCTAGCTGGGAAACTATTGAACACAGATTTCCCAAATCCAAATGCATCCACTGCATCTTTTTTTTTTTTTTTAAACCAATTATCCCATGCTGTTATGCTAGGCATGGTTAACTGATGTTACATCTATTAAGCTCAGGTGCCTACTTCTGAGTAAACATGCAGAGGATTGGGTGGTCAGTGTCCCATGTCGGTCTGGTTCCCCAACCCTTGCATGTTCTCCAAAACTGTTTTGCTTGGAAAGAGTATTATGGGAGATACTTCAGACAATAGTGAAAACTGGCTGATCAGGTAGCAACCTCTTATGCTGCCGATTCCTAACCCATTCAGGCATTCAAATTTGGCGTTTACTGTATTAAGTTTTTCAGATGATAATGCTAGCACTTCTGTCCCAATTTCTGATGTTCCTTTTACACAAGTACCTGCTGTGTTATGGAACTGCGGCTTTTTGATTGATTACACTGCCATGTTGCACTAAATATTAAAATAGCAGGAGCAAACTGTATGCTGGCTTACCATCCCAATTTCATCCCACAAAACACCCACAGTTTCCCAGGTTTACAGGGTTGCAAATGGATATTTTTCTGGAAGCAGTTAAAACAGAAATTAGCACTAGACTTCCACTAGGTTACACTAGAAGCGCCTTTTACATTGTGTGAAAGATGACATAAAATGTAGAAATTAATTGGTAAAGAAACATCAGGAATATCATACCCTCCAACATTTCTCTAATTAAAATAGAGGTGTCCTGTTTCTTCTTCTTCTTCTTCTTCTTCTTCTTCTTCTTCTTCTTCTTCTTCTTCTTCTTCATTTTATTATTTATCCTCTGCCCATCTGAATGGGTAGCCCCAGCCACTCTGGGTGGCTTCCAACATATATTAAAATGTAATAAAGCATGAAACATTGATAATAAATCCTTCCCTATACAGGGCTGCCTTCAAGTGTCTTCTAAAGATTGCATACTTATCTCCTTGCGTTGGGAGTTGCATGATGCCATACCATCCAACATTTCTCTGATGAAAATAGGGATGTTGTAAGGAAAAGCGGGACATTCCAGGATCAAATTAGAAACCAGGACAGCTTTTGTAAATCTGGGACTGTCCCTGGAAAATAGGGACACTTGAAGGGTCTGGAATATGGAATAAAGTGCCATCTGACTGCAGTCATATATTCAGATGACTTCTCACTTTTGGTAGTGGCCCTCACTGTGGGAGAGCACCCAAGAACAAGACGCATCTCGCCTACTGGTGGTTTGTTCACTGCCAATCTGTTTTTTCAGCATTTGACCCTTACATATTTCCTTGGTATGGAACGCTGAGACTGTTCACTACAAAACTACAAGCAGAAGAAGCCAATGGAGCTATGTGGAGCTTCTGGAATAGACAGTGCGATTGTGAAGCCATGCTTCTAGAATCAAGGTCCTGTCTTCTCATTTTCAAAATTAAGCGATATGGATGTTTTATAATTAGATCAAGATTTAGAACACAGTGATCAAGTGCCAAATCAGGCCAGAATAAAATATCTAACACAATTTTCTGTAACATGATCGGACAGCTTGGCTCTTCCCAAAGGCATCTGCATGCATACACAAATCCGTAATGATTTTTACATAGGACGTCACCAAAACCACCAACAGATCACAGGACACAGAGAACTGACCTATGACTTGGTGATGGTTTTGTGGGAAGCCTTAGTAAAGAAATATGAGGTGCCTCAGATCTATGGTTCATTTGTTTTTGCTTGTTTGTTTTGTGCTCCGGTAGTCAATACCAAGAGACATGGTCTTTGGTTTGATGGTGGCTATACGATTTCAAGTTTTACTGGATCTGACTTGTGTCCTTATCTGCCCATGGCATATTCTTTAATCTCTCTCCCACACTCCATTCTCTCTTTCTCCCCTGACTCTGTGTCACCCCATTTGGTCACTTTCCCCACCCCCTCCACAAGACTTCCAGATCATTCACCTTGCCCTTTTACTCCCCCAGTTTCTCCAATTTTTGTTGATGTTATGTACTGAGTTGAATAGGATCTAAAATGCATCAGTCTGATTGGTCCTAGAACAATAGGATCCAAAATGCAGCAGTCTGATTGGTCCTAGAACAATGCAGCAGTATGACTGGTCCGCAGGAGCCACCCAATCCAGCTCCAGGTGGAAGTGAATCCACAACCTGATTGGCCTACAGGAGAATCCCGGAATTAGCCAATAATGTGCAGCCCATTGTGTAAATAATGTATATAAAGCAGATATTGTGGGGGAACTTCCATTCCTCCTCACCACTATGAGCTGAATAAAGAGCATGAAATCCACTCTCAACTCCGAGTATATTTCAGTTTAGCTCTTCAGGTGCCAACCTGAGTCTGGAAAAGGACATAGAGCTGAAAGGGGAAATGGGATATGTTTCCCTTCCAGTTTCCCCTTCTAGCTCTAGGTAACTTTCAATGGGAGCAAGGAATTATCCAACCTCACCACCTTGTGATTCCTTCAGTGAGGAGGGACCCAGAAGCTTCATGGGCACTAAGGGAAGTCCTCAAAGGTGCCATTGCACCATTAGTTACCCCAGGTCGACACTCTACAAAAACTTTTCTTATTGCTTCATAGTTAATGAAGTTACTTCCATACTAAATTGAACTGAAAAGCAGCCAACTTGAAATATCACTAGATAATGACTTTGTAATTATTTTCCCCCCCTCACACCATGGGGATGGTGTGAAACTATGATGTTTCAGTTTTGTTGATGCTTCAGTTTGTTCCACATCTTACAACCAAAATCCCCCTTGAAGTATTTTTTGGCAACAATTGGAAAGTATTTCCACTTCCACTCAGTAACAATTCTCCAGTATAGCTAAGAGTTACAAATTACAGCATATTTATTTTAAAAGTGGCATAACGTTGAAATCAACTTATAGTTAATAGAACTGTTGCTAACATATATGTTGTATTTTAAGATTTATTATCAAAAGACAATGTATTTACTGAAGACTTAAATTAGAAGTTAATAAACCTAAAAATTCTTAAGGCAATCAAATAAGCAAATACAATTGCTAGGGACAAGCTAATACATTACCAATTAGTGCTGTTGTAATTTGCACAGAAGATACAAGTTGGCACAGTCCAGATATAACAACAACAACAATTATATCCCATCCATCTGATTGGGTTACGCCAGCCACTCTGGGCGGCTTCCAACAAATTAAAACACAATATGACATCAAACATTAAAAACTTCCCTATATGGGGCTGCCTTCAAACATCTTCCCAAAGTCAGATATTTATGGCAGATGAAGGTGATTGACTACATGGGTCTGGCAGAGATGACGAGCAGAATCCGAAACCAGGGAAGAGAAACGGCGGAAGAAGATTGGAAAAAATTTAAGGACTATTTAAAGAAATTTTGTAAAATTAATGAATGTTAAAATGACGTCGGATTTGAAAATAAGTGATTATCAGCGGTATTGGATAAGTTAAAGAGAGTAAAATTAGAATATAAGTCAAAATAAGGGAAGGATTTGCTGAATAGCTGATTAGAAATTGGAATACAGAAAGGGGAGGTATGAGGAAGTCGGGGAAGTAAGGTATAAGAAAATAAGATTTTGAAATTGTACTTGTTATATGTTTGTTGTGTTGATGGTATTGTTTTGTTTTGTCTTTGTTGTTATAAAAAATCCTAATAAAAAATTTATAAAAAAAACCAAAAAAAAGTCAGATATTTATTTTCTTGACGTATGATGGGAGGGCGTTCCATAGGGCAGGTGTGACAACCGAGAAGGCCCTCTGCCTGGGTAAAGGAAAGCAAATTTCAATGTCAGTTGTTAAAACTAAATGTTTCAAGCTCCTCCATTGACCTCAATGGGCTTAATGATGCTAAGTTTGGCTCGATTAAATTCTACATGTTTCAAACATGCCGTTCAAAAAATTATATTATTAAAATCGTTCCTGATTCCAGGCAATTTTCTTTTATGCAAGCATTAATGTGATACACGAAAGAAAATCTGCTAATGTTAGTCATGCTTTACTACTCAGAAAAACAAATAAGGAATGAATTGGTTGCTTTGCTACCTTTCGGAACATGTGAGCAATTAATAATAGATGCTATCTAATGGACCACTCCTATGAACCACTTTGCAAGCCCAGCAGCCAACTGAGAGGGGAATAAGGGTCTGCACTCTGATGCAAGGGCATAACTGATGCTCTGCGTCTTGGTCTGGCGCCAGGTCCTATCCCTGCCCAAGGGCAGACAGAGCAGTAGCTATCAGATGAATCATGTACAAATAGAACGTTTCAGCAATGAAGATGTCCAAA
Organism: Podarcis siculus; assembly: GCA_034642415.1. Lineage (NCBI taxonomy): Eukaryota > Metazoa > Chordata > Lepidosauria > Squamata > Lacertidae > Podarcis > Podarcis siculus. Next base: position 3,638,144 of record JAXCMG010000024.1, on the reverse strand, counting down.
TTCTCATGAGAATTGGCATCACTGAAATCAGTCAGAGCTCCTTTCCATTAACATACCAGGGTGATAATTTTGAACACAGTTGTTGTACATTCTATAGGCACCGCATATATCATTTCTGTGACACAGGTGTAACTCAGAGAAATGTAATATTACGGTAATAACTTGGGCATGCAGGAGGTACAGGATCTGAGCCACTTGCTGCAGTTCAGAAAGCCTTTGTTCCATGTTGAATATCAGAATGCAGACCCCAGGTGCTTTTCAGATGAACTGCTGCTTAAAAAATAAAAATAGGTCACTTCTCTTTCAGAAGGAGATGTTTTGTTCAGCATAGAGGGTACAAGGCACTAAAACTATGTTTTCAGATATATTTTTAAATTAAATTTATGCTTTTCACTAATTTTACAATCATTTTCAAATCATCTTTGAAGTTTTACATTAAAGTTGAATATGACAGTACAATCATTTTAACATTTCAAAACTAGACTTCCTTCCCCCTCTTTCTGCGGTTCCTTAAATTTATTTTTACTATCTTCTGCATATCCAAATTAACTTAATTTGCTCATTTATTCATCTACTTTAAATATATACTCTTATAAAACAGCAGGTTATTATAGTAATCCTGCCAATGTTCTTATCGGTTTACAATTTATCTGTAAATATTCAACAAACCATTTCCATCCTTTTATTAAAAGTTTGTTATCTTGATTTCTTATTCTTCCAGTAAGTTTCGCCATTTCTGCATGTTCCATAAGTTTTTGTATCCTTTCTTCCTTTGCTGGGACTTCTGCTTCTTTCCATTTTGGGGCAAGTAATATTCTCGCTGCTGTAGTCATATACATGAATAAATTTCTATACAGTTTAGGTAGTTCTGTCCCTATAATTCCCAAAAGAAAAGCTTCTGGGGTTTTTTTTACAAACATTATTTTGAACATCATTTTCAATTTGTTATATATCATTTCCCAGTAAGCCTTAACCTTCCTACAAGATCACCACATGTGATAAAAAGAACCTTCTTTCTCTTTACATTTCCAACACTTATTTGTTTTAAATTTATACATTTTTTGCCAATTTACTCGGTATTTACCATTGATATATCATTTTCATATAATTTTCTCTTAGACCATAACATGCTGTAAATTTTATATCCATATTCCACAATGGTTACCATACTTCCATGTCGATATTATGACCAATATCTATTGCCCAGTGTATCATTTTCAGAATTTAAAAGGTCAATAAGCTTGCAACGTTGTTAAGCAAAAGTTGCTACCTTTTAAATACAACCACAAGCATACAAATGTGGAACACTCTAGTAACTATTTTATTTAGCAGAGTGTTAGTGGCCTGCAATGCTGAGAGCCTATTGGACAAGGAAGAAGGTCTGCATTATACATCCCATTTGAAGTATTGCTTGCAGTTGACAAAGTATCAGCCAGATTACAGTTAGGTAAGACATACCGTATTTTCCCGTGTATAAGACTAGGTTTTTTTCCTTAAAAATAATGTCAAAATATTTGGGGGTGTCGTATACACGGATACATCTCCGCCATTTTCTTAAATAGGAGTCCCCAAAAATAGGGGGTGTATTATAGACAGAAAAAGACGGTACTTTGTGTTTTCCCTCCACCATCATGATGATTAAGATAAAACAGGATCTGGAGCTCTTTTGGGATCGCTGCAGACTTTGGGGGGAATTAAAGAAACACCTTTATGCCCTTTAACAAATGTTGGAAGGGATGAAAATGAATTGGTACTGGCTATTTTTGACAAGCCATTAGAAATATTTCATTTATTCATACCTTATGAAATGGCACCAAATGTTTAGTCTTAGTTGTTTTCTTTTTCCCAGTGGCATACAGTAAAGAACCGATCTGACGATGAAACAGAATTTTCCTTGGCCGTTAACTATAAACATGATTCACGCTTGTTCCCAAAGGATAACCATCTCAATAGAGCTATTCATTAACATTCCCTTTCAACAAATTCTTTTCTTTTGAGAAGAGGAATCTGGTCAGATTGACAAACGAGCATCTCTCTGATCAAGCTTGTCAGGAGAGAAAAAATATTTCCCAACTTAGATCAGATGAAACTTAGATCAGAGCTGGGGGGGGGGGGAATCATAGAATCATGGAGCTGGAAGGGACATTAAATGCCCTTTACCTTTTTACTCCATCCCGCTGTTACTGATAAAGTGAAAAGGATATGGTTCCCAATTGCAAGGACACAGTTATAAGCACCCAAACGAATGCAGTGCCATTTTTAAATACATCGGTATTCAGGAATGGCTGAAGCTAATGAATGTCAAAGACCAACAACATCTGGAGGGTCACAGTTTCCCAGTTTATACCAATATAAGTCATTTCTCAACCTTCTAATAAACATATTCCTCTCACGTGCTAAAACATGTGTAACAAAAGGTACTGTCATGCCTTAAATGTCACCATACTTTATAATACAAGCTTTCTGAGGTTATAGTCCACTTCACTGAATGCACAATCTGTATTTCTGACACCTTTTGGATGTTCTGGGTTTTTGGAAGTAGAATATTTGGCATTTGTGCACAATCATGTTATTGTGTTCTTGTATTGCCACTTTGGATATCCCAATATAAAAGGATATAAGTGCTTGAAAAATGGATGAATAACTAAAGTGGCTAAATTGAAGTGCTTTTTCAAAACCAAACCAAACAAGAACATCTTGCCCACCGAAAGCAAACCAATCAGTACTGATAGTAAGTCATATGTGGTCCTTGTTCACGTTTAGACAGACACAAGTGCTAATAGCAACATAAAAGAGCACGTGCACTAAAATATTCTATTGTGTTGACTCTCTCTTGATTTAATTAGTCTGAGCATGAAATTGTAAACTGTTCTCCATTGTCAGTGATTTCAAAACAATTTTCTGCTGTCTTTAAGCTATGAGATTAGTAGTGGTTGACATGTGATAAATGGGCAACATGGCATGTTACATTAGTCACTTTCAAGAAAATAAGACATCTACTAATAAAGAATAAAATGGGGACATGCTTAAAGTACATTTAAGGGGATTTATCTATCTGCTAAGCAGCATGCTAGTAAATGATTACTCCAGTAATCAAACTTCATCAATCTCTTGTATTCTACAATAATTCACCAACATTTGAATACTTCAGTCTTCCACTTGAAATCTCTATCTTAGCACTAAGTTGAGAGGAGAGGTTTTTAATTCTTCTTTCAGCCCAGTGCTGTGGTGGTAATGAGTGTGGGTATGCATTCTGTGTACCTCCATATGCATAAGTGTGGTCTGCATGTGTGGTGAATGTCTGATATATGTGGGATGGGGTTAGAGGGCCTATAGTGCTGGGCCAGAAAGACTGTCAGTGTGCTGTCAGCAGCTCCCAGCTGGTTGCCCAGGAAAGTAAAAAAACAAGGAAAAAGTTTCTTACAGTCCTTTTTTATTTCAAACTTTACAGAGAGATGCCACAGAACCCAACCTCTTGGATAATGGCATTGCCCTGGGTGAATCTCCACCCCCCCCTTCTCTCCCCGTTCCTCATTCATCACCTTCATCATCTCCTCTATGGGTGCTGCCATGTGCCCTCTGTCTTTGAGCTCTTTGCTCTCCTACTTTTAAGGTTCATCAGGTTCTTGGAGATGGTGGGTGTGCTGATCCCGTGGGTTACCCAAGAGGTGAGGTCCAAGCCGGTCCGTGGTCAAAGGTGCAACGTGGAGGCTGTCCGTAGTAGCTGAAGTTGGGTGCAGGGCAGGGAGTCAGGGGAAGTCAGGAACAGGCATGCAAGCAGGGAGCCAGGGTGGGTCAGGAGCTCAGGCAGGAAAGCAGGACAGGGTTCAGGCAGGAACTAGCAACCAACAATGTTGCTCCTGCAACTTGGGACTGGGGCTGGCCGGCTTTTATCTGCCCCGAGGCATAGGGTGGCCCCGATCCTCTGGTGACTTGCCTTTCCTGGCCTGGAGGCAAGCACTCCTCTTGCAGGAACTTAGTTCCCTCCCCCTCTCTGCCCTGAGCCTCTGTAGCTCAGGAGAAGCTGGAGGGTTACCGGACCCAGAGGCAACCTCAGCTTCCTCTGACGGGGCTGAGAGTGGAGCACCTGCAGGCAATGGGTCTTCTATCACCTCAGGAGCCAGAGCTGGCTCTGCTGATGGCTGCACCTGAGGATCCAGCACAGGTGAGGACCCTTCAGGCTCATGCCCCAGTTCAGCTGGTTCTGGAGGCGGGGAATCCTGTGCAGGCTGGGATCCCTCAGGTTCAGGATCCGAGTCCAAATCCCAGGCCATCACAGTGGGTCTGGAATGCTTTCTAGTGACAATGTGTCAGCCAGCTGCTGCTCCGGCTCTGCCTGCTCCTCTTCTCCCATGATTTCCCAACTTTCCCCCTCATCTGCCTCTGAGCACAAACCACTGTTGTAAATCTATACTGTCTTCTTCTTCCTCCTCCCTAGAAGGGTCAGGATGGCGAGGTGGTCTCCACCACTCCTTCTCCTCTGCCCAGCCCCTGACATCACCCCCCTCTCCAATGTCCTCCTCTTCTGCCCAGTCCTTGACAGAGATAGATTGGGGATGCTGTTGGTCTACCAACTACCCTGCTGCCTAGCAGCATCTCTGATCAGCCTGGCCGAGGTAGTCTATGTGGTATTGTTGGAGGACTGTAAAACAGTAATCCTGGGTAACATCAATATCCACATGGAGGCTGCTGTCAGGCTAGCTCGAAACTGCATAGCTTCCGTGACTACCATGAGTTTCTCTCAGATGGTCATTGGGCTAGCATACCAGGCAGGACACACTGTCAGCATGCAATGCACTTGCTTGTCATGGTTTGACCATTATCTGGCTATGTTTGGGCTGGTGATGGCGGTTCCTGCTGTAAGGGTGCTGGACCCATTTCGATGCACCATCCTTGGAGACTGATGGAAATGGAGATGTTACTGAATGCTCTGGGGGATTTTCCAGTGATGATCCTGTTCGAGTCCTAGTCATGCTATGGAATGGTGAGATGAAACAGATGGAAGGAATAGACAATCTACTTATATCAAGGGTGGGAAACTTTTGACCTTTGAGACACTGCTGGAGTACAGGTCCCATCAGTCCCAGGCAGCATAACAAATGGTTAGGGTTTATGGGGTTTGTCAACCTTCTAGGGGAGCAATCAGTTATTTGGAAGTCAACCCTACTGGTGTTAATAGATATTAAGGTAAAGGTAAAGGGACCCCTGACCATTAGGTCCAGTCGTGGCCGACTCTGGGGTTGCGGCGCTCATCTCGCTTTATTGGCCGAGGGAGCCGGCATACAGCTTCCGGATCATGTGGCCAGCATGACTAAGCCTCTTCTGGTGAACCAGAGCAGCGCACGGAAATGACGTCTACCTTCCCGCCAGAGCGGTACCTATTTATCTACTTGCACCTTGACATGCTTTCAAACTGCTAGGTTGGCAGGAGCAGGGACCGAGCAACGGGAGCTCACCCCGTCGCGGGGATTCAAACCGCCGACCTTCTGATCGGCAAGTCCTAGGCTCTGTGGTTTAACCCACAGCGCCACCCGCGTCCCTTTAATAGATATTACTTTCAACCAATTGTGCTTAGAATAACAGGTAAACTTAGATTGGTGAACAAGATCTTTCAAAACACAGAAACCTAGTCTGCATTCAAACATGAATTGAAGCTGGGGTTGTTGTGCTTTTTGCCTGTGTAACTAACAGGTACACCCTGTGGGAGACTAGAATCTGATAATAAAAAGAGCAATTCACATATAATGGTGCTCTATTATTGGGAATGAAAAGCAAGGGTAAAATCAGGTTGAATTATGGACAGGTGTCCTCATATTCCGAATAAAATGAACCTCATATATTTCAAACAACTACTTAAGCTGGCATTGAACAATCTCAGCATGAGATGAAATGGTAAATGTAATGGGTGCAATCCAGAAATATTCGAATCAACAGGGGAAAGCTGACTTTATTGGAAGTGAATTGCCACCAAAGTGTCTAAAGTAAATGTATCGAGAATGCTGTTGAAACAGACAACTCGACAGTTAGCAAGCAAGGTGATGGGGATTTCCCAGACAGTCAAGCCATTTGTGCCCCGAATATTTTTTCCTTCTTTCAGCAATGTGCATTCCTATCACAAGGAGCAAACAGGACAGCATTACAATAAAGCAAGAAACTTAACCATGCTAGAGTTGGAGAGAGGGAAGCCACACTGCTGTCCATTCCAGCTGCAACAGTATGATCCCAAGCAGCTGCACGATAAATAAGAATCTTTTTAAAAGTAATATCACATTGTTGAATGACCACTCTCCTGCTTAAGCTGCGCAATACTGAAGCACACCAGCTTGGCCGCAGGAGTTGCCAGAAGGAGACATACAAGACACCATCCAAAAGTCTTAGGGACTCCACTCCATATTTGTGTAGAGCTTACTTGTCAGGGGCTCAGGAGCAGAGGGGCAGGAAAGGGAGGGATTAGAGACCGATGGGGAGGAATCCGAGGGAGAAGTTAGCGATGATAGCCGACCGAGGTCTCTAAGTCTCTCCAGCGAATCGGAGGATTCACAGAAAGGGGCTCCCGTGGGCAGAGCTAGGGGGTTGCCAAAGGGAACACCCCAGGAAGGAGGGGCCAGAGGGGACTCAGAGAGCAGCAGCTGGAAATCGGGACCAGCTTCCCCACCGGAGAGCAGTAGGGGGGAGGAGTCCCAGGCATCGGCACCAGGCAGCTCTCTGTCAGCGGAAGGACATGAGTCGGGGTTGGCCACGCCTGCGTCAGAGAGCGAGGAAACGGTAGAAAGGAGGGTCGGAGACAGCGCGCGCGCGCCAAGTTCAAATGTACAAGAGGGTGGCGCAATGAGCAGCCCGGAAAGGGAGCCAGGTCCTAAAGCCCGCCGAAAGGAGGGGGAGGAGTCCGAGGGGTCCGCATCCGAAGCGTCCAGGAAGGAAGGGACCCCGGGGGGTGGTAGGACCCAGAGGCGAAAGGAGAGACGCAAGAGGTGGGGTAAGGCTAGAGTCTTAAGCTGGTGTACAGGGGGCGGAGACTCAGATGGAGCTTCGCCGATCTAGGGTCTAGACGTAGAGACGCACGCTAGGGTTTGGAAATGGAAACTATATTTCAATAAAGACTTTTGTACAGTTCTACTGGCTAGCGTTGGTCCTCTGTGAGCTGGGACCTGGAGGCAGTCTCTGACAGTAAGCTCCATCTCCGATTTTCATCAGTTTTCTTCACCTCAAGCGGCGCTACGGGAGCGAAGCAGGGAGGAAAGAAGACTGGTGCTTTGCGAGCTCACAAGAGTCAGGCGACATGACTACTGAACAGCAAATAGCTTCCCTGCAAGAAGCGGTGACGCAACTCAGCGCGGAGATAATCTCATCCAGGAAGAGAGAAGATGAAGCGGCTGCTGCCTGCAGAGATCTCCAAGCCAGGTTGGAAGTGCTTGCGAAGCAGGGGCAACCGGGACCCAGATCCGAGGGGATTGGGTTGGGGAAGAGAGGAGGCAGCCTTGTATCTCATTTCGATGGGAATTTACAGCAGTACCCCAATTTCCGAGCAGACGTGCAGTTTGCGCTGAAACTGCTGGAAAAAGAGTTTAGAGATGAGCAAGAGAAGGTGGGGTTTATCTTGTCCCATTTGCATGGGGACGCGAAAGCATGGCTGCGCAATCTGTGGAGAGATAAGGATCCAGCGCTCCAAAGTGCAGATGCATTCATTAAAGCAATGGATTCCTGTTTTCTATCTAACATAGACATTGACATTGCCCGGAAGGACATATTTGGGCTAAGACAAGGGAAAGCCAGCGTAAGGCAGTATCATTCCCGCTTTTTTGCATTGGTCAACGCCCTGGGTTGGGATAAGGATTCTCCGCCTGTTAGAGATCTCTTTTGGGAGGGATTGAACCCCCATATCAAGGATGAGATCGCACGAGGGGAGAGACCCAAAAGCACTCAGCAAGTGGTCGAGAGAGCGCTAACGGTGGGGGTGAGGCTGGAAGAACGCCCATGGAGCAAAGAAGAAGGACGTTGGGGACGCACACCAGCGAGAGTGCCCCCCCTCTTGCCCAGGGATGTCGCGCGTGCGCAGTCCACGCCTCCACAGGGAGGGGGGGAAGAGCCGATGGAGATTGGCGGTGCTAGGGCTCACTCAGCCACTAGAGCCTTAACACCGGGAGCAGTCAAAACGAAGCCGCCTAGAGGGAACAGGAAGTGCTACATCTGCGACAATCCTCAGCACATGGCGAAAGAGTGTCCCCAGAGGCTCCACAAGCACACTGCAGCTTCAATGACAGTAATGGAAGCAACTCAGCAGAGAGAACCACAGCAGGGAAACGACGGAGTCTGGCTGGAAACGGAGGCACTGGGGCCCAGCCAGACGAGTCAGTGAAGAAGTCCCCAGAGATTTTGCAGCCCACAGACCCCCTCCCGCCCAAACCAGTGGTGCAGCTCACCGCATCGCTCCAGCTGCCCAATGGTCTCACCTTAGAAGTGCCTATTACGATTGACTCTGGCAGTAATGTGGACTTTATAGCACTGGAATTCATTCAACAACACAACATAGCGCTACTGCCAGCCACGCTGCCCCTGAAGGTTGTCACAGTGGATGGCAGGGAACTGCTGGGGGGGCAGGTGGTACAGCAGACACCACCTATGGTGATGCAAATTGGGAATCACCGGGAAGTCATCAGTTTCAATGTCACCCAATTATCGGACACGCCCGTAGTTTTGGGCATGAGTTGGCTGCACAGGCACAGCCCAGCATTGGCTTGGTACCAACGCCAGCTGACTTTTGGCTCCTCCTACTGTGCGGAACATTGCATTCTACCTAGCCCAGAAGGAGAAGAGGATGACCCGCAGCTACATTTGGGCACGCTGCAAGCAGTGCCTCTCAAGTATGCGGAATTTTTGGAGGTATTCTGCGAGAAGGAGGCGGACAAGCTACCTCCTCACAGACCCTATGACTGCAAGATTGACCTCCTGCCGGGGGCGACGCTGCCAACCGGGAAACTGTATTCCATGTCTGAGGATGAACTGCAGGAACTCAGAGAGTTCATAGATCACAATTTGAAGCGCGGGTTCATCCGGGAGTCGAAAGCTGTGGGAGGCAGCCCAGTATTCTTTGTGAAGAAGCGGGACACGCCCCAAAAAAGACTTGTGGTGGACTATAGAATCTTGAACTTGAAAACCAAGCCCTCGGCCTTCCCCATGCCCAAGATAGACGACCTGCTCGCGACGGTGAGGAAAGGACGCGTTTTTACCAAGTTGGATCTGCGAGGGGCGTACAACCTGATTCGCATGCGGGAGGGCGACGAGTGGAAGACGGCCATGTTCACGCCACTGGGCACCTATGAATACAGAGTTATGCCCTTCGGATTACAAAATGGCTCTCACTGTTTTCAAGCCTTCATGTATCACGTGTTGGCGGGACTCCTTTACAAGAAGTGCGTATGCTTCCTGGACGACATCCTGGTATTTTCTGAGTCGCGAGAGGAGCACGAGTGGGATGTTAGGGAAGTTCTGCAGAGACTGAAGGAGCGCAGGCTGTACGCCAAGCTGGAGAAGTGCCAGTTCGACATGACGGAGGTGGATTTCCTGGGCTACAAACTGTCGGACAAGGGGCTCGCCATGGACAGCGCCAAGGTTCGCTCAGTATTGGACTGGAAGAGCCCGCGCAATCGGAAGGAAGTCCAGCGGTTTGTCGGCTTTGCCAACTTTTACCGCAAGTTCATCAAGGGGTTCGCTATGCAGACGGCGGCCATCACCGACACGCTCAGCTCCAAGAAGAAGAAATTCATCTGGACGGAGCAAGCGGAGCAGTCCTTTCAGAAACTCAAGCGTCTCTTCGCGTCCGAAGAGCAGCTACTGCATGTGAATCCCAGCAGACCGATGAGGGTGGAGACAGACGCCTCAGACAGAGCCGTGGGAGCTGTCCTGTTGCAACAAGACCAGCAGGGGGACTGGAGGCCGTGCGCCTTCTACTCGAGGAAGCTCAGCAAGTCGGAGCAGAATTACACCATCTGGGAGAGGGAGTTGCTAGCCATCCATGCAGCGTTCAAGGCATGGCGGCACTTCCTTATCGGAGCCAGACACACAGTGCAGGTCCGCACGGACCACAAGAATCTAGAGTACTGGCGCACGGCGAGGTTCCTGAACCAGAGGCACATTAGATGGGCAGAGTTCTTCGCGGACTTGGACTTCAAGATAGAGTACATCCCGGGCGAGAACAACGTGATGGCGGATGCATTGTCCAGAAAGCCGCAATACCTCGAGGAGGCAGCCCCGTCGGCGGCCAAGCACATTTTCGCGCCGGAAGCGTGGGCATGCCCTTCGGCCACCGTGGACCTGGACGCCGTACGTCAAGCGCTGCAGGAGGACCCCTTCGCACAAGCCAAGATGGAGGAGGTGCACAAGGGCACGGCGAAGGACGACGAGTTCCAGATAAGAGACGGGTTACTCATCCGCAAGGGAGCACTCTACGTGCCGGGAGACGACCTCCGCGCAAGGGTACTGCAGCAGCTACACGACGTTCCCACCGCCGGGCACTTTGGCAAAGAAAAGACGGCAGAACTAGTAGCCAGAGACTTTTGGTGGCCCAAGATGCGGGGGGAAGTAGCCGATTACGTCTCGAGATGCGACACCTGCCAAAGGGCCAAGTCAGTGCACAGACCGCCGGCGGGACTGCTGGAACCGCTGCAGACACCATCGGAACCGTGGGAACGGGTGGCCCTGGACTTTGTCACGGATCTGCCCAGTTCGAGGGGAAAGACGGCAGTGCTAGTGGTGGTGGACATGTTTACCAAGATGGCACACTTCATTCCGTGTGCGAAGGTGGCCACAGCAGAACAGACCGCCAAACTGTTCATAGACCACGTGTTTAAGGTCCACGGTCTGCCACGGTCTATTCTATCCGACCGGGGGCGGCAGTTCATCTCGAACTTCTGGCAAAAGTTGATGGGCATCCTGAACGTCAAGATCAATCTAGCGTCGGCGAGACACCCGCAGACCAACGGACAAGCGGAGAGGGTCAACGCCATCATGCAGCAGTACCTGAGATGCTACGCCAATCAGCAGCCTACCACGTGGGTAGACTACCTGCCCCTCGCAGAGTTCGCTTACAACAATACGAAGCACGTGTTGACAGGGGTGACGCCGTTCTTCGCCAACAACGGGAGGCATCCCAGAACCTTCCCGGGTTTAGAGAGAGTGGGGGAGGGGGAGCCACAGGCAGCGGAAGCCTTAGCGTCAGAGTTGCAGGAAGTCCATGAACAGCTTAGAAGGCAGTTAGAACTAGCAAAGCAAGCATACAAATTGCAGGCTGACAGACACAGAAGAGTAGGGGAAGACATACAGGTGGGAGACTGGGTCTGGTTAGCAGCGCAAGCAGTGCCGACCAGATCGTTGGCCAAGAAGAAGCTAGGGCATAAGCAGCTAGGGCCTTACCAAGTCCAGGCACAGGTCAATCCAGTGGCCTTCCGGTTAGCACTTCCGGAGGGTTCCAGAATGCATCCGGTGTTCCATAGATCGGTGCTCACGCCCTACAAAGCACCTCATAGATTTCAGGACCCAGGCACAGCACCAGATCCGCCCAGAGAAGGACCCAGAGAAGGGGGGTCGCCAAGAGGGGAGCGCATCAACGAGGCCACAGAGATTTTAGACTCGAGATGGGGGGAAGAGGGAGTAGAATACCTTCTTGCCAGAGAGGATACCCCGGCCAGCGCCAACAGTTGGGTGCCGGACTATGCCTTGGACGAGCCTCTTCTCAAGGACGAGTTCCATGCCCTTTTCCCACACAGGCCCATGCCAGCCGAGTATTTCGACGACTGGCTCTTCACACCCACACTTTCAGCCAGCACGTTCCAGGGGTTCGCCTCGGACGAGGAGCCGGCACCAGACACACGCTCCCCGGAGGGCTCACCCTCGGGGTCTGCCTCAGACCGCTCTTATTGGTGGGATGATCGCCCAGAGGAGCAGTGGCGCAGGAAGTGGCTGGGGGGTCCTTGGCAGGCATCACCCTCAGAGGGGAATGGGGGAGAGACGGACATGGACGTGTTGGGGGAGGACGTGGGGTTCGAACACGAAGGCAGAGAGATGGAAGCAGAGGAGATCGACGTCGACGAGTGCACGGAGAACGAGCCGGACCTAGCCGATTTGATGTACGACACGGGGGACGAACTGTATCCGGCACTCACCCCCACCACGACGGAGCACCCAGGACCCACACCGGAAGGAGGGGAGGGGGGAAGGGGGGGCTTCGAGGGGGGGATGGATGTCAGGGGCTCAGGAGCAGAGGGGCAGGAAAGGGAGGGATTAGAGACCGATGGGGAGGAATCCGAGGGAGAAGTTAGCGATGATAGCCGACCGAGGTCTCTAAGTCTCTCCAGCGAATCGGAGGATTCACAGAAAGGGGCTCCCGTGGGCAGAGCTAGGGGGTTGCCAAAGGGAACACCCCAGGAAGGAGGGGCCAGAGGGGACTCAGAGAGCAGCAGCTGGAAATCGGGACCAGCTTCCCCACCGGAGAGCAGTAGGGGGGAGGAGTCCCAGGCATCGGCACCAGGCAGCTCTCCGTCAGCGGAAGGACATGAGTCGGGGTTGGCCACGCCTGCGTCAGAGAGCGAGGAAACGGTAGAAAGGAGGGTCGGAGACAGCGCGCGCGCGCCAAGTTCAAATGTACAAGAGGGTGGCGCAATGAGCAGCCCGGAAAGGGAGCCAGGTCCTAAAGCCCGCCGAAAGGAGGGGGAGGAGTCCGAGGGGTCCGCATCCGAAGCGTCCAGGAAGGAAGGGACCCCAGGGGGTGGTAGGACCCAGAGGCGAAAGGAGAGACGCAAGAGGTGGGGTAAGGCTAGAGTCTTAAGCTGGTGTACAGGGGGCGGAGACTCAGATGGAGCTTCGCCGATCTAGGGTCTAGACGTAGAGACGCACGCTAGGGTTTGGAAATGGAAACTATATTTCAATAAAGACTTTTGTACAGTTCTACTGGCTAGCGTTGGTCCTCTGTGAGCTGGGACCTGGAGGCAGTCTCTGACATTACTCCTTAGCCGTTTCTTCTCCCGAAGATGTCCTGCAAGGCAGTGGGTATGAATTTTGTCCTGCAAGGCAGATGTCCTGCAAGGCAGTGGGGGCGTTACTCCTGAAGGCAGATGGATGCCAATAACCAACCAACCACCAGAAGCATAGGAGCATAAAATATTTGAGGGGGCCGGGCCCCCACAAAGTTGATGGGCATTCCCATTCAAATGGTGTGTGTGCACTGCATCATGTGATCAATTATGCAGGGCGGGGCTTATGTGGGACCCCACAATATCTTATTCAAGTTGGCACCCCAGACCAGAAGCATACATCCTGTAAAAGGTGGGGCGGCAGCGGAGGAAGACATTTTAAAAGTGTTGCCAATAAAATAGTACAGCTGACAAGATGTGTATATTGATGCAGAATGGTGATGATTAGTCATGATGGTGAAATTTTTCTATTTTTAAACTAGGTACCAAAACCTTTCACAGTTCATCCCTGTCACTGTTTACTGAAGTGATCATGGGGTTTTGTTGTACCTTGGTTTGCTTAAAACAAAAACAAAGAAACCCCTAAAATTCCATTACTGTTTTCACAAAAACTGCCTGCTTCCTGTAGGTCGGCTTGTTTTGCTTTTGTGGCTTTTTTCTTCCTTCTTCCTTACATCTGAAGTGAAGTACTGCTGAAATGTCTATACCTTTCCTTTGAACTTCTCAGTGGGGTGTTGATGAAACCATTAGCCAATCTATTCTGTCGTCATTGTTGTGTTTCTTATATGTCTTCTGCCTTGTATATCTCTTATTTTATCACTTTAGCTCCAGGACATGGTGTGTGTGTGTGTGTGTGTGTGTGTGTACCCAAGCTTTTGAGTTTCTTTCTTTCTTTGCTTGTTTCTTCCAACATTCCTGCTGTTTTAACTTCCAGGCTGCATTTCTAGGACTGTTTGGGACAGATAGAAAGGGCAGAGATGGGGCTTGTGGAGCTTTGCACAGATCTTTTATTTATTTAAGCTGTTTGTCCTTGGACACTACAACTCAACACTGAATTCTCATTCAAATGAGTTTGTGTGATGTGCCATGCATTGTATTGCAGAGGTCTCCTGTCAATCAGCATTCACTATTGGCAGAGTTCCTGTGCCTGTGTAGAGTGCAGAGAGAAGACAGCTGGAGGGAGGCGGAAAGGTTTCTGTCTCCACACCCCACCAGGCAACTGCTTGAAATTTGGTCATGGCCCCTGAAATACCGTATTTTTCCATCTATAAGATGCCCCCATGTATAAGACACCCCCTATTTGGGGGGGGGACTCCAATTTAAGAAAATGGGGGAAGATCTATCGGTGTATAAGACGCCCCCAAATTTTGGACATTATTTTTTAGGGGGGAAACCTAGTCTTATACACAGAAAAATACGGTACCCTGTGAAATACACATGGTTAGAGATAGCAGGATTAGAGCGGGTGGGACAACCCTTTTCTGCTGCAAGCAGGAACAACTTAAGCAAATGCTAAGGTAGTCTGCCAATGATCATTAAAATTTCCTGGCTAAACTTTCCATTCTCTAGACTGAAGACAAGGAAGTGGCAGTCTGTTGCACTGAAGAGGAGAGAAACAAACAGCAGAGACAGGTTTGCAACCTCAGTTATACATGTTGGCTGCCAAAGTAATTATCAGGAGTAGGAGGACTAGGTGATTACATAGGTACTCAGTACTGTTATAAGAATTTAAGGTCTCAAATATATAAAATAAATGTTCATAAATTTACAAGGCAAACACATACATTTAAACCATGTGTCTGAAATAGTACAGGAGAACAATCCTGAAACCATTTTGACTCTCCCAGTGACCTCAAATATTCCTCTGCAGTAGGGAGGAAAATGGGGAAAGCCTTCCCACTGTTTCTTTCCTTACAAATCCTGTCTTAAGGGCGTATTTATGTATGAATAGGGTGTGCCTGTGACCTGGATTCAGGAACTAAAGCATTTACCATCACAAAAGAATGGCCAGGCTGCCCAGGTAAAGCAATCAGTGACCATTTTCAAGTATCCTGGCAAACAGGATTTCTGCTGTACACTGCCTCCTGTGATGTATTTCTGCTGTAGACCCGCCTCCTTCTGTGATGTATTTTTTTTTATAATAATATTTATTAAGGTTTTGAAAATACAACAAAGAAAAAACAGCAACAAAGACATCAAAAGGAAAAAAGAAAACAAAAAAGAAAAAACCAAAAACAATCAAACAACAAAAAGGAAAATACACAAAAATACAATACACCTTATTAACTTAACTTCATTTGCTTGTTTCTTCGACCTCCTCCCACCTCCCTTTTTTGTATTCTGCTTCAATTAATTATTTCAGCAAATCCTTTCCATCTTTCCCCCATTTTTAACCATTAGTTTGTCTTGACATACTATAATTTTACTTTCCTCATTTCCTTCAACAATCTATTTATCTTAAGTCCTTTATGATATTTATACAAAAGTCACATAGTTTCTTTCCAGACTCCTTCTAAACTTCCTCAATTTTGCTATATTTTTGTAAATAAACTTTAAATTTCTTCCAGTCTTCTTCCACCAACTCTTCTCCCTGGTCCCGGATTCTGCCCGTCATTTCAGCCATTTCCATCAGGTCCATCACCTTCATCTGCCATTCTTCCCGGGTGGGCTTCTGTGATGTATGTATGATGTTTTGGGGGTGGTCTTGAGCTACAGGGTGGGCAATTTCACAAGTCTATATAAGGGCTTGCACACCATTGTTCTGGGTTCCTCCACCCTTCTGCGTGTGGTGAGTGAGCACCCTGTTGCAACAGTTTAATAAAGATCAGGCTTAGTAGCTGCTTTGATTCTCAATATTCTCTGGTTATTTTCTCCTAACGATAGGGAACCTACTTAAGGACTCTATACACTCTCTTGGATACCCCATAACAGAAAAAGGAGCAAGTTTGTTCTATAATACTACTTTTCCTCCTAGACTACCAGTCAATCAATAAATGAGCAACACAATGGTTTATTACTTATGGTCACAGTGATAAGCAGGAGGAGAACAGAGAAAGGGAGATTGGGGAAAGGGAAAGAGCTTCCTCAATATTTTCCTCCCGGTTGCTAAAGGTGGTATATTTTGTAGCCTGGCATAGTGTATGTATAAAACTGGGAGACAGTGGCGGAGCCTTATGGGAATGTTGGTGGGAAGGAGCAAAATGGACAGAGTATCCATGCATATTAAACTGCCTAATGGCATCCAGGAGATTGCAGGTGCAGATATCAGAAAAGAAGTTTTCTGGAGAGGTCACTTACTGGTTCTCATGGGGAAGCTGTTTTCAACAGAGCCCCGGACCGAAGTGTGCAGCTGTACTGAGGCAGCACTGGGTATTGAAATTTTGCGCTTGGGGCAACCATCCCTGTAGCCAGCCCCCCCCCCCATGCTATGCCACTGCTGGGAGACAACAGGGTTCAGCAACAACAACCCTAAAGGTAAAGGTAAAGGTAAAGGGACCCCTGACCATTAGGTCCAGTCGTGGCCGACTCTGGGGTTGTGGTGCTCATCTCGCTTTACTGGCCGATGGAGCCGGCGTACAGCTTCCGGGTCATGTGGCCAGCATGACTAAGCCGCTTCTGGCGAACCAGAGCAGCACACGGAAACGCCGTTTACCTTCCCGCCGGAGCGGTACCTATTTATCTACTTGCACCTTGACATGCTTTCAAATTGCTAGGTTGGCAGGAGCAGGGACCGAGCAACAGGAGCTCACCCCATCGCGGGGATTCAAACTGCCGACCTTCTGATCGGCAAGTCCTAGGCTCTGTGGTTTAACCCACAGCACCACCTGCGTCCCTAACAACAATCCTAACACAGCACAATTTTCCCTTCTTGGAGTTCCCCCATGAGGAATGTATAGCCTGACCAAAACTGCTGAAATATATTTAGGAGTAAGTCTCATTAAACTCATAAGATTTCACGTTACATTAACAAGTCAAACAGTCCTCCAAGTCTCAGCCTAGGTTTATGTCCCTGCTGGTGCTGGCAACAAATATCTCCAGACATCAGGAGCCCCTTGAGGTGATCGTTCATTTCAGCATTGAATCAATGCCTGCTGTTCCATGCATCTAGGTTTTTCTTATATCAAGTCTCCCTTTGTTTTTATAAGGCTATGATTCTAAGCCCACCTACCTGGGAGTATGTCCCAGTGAACTCAGTAGGACTCACTTCAGAGTAGACATGGCTAAGACTGCAGAAACATCTGTGAGTTTCACAGGGCAGGGGAAGCAGGAAGGGAAATGGAAGGACATTTATTTATTACCAAAGCAGTTAATTACTTGTGTGGGTAAATTAACCATTAATTTTTTGGGGTAGGTTCTCCTTTGGGTGTAAGAAGAACAAAGTGCTTCAGCCTGAAGATCACAGACACACATCTAGTGTGGATACAGAGAATACACCTGAGGACAATTTGGTACTTGAAGAAGATTAGTTAAGCACCATAAGCAAATAACATATTACAGGAGAAGCATTTGTATCCACTGCAAAATGATACACCAGCTACAGAATATGAAACCAATTACTTTACGGCATTCCCAGAAGCCTCAGTAAACAGGTATGGAACGGCCAAGAAGTTATAAAAATGAATGTCTATGGAACAGGATCAACAGAAGTTCCAACGAACAGCGAATGAACAGTTACACAGTAATGAGTCACATGTCTAGTTATGACTGAAAGCAATGTCTGTGTGATCAAAGACCTTTAAATGATGTCTGGGCAAGTTATGGGACAGGCAGACTCCGTGCATCTGGTATATCCTTCCCACTCATCTCTCAAGAGTCCTGTTCCTTGTTTTCTTATAAAAAATATATACCCCAAAAGTCATTCTTCCAGATCTGGAGACTCTCTTATATTGGCTCAGAGAAAATAGCCTTTTTCATTCATTTCCATGCATGAAGCAGATCCAACGCTGGAACTTTAAAATACCCACCCCTGCTCCCGAAATCCATCTTTTCAGGGAATAAAATAAATAATGACAATGTTGCACTTCTTTAGACTGCTAGAACCCACCAAGAATACAATATAAATCTTGAAGTTGAGCCATACTCCATAACTGTGTAAAGAGATCAATACAGATGTCAGAAATCAATACGAAAGTCAGTATACATCAGTGACCATTATTATAATTGAAACACATTATTCACATTATTACTCTGGGATGCTTTCCAGGAGCCAGGCTATTTGCATGTGTGGAGATGGGCCATCCATGAAATGATTAGGGAAGTCCTTGTAAATGAATAGTTGTGTCAAGAGAATCCTAGAGCTCAGAACATTCAGAACACTGCTGAATCAGGGAGAATGGAGCCACATTTTAAAAAGTTGATTGAATTAACTATAAAAGGTCTCTTCATGAACAAAAGAAGAAAGTAAGGCACTGTTTCACACTGAATATAAATTGCCTTAACAATTTTATGTGTCATCCATTTATCCTGCGTCTTTTCTTTGACAGGGAGCAGAAGCAGATGCTACAGATGCCCTCAAAATAATGCATTGGCTGCCATTATTTTCCCATTCTGACAAGCTAAGAAAAGATAGATCTAAGAACGGATCTATAGCCATCCCATTTCAGATCGTTGTTTTAACCACCCATTAAAGCTACAATAGAATGTTTCTATGTGCAGGCAACACTAATTCCTGATGAGGAAAAATCATACTTGCCCTGTATATTTACCAGTTCTGTGTCCAGGTTTGGACACTGCAGTATCAATAAGGATGCTGACCATCTGGAAAGGGTCCAGAAGAGGGAAAAGAAGATGTGGAGGACTGGAGAATATGAGGAAAGGTTGAAGGAGATGAACATATTAATCTGTAGAAGACATTTAAGAGGTGATATGATACCCATCTTCACATATTCTTCTTGGGCCCTCAGCTATCAGAATGATCATGATGTTGTGCTTCCTAACCATCACCATCAAGAAAAGAGAAGACTTCTTTGAGGGTTGACCATACTCTTTGACCCTGAAGAGGAGCAAGATATTTAGAGTATTTATGGGAACAGAGATCCATTAGGATTATGGTATTTTCATATATAATTCCAGGATGCTATAATCTAGGGGGTGGATACCAAATGCTCAGCCAGCTTGGTCAATGGGAAAGGATGATAGCAATTATGGTCCATTCCCTATTTCTGCTTTAGGGTTAAATAAATAAAAAACTTCCCACAAATAAGGAAGTGAAATGAGAGTAAAATAAAAAGTCATTGCTATGGAAGTTTACCCAAAGAAGAATGTGTTACGTAAAGGTTTGCCCTTGCTTTGAGATCATAACATATGAGGATCTTTTTGAAGTCCTGACTAAAGCTGGTATTAGGTAGTGATGGATGAAATTCCCCAAGTGCTGTGGCTCTTGACCACATTTTTATGTTCTGAGAATGTGCCAAAGCCCCAGAAAAACAGGGCAACTTGTGGAGTGAGCCAGAGGCAGTTCATGCTCCCTCCCCGCCACCACATACTCGCTCGCCTACCTTGCCCACCCAATCTCTTCTCATGGACCCATGAATTTCCTTCCCTCTCAACCATCCACCCACCTCAATGCCTGTTCTTCCATTCTCCCATCTACTGGTGGCAGCAGGAGAGGACATTCTCTCTCTCTCTCTCTCTCTCTCTCTCTCTCTCTCTCTCTCTCCCTCTCTCTCTTTCTCTCTTTTTCTTTCTCTCTCCACTTCTCTGCTTGGCAAGAGGTCAGGTTACAAAGGACTGCATAAGCAGCTGTCTTATACTAGGTCAGACTATTTGTCCATCTAGTCTACCATTGTTATGACTGGCAGTGATTCTTTGGGGTCTTGGGCAGAGACCTTTCCCATTACTTCTACCTGATTCTTTAAACTGGAGGTGCCCGGGATTGAAATTAGGACCTACTGCATGCATAGCAGTTGCCCTACCATTGTCTGAAAACAGAACCTAGGGCTTGCCAATCAGAAGGTCGGCGGTTTGAATCCCCGCGACGAGGTGAGCTCCCATTGCTCGGTCCCTGCTCCTGCCAACCTAGCAGTTCAAAATCACATCAAAGTGCAAGTAGATAAATAGGTACCGCTCTGGCGGGAAGGTAAACGGCATTTCCGTGCACTGCTCTGGTTCTCCAGAAGTGGCTCAGTCATGCTGGCCACATGACCTGGAAGCTGTCTGCGGACAAACGCCGGCTCCCTAGGCCAGTAAAGCCAGATGAGCGCCGCAACCCCAGAGTCGTCCGCAACTGGACTTAACTGTCAGGGGTCCCTTTACCTTTATATTTCGAGCTAAGGAACTTGGCAACATCTCTACTAGTCTCTACTAGTTTCTTCTATTGCCTTTTGGCTGCCCCTCTGTGTAATCATCATGTCACAAAAGGTATTAATGTACCAGGCAAACCTATTTCTTCCTCATTTTGTTATTGCTCTTTATTGAGTTGGACAAATATGAAGCATGAGCTCATGCAACTGAGCTATTTCAGTCCAGCAGAAATGCCTGATTTTGCATGTCTCCATGCAGGTGAGGTCAGGAGAAATCATACGTGTGTGTGTGTGTGTGTGTGTGTGTGTGTTTCGGCAAGCCTTTTGGCATGAGATTGGCTATTGCCAGACAAACGGGGAATTCAAATCCAATTCAGATTCCGACAGATGGTCAGACACAGAGGCTGTGCACACCCTGCAAACTAGCTCTGCACTAGCTGCACAAGCCCTGGACAAACCCCACTATAATACAGAGTCATAAATTTCAAGCGATGATGCTGAAGTCATTGGTGTGAATTTCTACGGTGTGTGAGGGGGTCATATTAGCTCAAACTGACAGAATCTGGCTCTGTTCAGAATGAAAATTGATTAGCTTCTGTAGCTGCTTATGTTTTTCCTTTTCTCTTTTAAAAAAACTCTTCATTTTAATTACTGTTCTTTAAATAAGGCCTTGTTTCCCCAACCAAATCAGCAGCATGAAGTAAACACACATCTTCACAGCAGGCACACACTGTAAATAAACACTGGTCGTTGTGGAGTAAAACTAGATTCCATAAACTGTTGTACTGGCCTTGGGTGGTTTTCTCATCAAAAGTCTCTCACACAGTTTGCAGCAGCTGCATTAGGAATGTACACAAAATCTTTGCTGGGTTTGGTTTACCAAAGGACTGATCTATTCAGCATTCTGTATCTTTTCAGTCTTCTTTACATAATAATATTATGACTTCCAATGTCTCACAAGCAGACCAGCAGTGAGGATATTAACAACAGTGGTCACGGCCCAATGCAGTTACAGGAATCTGAATTCTGTGTTTTTGATGGCCTTAAGCACATTGAAAAGTGGCTGCATGCACTATAGACTTCAAGCACATTCACACCCTCCCTCAAACATTCCTGGGAACTGTGTCGTCCATGGAGGCGCAGGTCAATTCTGTGTCCAGGACAGCTGTCTACCAACTCCATCTGGTACGCAGGCTGAGACCCTACCTGCCCACAGACAGTCTTGCCAGAGTAGTCTTGCATGCTCTGGTTATCTCCTGCTTGGACTACTACAATGTGTCCTACGTGGGGCTACTTTTGAAGGTGACTCAGAAACTAAAATTAATCCAGAATGCAGCAGCTAGACTGGTGACTAGGAGTGGCTGCCAAGACCATATAATGCCAGTCCTAAAAGACCTACATTGCTCCCAGTACATTTCTGAGCACAATTCAAAGGGCTGGTGCTGACCTTTAAAGCCCTAAATGGCCTCAGCCCAGTATACCCGAAGGAGCGTCTCCACCCCCATCATCACTGAGGTCCAGCACCGAGGGCCTTCTGGCAGTTCCCTCACTGCAAGAAATGTGGTTACAGGGAACCAGGCAGAGGGCCTTCTCGGTGGTGGCGCCCACCCTGTGGAACACCCTCCCATCAGATGTCAAGGAAATAAACAACTATCTGACTTTTAGATGACATTGAAGGCAGCCCTGTTTAGGGAACTTTTTAATGTTTGATGTTTTATCAAGTTTTTAATATTCTGTTCAGAGCCGCCCAGAGTGATTGAGGAAACCCAGCCAGATGGGCAGGGTGTAAATAAAAAAATATTCTTATTCTTATTCTTATTCTTATTCTTATTCTTATTCTTATTCTTATTCTTATTCTTGTGTTGGGAACTGTAGCTGCGTGAATGGTAAACTACAATTCCCTTGATACCGGGTGGGGTGTGTGTTAAGTTGTGGGCAAACATATCAGACGACACAGCGATTCTTCAAACAGCTCTTGTTTATTCAGAGGCCAGAACAGAACTGAACTGAAGGGCTCAGTCAGCCTGCTTATATAGAGCTCCAGTACCTTGTTACTGTAACAACTCTCTAAAACTATCCAATCACTGAACGTCACTTTCGATCCTTCATTTGCATAACTATCTACAGTATCCCCCTGCTGGCCCAGGGTGAGAACTTCAGTACATAGCAGTGTGTGTGTTATGATGTGCACACAGCCTGTGTTTCAGTGGCCATCATCTTGGCCTAAATGGCCTTTGTGGTCCCTTCCAACTCTACGAGTCTGTGATCTTTTGACTAATGAGCTTTGCCATCCTTAACACCACAGATGAGGAAAATTGTGGCTCTCCGAATATTGCTGGACAAAAATCCCCAGCAACCTTGTCCGCTGGCCATCCTGGCTGATGGGATTTGAAGTCCAAAAATATCTGGAGGGCCACAGGTTCCCCATCACTGCTCAACACCTTCCTTGCTAAACAGGCAGCATTCCGTTCTGCGTGTTCAACATTTTGTTCTTCAGAAAGGCAAATATCATTTGCTGTTTGCATGGCCTAAAGAAGAAGGGCATAGAGCAACATGACCTGAAAAGGTGCTTCCCCTCCCGCTCAGTCATTCAGGTGTTCTAATTCAAAAATATTTTCTGTCAAGCTAAATAATAATTACTGTGTGGAGCATCTTTTTTAAATGACTGCACATATGCTGGAGCTATAAACATATCATGATTAGGAATGCCTATTGGTCATAAAGACACATACTTTCCAGAACAGTTATTTTACACCCAGGGCTGTTTTTCAGCCCAAACTTGCTGGAACTCAATTTCTGCACCTCTCAGGTGGGTGCCATTACCATTACAGTGGTACCTCAGTTTACAAACACCTCAGGTTACAATCGCTCCAGGTTACAAACTCCGCTAACCCAGAAGTAGTATCTCGGGTTACAAACTTTGCCCCAGGATGAGAACGGAAATTGCGCACCGATAGAGTTCCAGCACCTCTATTTTTCCTAGAAACTGTGCTTTTTTCTGGGGGGATGCAGGGGTACGCATACCCCTAAACATTTTGTGAATCTAAGTTTGGCCTAATTGAGGGGCAGTATTTCAATGTGAGTAGGAAAATGAGAGTAAACAGCCTCGGCCCAGTATACCTGAAGGTGCGTCTCCACCCCCATCGTTCAGCCCGGACACTGAGGTCCAGCACTGAGGGCCTTCTGGCGGTTCCCTCACTGCAAGAAGCAAAGCTACAGGGAACCAGGCAGAGGGCCTTCTCGGTAGTGGCCCTTCAGATGTCTTCTAAAAGTCAGATAGTTGTTTTTCTCTTTGACATCTGGTGGGAGGGCATTCCACAGGGCAGGTGCCACTACCGAGAAGGCCCTCTGCCTGGTTCCCTGTAGCTTTGCTTCTTGCAGTGAGGGAACCGCCAGAAGGCCCTCAGTGCTGGATCTCAGTGTCCAGGTAGAATGATGGGGGTGGAGATGCTCCTTCAGATCTACTGGGCCGAGGCCGTTTAGGGCTTCAAAGGTCAGCACCAACACTTTTCCCCTTCCGGAGGCGGCGCGACCGGTAATGGCTGCCTTCTCCGAGTAAGGGGAAGGGAGCTCCGCTGTAAACGGGTCGTCCGCTACGGCGAAGCGGAGACCCATTCGGAAAAACCACAGGTGGCAGAAGCCTGTGGTCTCGGGACCCGGCGGGCGCCAGAAGCAGCCCCCAAAACGTTGAAGGGACCCCGTAAGGGGCTCCGGATCGCGGAGGGGGTAGCGGCGCTGTGGGTCGTTGCGCAAACAGCGAAGTGAAGCCGCGTTGCTGTTGCCGGTCAGCGCTGTCCTTTCTTCCTGCAACTTTTTGAACTTTGGAAACTACAACCCGTGAGTAATTTGGACTTTGAGAACTTTTCTGGAACTTTTGAGAGCTTTCTGAAACTTTGTGAGAACTTTCTGAAACTTTTAAAACTTTGAAAAAAGTTTAAATTTGGCTGAAAACGGAGTGAGGATAAGCAGGAAGTCCGCCTCCCGCTATACTGAACTTCAAGCAAAGAGCAGGAGGAGTGGAGACAAAAAGTGATGTGTTAACTAACTGCTGGCACCCAATTAAAGTAAACCTTTGGGTGAAAGACTCTAAGTTACTGTTTTTCCTGGACATATTGGGGTGCATTGATATTCTTCTTCTGTTGTACCAGTGGATTACAATTAAACAAGAACCCCAGGTGCTGGAGCTGCCTGACTGAGCACCAGTTTGCAACTTTGGATACATTGTTTTCAGACTTGGAAACATTCTGAGCAGGAACTTGATACTTTGAAACTGTTGCAGTCTAGGCACTGTTAGAAACATTGTTTTGCCTTAAGTATACTCTGCTAAAAAATAATATTCTGTGGAGGCTGATGGATGTGGAATTAAATTTATAAATTTGAATTGGATTTGATCTTTTTCCTGAAGACGTATTAAGCTCCCCCTTGAGGATTTTGGACTCACAGCAGTGTCTTTGTTTTACTTTCTTTTTCCCGGCCTTCTGTTTGACTATTGTATCTGGGCCTCTTTTTTCTCATGGGAACACTTGGTCTGACCTTGGACTACAGATAACTTTGGAATGAGTGGCGCAAGGAAAAGAGGAAGAACTAAGCAAACAACTTTAACTTTATCTGCAGCCTCACAGCGCAGATCATCTGTGCCTGCTTTGCCTTCTACTTTGCCTCCTGACATAGAGGCGGCCTCCCTGACACAGACAGGGGAGGGAGAGACGGAGGAATTGCACCTGGAAGATATGGCTTCAGGGATAAGTAACTCTGTCTTGGAAAGAATTTTTGAGAAATTGGAGGCTTTGGATAAAAAGGCTGATTTGCAAACGGCTAAAATTGAACAGAACACAGAAAGTTTGAATAAACTGACTGGGCAGGTTGCACAGAATGCCCAATCTATTGGAGAATTAAAAGAGGCTGTAGGTGAAAACCGGAAATTGGCTGAAGACACCAGCCAGAGATTGGGAGAACTTGAGAAAGAAGTAAGACCACTCAGTAAACAAGTTGGAGAACATCAGATTCATTTTTCGATGACAGAACTGCGAAACAGGGAGACCAACTTGAGGATACGGTCAGTACCAGAAGTGGAAGAAGATAATTTTATTGAATTTCTGACTAAGGAATTTGCCAAGTTTTGGAAGCTAGAGGAAAAAGACTTTAAAATAATATCTGCTTTTAGGCTTGGAAGAGTTAGAAGGATAGAGAAGCCCAGAGACTGTCTGATAACATTGAGATCAAAGGAGGAAAGGGATAAGATTTTGGGCTTGCATTACGAAAAGTCACTGGACATTTTGGGCAAGAGAATTGAAATTTACAAGGACATCCCTAAACAGTTGTTGGACCTCAGATCTGACTACACGGAATTGGCAAGACTGCTAAGAAGCAACGCAATTATCTTCAGGTGGGAGTTTCCTCAAGGATTATCTTTTACCTACAGAGGGAGAAAGATCAAAATTAAAACAGTGGAGGATAGAGACAAGTTTTTGAGAGCCCACGGAGAAGACCTCCACAAAGGACTTGGATTGCCAGCGCCCGAACCTCCAGGGAAGCCTGCCCCCTCGGATCCTCAAGGACCAGAGAACAAGGTACCACCCCAGAAAGAATAACCAGATTTACCCAGGATGTCTCTGCAGCTTTTGAGTTGGAATATAAATGGCTGTAACAGCCCGGAAAAAAGGACGAAAATTTTTCACATATTAAAAAAGGAACAATTGGACATTATATGTTTACAAGAAACACACGTGATTAGGCTCCATAGAAAGGTGTTAATAAACAAAAGGCTTGGTCAAGAATTTATATCTTCGGACACAGTTAAAAAGAGAGGTGTAGTGATTTATGCAAAAGAGAGCCTTTCACCAAAATTTCTTTTCAAAGACGAAAATGGAAGAATTCTATTTGGCAATAGAAATACAATATCAAGGAGAAAAAATTTTGATATTAGGAATTTATGCCCCAAATGAAGGAAAATCGGATTTCTACAAGAAGTTGCATGAGACCATGCTGGATTATCTGGACTATAACAACGTCATCATGATGGGGGATATGAATGGGGTCGTATCAACGAATATGGATAAGTCACAGAATCAAAACATCACTAAAGAAGGAAGACTACCTAAGACCTTTTTTGAAATGACTGACAATATGGATTGGATTGATATTTGGAGAGTAAGAAACCCCTTGGGAAGAGAAGGAACATTCTTTTCTGAAGCCCAATTGACCTGGACACGAATCGACCAAATATGGATAACTAGAAGTCTGGCACCTAAGGTTAGAAAGGTGGAAATCTGCCCCAAGACATGCTCCAACCATAACGCACTGAGAATGGACATGACACTGATCCCAACCGGCTCCTTTAGATGGAAGATGAATGATGGCCTGTTTAGAGATCAAAAGATTGTAAAGAAGGCCCAAAAAACTTTAAAAGACTATTTTGAGATCAACCTGAATACTACGGTGGAAAAAAGAACTATCTGGGACGCAAGTAAGGCTGTGATGAGAGGGTTCTTGATACAACAGAATTCTTTAAAGAAAAGATCACAAAATGAAAAGAAGGATAAAATTTTGGAAAGAATTAAAGAGTTGGAGAAGAAGTTAAGATCCAACCCGAAGTCCCAACCGATTCTGCGAGAAATTAAACTTCATCAAGCACAATATTCTAAACTGATAAATCAGGAAATAGAATGGAAGATTAAAACAATGAAACAAAAAACTTTTGAATCGGCTAACAAATGTGGAAAACTGCTAGCTTGGCAGTTGAAAAGGAGACAAAGACTAAATACGGTAACAAACTTAGAGATTGAAGGAAAGAACATCCAGAACCCGGGAGAGATTAGAAAGTGCTTCCAGAGATACTTCAAAAAGTTATATACTCAAGGGCCACAAGATGAAATAGAGATTAAACAATTTTTGGAGAAAAATGGATCAGCAAAGCTGTCAGAAGAAAACAGAACAATTTTGAATGGCAAAATAACACGACAAGAGATCGAGCAGGCCATCCAGAGTTTGAAACAGGGCAAATCGCCAGGGCCAGATGGACTGACCTCTAACTATTATAAGACTTTGAAAGACTATTTGATACAGCCATTGTTGGAGGTCAGCAATGAAATAATGGAGGGGAAGAAGGCGCCAGAATCGTGGAAAGAAGCATTTATCACATTG
Organism: Podarcis siculus; assembly: GCA_034642415.1. NCBI lineage: Eukaryota > Metazoa > Chordata > Lepidosauria > Squamata > Lacertidae > Podarcis > Podarcis siculus. Next base: position 3,610,795 of record JAXCMG010000024.1, on the reverse strand, counting down.
ATACCAAAGTCGGAAACTGAAAAGACACAACTTAAGAACTACCGTCCCATCTCCCTTTTAAATGTGGATTACAAAATATTTGCAGATGTTTTGGCACGAAGATTTAAGAAAGTTCTAAGTGAGACAATACACAAAGACCAGGCAGGCTTTCTCCCGGGTAGACACATGTTTGCTAACACAAGGAATATCATAGACATATTGGAACTTCTGCAAACAAACATAAACACTAAAGCAGTTTTAATTTTTATAGACGCGGAGAAAGCCTTTGACAACATATCCTGGAAGTTTATGAAGGGGAATCTAAAAGAAATGGGAGTGGGACGGGGGTTTGAGAATGGGATTGAGGCAATATATTCAGAACAAAAGGCCAAACTGATAGTCAACAATGTGGTTACAGAAGAGTTTAAAATTGAAAAAGGTACACGACAAGGCTGCCCGATTTCCCCATTACTGTTTATTTCGGTCCTGGAAGTGCTCCTGAACATGATTAGGGGGGACCGGTTGGTGGAAGGGATTCAGGTCGGAGCGAAACAATATAAACTTAAAGCTTTTGCAGATGACCTAGTTTTGACATTACAGGAGCCGGAATCTAGTACGAAAAGAGTACTACAATTGATTCAAAACTTTGGTCGAGTGGCGGGATTCAAGTTAAATAAGCAAAAAACTAAGGTTTTGGGGAAAAATTTGACAGACACTGAACTGGAATGGTTTCAGAAAGAGACAGAACTAAATGTGGTCAAAAAAGTTAAATACCTAGGGGTAAACATAACAGCAAAAAATCTGAGTTTATTTAAAGATAATTATGAAAAATGTTGGTCAGAAATTAAGAGAGACTTGGATAGTTGGTCAAGATTAAAACTTTCTTTGTTAGGCCGAATAGCCGCCATCAAGATGAATGTACTGCCAAAAATGTTATTTTTGTTTCAGACACTACAGATTGTAGATAAGACAGAGTGTTTTCGGAGGTGGCAGAAAGATATTTCTAAATTTGTCTGGCAGGGCAAAAAGCCCAGAATTAAATTTAAGATATTAACAGATGCGAAAGAAAGAGGGGGCTTTGCCCTGCCAGATTTAAAGTTGTATTATGAAGCTGCAGCTTTCTGCTGGCTAAAAGATTGGTTACTTCTTGAAGATACGGATGTTTTGGATTTGGAAGGTTTTAATAATGCATTTGGATGGCATGCATATTTATGGTACGACAAAGCTAAGATAAACAAGGCCTTTAAGAACCATATTGTCAGAAAATCAGTTTTTAATGTCTGGACAAGATATAAAGACTTATTGGAGAATAAAACTCCGAGGTGGCTGTCACCCCTAGAGGCTAAGGCCCGAAAAAGAGCCAATATGGAGGCCAATTGGCCAAAATATTGGGAGATAATAGAAAAGGATGGTGACAATTGGAAATTGCAGAGTTTAGAAAAGATGAGAGACAAAGTGCGAGACTGGCTACACTATGCTCAGATTAAAGAAGTGTTTAAAAATGATAAAAAGTTAGGATTCCAAGTGGAAAAGTCAAAGTTAGAAACTGAACTGTTAGAACCTAAGACTAAAGTACTTTCAAAAATGTATAATTTGCTGCTGAAATGGAACACCCAAGACGAAATGGTAAAATCAGCAATGATAAAATGGGCACAGGACATTGGGCATAATATTATGTTTGAAGATTGGGAAAGGTTGTGGACCTCTGGGCTGAACTTCACTGCATGTAATGCTTTGAAGGAAAATGTAATGAAAATGATGTATAGATGGTACATGACCCCAGTTAAATTTGCTAAAATATACCATTCGTCTGATAGCAAATGTTGGAAATGTAAGGAAAATGAAGGAACATTTTTTCACCTCTGGTGGACCTGCCCTAGAGTAAAGGCCTTTTGGGAGATGATATATAATGAGCTAAAAAAGGTGTTTAAATACACCTTCACCAAGAAACCAGAGGCCTTCCTCTTGGGTATCGTCGGCCAGAGTGTGCTAAAAAAGGACAGAACATTCTTTATGTATGCAACAACAGCAGCAAGAATATTGATCGCGAAGAACTGGAAAACTCAGAAGCTACCCACTTTGGAAGAATGGCAGATGCAATTGATGGACTATATGCAGCTAGCCGAGATGACCGGCAGAATCCGAGACCAGGGAGAAGAAAGGATGGAAGAAGACTGGAAAAAATTCAAGATTTATCTACAAAAACATTGCAATCTGGCTGAGTGCTGATTGGGATGCCAGGGTAGAAAATAACTGTCTATCACTAAATTAGACTTAAGGACGAATTGTATGATAATCAAAATTAAGACTATGAGCAAAACGATAATTTGTTTGAAATTAATTTTGTAACGATGTAAGTGTATGCGGGAGGTGTGGGGGAGTCCAATGCAACAGTGGAAAGATGTTAAAAGGATAATGATGATTTGTGCTCTTTTTAAAGTATGTTTTATATGAAAAACCTTAATAAATATATTTAAAAAAAAAAAAAACAAAGGTCAGCACCAACACTTTGAATTGTGCTTGGAAACATTGGGCGCCAATGTAGGTCTTTCAAGACTGGTGTTATGTGGTCTCGGTGGCTGCTCCCAGTCACCACCTTCTCCCATTGGCGTAGCGTAGGGGGGCAGGGGGGCCGTGGCCCCAGGTGCAAAGTTCTGAGGAGGCGCAACCAGGTGCCTCCATGACAGATTCCCTCATCCTAGCCAGAGCTGTGGGGAGGCAAGCCAGGCCTTTGGGGCTGGGACAATGGTGGCACCTCCTTCTCCTTGTGGCCGGTCAAGGGACACCTGCTCATGCCCCCTTCCTCCTGGGCTGACTGAGAGATAGGGAGGGGAAGGGGAGCAGCTGCCGCCACTCACTGAGGCGGGAGGAAGGAAGAGGAAGGAAGAAAAGCACTGCTGGAGCCACTGTGTTACCCAGATCACCTTGCTGCTAGGACAGTAGGGCGAGGCGACACAGCAGCACTTCTGGCTTCATGTTTCTCTGCCTTACCTCTGCTCCCAGGTTGTGCCTAGTTTGCAAGGAGAGACTCCCTTGATTAGACACTGGCCGGCGAAGGGACTGATCACTGCCTAGTCCACTAAAGGAGCATAATACTTGCCCTGTTCCGGGCACCGGTAACCCACGCTATGCCCCTGGCTTCTTCTCTTACATCTGCTGGATTGAAAGGTGTTTTGCAACTGGACAAAGTAGTCACATTTCTTTTCTCCCAGGGTTTCACAAAACTTAATTGTCACAGTCTTGGCCCCCTGTGTGTACTAATTTCTAATGCTTCATCACAGTTCAGTAGAATAAATGGCAGATTAATTAAAAAGTGCACTTTTGGAATAGTTTCTTAATGATGCTAGCACTCACCTGAAGTTGCATTCAATGTTATCTCCATAATTACAAAGCAATACTTTTTTTTTTTAAAGAAAGCTTCCCACCCACCCCCAATATTATGGTCTATTAAGTTGATAATGCACTGTTGGTCTGGTTTCCACAGAGTTTATTTTATGGCGCACTGAACCGTCTACTCTTGAAAGCTTACAGTGACTCCTAATGAATCAAATTTAGACCACAGTATGAGACAGCTCAAGTCCATATTTCCAGAAGTAAAATGAGCACAATCCATTTGTAAGCCCCATTGACTTCAGTGGGATATATTTAAGCACACACTTAACTACCCCATTTAAATGAATTTAACTAGGACTTAACATTGGCTCATACCAGGAATGGGCACATATGTCAATTTCAGTCTCTCTCCATTTCTTTTTCTTTTTTTCAGTCTTGAGTTTAATTCTGCATATTTCCATATTTTTAAAGCCCTCAATAAAATTAATCATTACACTAGTGTGAATTTTTCCTTTTTTTGTAATAATTTTTATTAGTTTTCAATTACAAAAATCCAATATAAGCCTTATTATATCAATACCAAATTACAATACCAATTCAAACACCAATCAATCAAATAGCAATTACACAATTTAGATGCCCCCCACCCCGTGTGCTGGATTTCAAGGTTTAATAATTTTCTTTAATTCTGCTTCCAAACTATTATTTAACTCAATTATAATCCAATTTTAATAATAATTCCTTATACAGCAGCTACAATGTTTATAGTGTGAATTTTTCTTAATACTGTATACACATTTTTGTATCCAGTTTTGCCCAATAGACATATTTTTACAAAGCCTTTCCCCCCTAATATAATGTATGTTTTTTCACTAATATGTGCATCTTTATGACACTCTACCCTAGTACAGTAGTACCTCGGTTTTTGAATATCTCTGTTGACGAAATTTTCAGAACTCGAACGCCGAAAACCTGGAAGTAAATGCTTCCGTTTTCAAACGTGCCTTGGAAGTCAAACGGCTTCTGCTGAGTGTTTCTCAATTAAATTTGCAGACTGCCTTTTGTGCCTCGGTTTTTGAACGTTTCAGAATTCGAACGGTCTTCCGGAACAGATTACATTCAAAAACCGAGGTACCACTGTTACTTGGGGTGGTGAATGGATTTCATATTATTATTATTTACAAACTATAGTTCACATATTCGTTTAACACAATTCTGACCGCTAAGGAATAGCCAGAACATTGAAATATTCACATATCTTTTTTAACCTTAAGAAATGAACTGAAAAGCATGAGATGTCATTTCTGCATCCATAACAGCCATGGTGTTGCTTCCGCATCCCCACAGACAGCCGAAAGGGTGCCAACATTTTTATTTATTTTGCATGCCTATTGGCATGAATATAAATAATTTGTATTAATAAACACAGAATATTTCTTGATGTAACAATTCCATTGCTTTTATAATATTCATGCGCAGGGAAATTATTGCACAGCTGCAATATTTGGCCGTCGACTTGTAATTTTTAGCACCATGAGACCTCTGAAAGGCACCATATAAAAGTTAAAGTCATAATAATTCCCCCAGCAGCCAACAGTGATGTCAAAATGAAAAGTTTGTTTCCATCAGAGGACGGAGGCCCAAGAGAAGATAAAGTCTCCAAGCACAGCAATCCAGTTGCCAAGCAAACACAAATGGTAAGAATGACTAAAATATGCATTTCACAGGTTAGGCAAAAGACTGAGTAGAGAGCTTTATTTAATTAATCGTTCCTGTGGTATTCACCGATAAAGCAAGGTTGCTGGCTTTTTGCTCCATCTGCCACGTTAGCATTACTGAAGGCACATAGTACTTCAAGCATAAATCTCAAGCTACAGCTCCCACGAGAGAAGTGAAATACAATAAACACTTCACACAATTTATTTCACCTGAATAAATTTGGAAGGACAATTTTCACTTCAGATCCAGTGTTGCTGAGGAGCTTTGCCTCACGGTTGTTTTAAGTATGTCCCTAGTACCTTGGCTCTGAAATCTTTGTGTGCACAAAGCTTAGGCATACAAGGCCAGAACGTTGTAGTTTGAATTGATTGACTTCCATTTGTGTTGGTCAGTGAGGGACACTCTCACTAGCTGTGCATCCCAGCATGAAAACTCTGGAGCATGACTTTCTCTTGCTTTCTCTCTCTGCCTGCCTTCTGACCTTTTCAAGCCATCCTACGCACAAGCTGATTTGACCTATTTAGAGCCCAAACGCCATGGATGGCAAACTTTTGTTCCAGTAGTAGCATTACTTAAGGGTTAGTATTAGGGCTGATCGCCGAAGAATTGATGCTTTTGAATTATGGTGCTGGAGAAGACTCTTGAGAGTCCCATGGACTGCAAGAAGATCAAACGTATCCATTCTGAAGGAAATCAGCCCTGAGTGCTCACTGGAAGGAAAGATCCTGAAGCTGAGGCTCCAATACTTTGGCCACCTCGTGAGAAGAGAAGACTCCCTGGAGAAGACCCTGATGTTGGGAAAGATGGAGGGCACAAGGAGAAGGGGGCGACAGAGGATGAGATGGTTGGATAGTGTTTTCGAGGTTACCAGCATGAGTTTGACCAAACTGCGGGAGGCAGTGGAGGACACAGGTGCCTGGCGTGCTCTGGTCCATGGGGTCACAAAGAGTCGGACATGACTAAACGACTAAACAACAACAATTAGGGCTTATCCAAACAAAGCTAGGTAGGTAAAAGGTAAAGGACCCCTTAGGTCCAGTCAAAGGTATTTATGGGGTGTGACACCCATCTCACTTTTCAGGCCGAGGGAGCCGGCGTTTGTCCACAGGCAGCTTTCCGGGTTATGCGGAAACTAAGAAAGCTAAGCTGCTAACTTTTTTTAAAAAATGTACATTCAAGAATACCTACCACTCAGCAGGCCCTTAGTTACAGTGGTACCTCGGGTTACAGACACTTCAGGTTACAGACTCCGCTAACCCAGAAATAGTACCTCTGGTTAAGAACTTTGCTTCAGGATGAGAACAGAAATCACACAGCAGCGATGCAGCAACAGTGGCAGCGGGAGCCCCATTAGCTAAAGTTGTACCTCAGGTTAAGAACAGTTTCAGGTTAAGAACAGACCTCCAGAATGAATTAAGTTCTTAACCCGAGGTACCACTGTATTTTAAGGCTAAAAATAAGATGTAGACAACGCCTTGTTCCTCACCCTTTAAAAGGCAATTTGACAGGCTAATCTACTCTGCAGGGGCTCCTGTGCCTGCAAATTTCATTTGCTTCTGCCAAAAAGTGTGTGTGTGTATTCATTCTTAGATTTTTCATAAGAGTGAAGAGGGAACTGATGTCTTAGCTTTATATAGAGTGCCTCAGAAATAGAGTACTTCAGAGTGACTCAGAAACAGAGTAAATATGAACACCAATAACAGAGTTAATCCAAACAGTGGGAATGCAAAATTGTTCAAAGTTTTCTTTGGTTATATATTGACCTTAAGAATTGAAACTGGATGAACTTACAAATAGTCCATAAATTTGCTCTTTGGTAGACACAGGTAATCAGATTCTTATCTCAGATTAGCTTGTAGAAGGGAGAACATGGCAGGCAATTTGCTGTTGTGGAGAGCTGTCTACTAGCTTCTCATCATCTTTCTCTAAGAGTGTTTCCTCACATATCACCTGATTCCTTTTGTGTTTTAAAATCTTTGAGGGGCTCGTCTTAATAGCCATTCTATGAGTGATGAGTGCCTATTTTTTTTTTTGCAGTTCGGGTTTCGCTTGGGCTGAAGTTTATCAATAGTGAAGCAACTGTGTACAGGTCAGGTGGAACCTTTAAAAGATGCTGTGGGGATAGAAGGCTCTGTCCATCACAACCTGAAACTTAGGAAACCCAGGCATAGGTTAATCCACGAGGAATTATTATTATTATTATTGACAGACAGACCATCACAAACAAAGTGACAATGAGAATTAGTTTGAAATCTTCATAGAATCTTGGTTCTCACAGATATAAGCAATAAGAAAACAAGGAAGTTCATGGACCAATGACATGTTCATATTCATAAGGCGTGTAGAAGATGTAGCCCACACATATGGACTATAATTTTACTGTCAAACCTCCAGCATCAAAGCTTTGGATAACAATGAAAAGACGGACTAAACAACAAAACAGGCTGTGCCTCTCCTTATTACCAATCAGTAGACATTGCCAATATGGCATGGAACGGACCATATGGAAGATGTTCCCATGGGAATAGAACTGGGAATTCAACCACATGTGACTGTTGATAGAATTCACTAAGCGTATTTGGTCATCCAATTAAGAATTGAACCACAGTGCACATGGAACTAATTTGGATAAAAGCCAACAGATTCTCAAGATTGTTCTTAAATCTAAAAACAAAAACAAAAAAACCCCAACTTGTATGAAAGAGCAAGAGTGAGAACAGGAAAATAACTGGAACCATATGATATAAAGTGGAAAGTTGGAAAGTGTTTCATTGTTTACGTTTTAGGAAAAACATTTAAGATTTTAGAAGTTCCAAAAACTGTATTAAATACAATGCAAAGCTTTGTGAACTGTCTTAAAATCATTTAAAATACTCTATGACACACACAGGTTGAGATAATTAAATTTTTGTCTACCCATTCATTGGGAGGTATAAGGACTTTATTTCATTTAAGGCCATAGTCATTTGTTAAAACTGACGGTAAAAGTGTTTGTTGCTAAAAGTATGTCTTGTTTGTTACATGGAACAGCAATCTGGGGTAGATGGTAGAGACAAACTGGATATAATCCAAAATAAAATTTTATATACCTGCTTGGAGTCCCACACAGTATATGATTAAAAATTACTTAGAAGTGAAGTAGGTTTCCCATCTTTAATCCATGGTTTTGTCCTGGGGAAAACTCTCACAATTAACTATTTAGTAAAACTGTGTTTTTAGACCCACAGAATAGAAAAAGCTGGGCAAAATGGTATAACAATTTGATACGGAGGTATTCCATTTACCCTGTCATCTCAAGACATTTCTGACCAGAAGATTCTTGCTTAAGATACCCAAATGAACTTTGAATATACAGTATGAAGAATTCAGTTTGAGTTAGTAACATTAAACATGACCTAAAAGAGCTGCTTATCTACAATAATTAACTCCCCCCCCCCCCCCGTTAGACATGTATTTACTCATTTTAGCTTTCAAATTATACTCACTGAACATGGATAGAAGATATTCACATAGCCAGACTGAAGGCAGTGTGCAAAATATCCTATATTGACCTTTACAGAATTTGCCTAGAGATAGATTTGGCAATTCACTTCTGAATCTTCTAGAAGGTCAATCCAGATGATTTCAAAATTTGATGGTCACTGGCCGGCGTGGACAAGTTTGTTACCTATACGGTATCTTGATATACACTAGCAGTGAGAAAGTTACAGGCTACTTTTTTGACCCCAAACTATGTCTCCCTAGGTTAAAGGGGATTGTTTAATTAGCCAAAGGTATGGGAGTAGAGGAATGTTTATGCCTGGTGCCTAAAGTTATGTAACAAAGACACCAGATCCTATGTGACCTATTAATAATTTGGAGAACTTGCAAATTTTGAGAATTTGCATTCCTGAAAATGTATTCCTGGAATTGTCTTATTTGTTTTTGTGATTTACATTGTGAGGGCCACAGGCTAAAAACAATTTAAAAACTTGATGGTCAGAAACAAATTTAGCATGTGTCAAACTGGTCTTAACTTCTCTAAAGCCCCTAAACTGTGATTTGAAGAGCCAAATATCCTCTTGGTCCTTGTTGTTAGTGTAACACACATTCCTGGCACAAGGTTTCTTTCACACCGCTACCAGAAGCAGCCAGCAGGGTGGCGCCACAGAGTCAAGCTCCCAGGAAAGGGTGGGAACAAGGCAAGGTGGTGCCAAAGTCGGGGCACTGTGTCTACACTGACAAAAGTGGATTAACTCCACTAAGCCTGCCAAGAGGCTGCCAGCAATGCCTTTTGTTCATGATCAAGTTTTAGGATCAGAAAAGAATATTCCCCACCAGATTCGATTTGATTATGACCCTGGGCAAGTCTGTCAGTCTGTAGCTAGTCCATTGATTCATTTGCTTGTGAAATCTTCGCTCAGGTTTGAGTTGTGCGAGCTTACCTGTGGTAGCTGGTTGTAAGTGGGTTTTTTATGGTAGAGGCCTTTACAATTTTACACAGAAATTAAGCAGTCTAAAAGATTGACAGCTGCATTTTTGTTGTTGTCATGGTTACGCTACAATAACTACAAACATCAGGTAAAGCAGAACTCCTATAATTCAAAATATAAAGCCAGACATAGCTTGCCAAAGGACAAGCAAGGCAGTATATTACAGGCAAGAAGGTTATGAAAATCCCACACAGGCCATTTGCCAGAAATTGTACACACACACACACACACACACACACACACACACACACTGCTCTACTCCCCCCCTCGTTTATCCATGAAAAGCATCACAGACAGCTATACATAAATGCAACACATACACAGAGAGAAACAAATAAAAATAAAGATTTTTAGCTGAATTCTCGAAGCACTTATTGAGGCAAAGACTCATGTCTATACACTAAGAGAAAAAGCAGGGGAGCCATTTAATAAACAAATCACTGTTTTTGGAACACAGTCTAACATTTTACAAACACTGGGATTTTCTTTTTCCAGTTTATGGAGATGGAAAATGAATCATCTCTGTGTTAAGCGTTACCCCTGAAGCAATGTTCTGTGGCTGTGTTGCAAAACCTCTAGACAAAGACAACTCTTTCTGGGGTGGGGTAGACACAAACAATTCTCTTACATCACTGAAGTATTACAGTGCCACCTTACTAAACATCTGGCAGTCATCTGTGTACTGCTTGAAATTGTCAAACCACGGTGGAGTCCTGAATAATAACATATCCTAGCAGCAACTCACTCTAACTGATGGCGAGTTATAAGAGCAGAAGCTATTATTGCAAGTTATTATAGACAATTCCAATTAAGACTTGGGCAGTGTTCATGCAGGTGGCACTTTAAAGTGTTTGCAGTTGGATAAATTAGGTCTAAGCACCACCTCATTCTAAATACTCAGCCTCAAGCAATTCCCTGGATCATACGAAGTTGTAAGACTCTTCCTCATATATCCTACTGCCCTGACAAATAGGTTTCGTTTTGCTTCCAAGTGAAATGCATCAGTCTTGCTGTGGGACTGCATAAACCCTAAAGAAACACATATTCACTTGATTTAAACGCTCGCATTAATAGGCTGTGGGGCCACACAAAAGCTTACTCTTGGCAGAAAAAGACATAACTGGCAGCTCTGATCAGCAGTTTCTAAATCCACCACTCAAAACATTACAGGCTCCATAGCCATAGTTAGAAACCAGTAGACAGAGGGTATATTTGAAACAAAATAGCACACGGTTGTGTTCTTCATAGGCCTGAGATCTTTCGAAATATGAATCTGGATTCAGATTAGGTTTAATAGATATAGAGCTGTATAGATTCTTCCTTGCATACAACCATAAACAGACATCAGTTCTTCATTCTAGAGTCCTATTTGTCAGGGGTCACCAATCTGGTGCCCATGAGTAATTCTCCTAGAAAGAAAATTATTCAGCAAAATGTGCAAGTTGTCTTCTAAGTGATTTCTGCTCCCAGCTGCTCCCAGCTGTCAGTGCTGTTAGCCAATGAGTGACACTAGGGCTGAGATAGATGAGTGAGTTGTTTGGACAGCAGGGAATAGGAATCCCTGGAGTCCTAAAGAGCTGCTGTGTCGTCTCCCGCTATAATGCACTTCTGTTTCTGTTTTATTTTCTAGGCATAAATGCAACACTTCAAGCCTTTCCTCCTATGTAAATACTATTGTGAGAAAAGCCTCGCTTCTCAAATTTTGCATACCCTCCAACATTTCTCCAATGAAAACAGGGACGTCCTGTTCCATACCCTGCAACATTACTATGATAAAAATAGGGACATCTAAAGAAAAAGCAGGACATTCCAGGATCAAATCAGGAACCAGGATGGCTGCTGTAAATCCGGGACTGTCCCTGGAAAATAGGCACATTTGCAGGGTCTGGTTTTGTGTTATGCTACACTGCAACGACAGCCATTTTATGACTGGTGTTCCCAGCAGTCTCTCAAAATTCAAAATGAGCCATTTGGCTCCAAAAAGCCCCTGGTCTAAGTACTGTATACGTCCTGGAGGTGGAAGAGTTTGTGAGGAGGGCATTCTGAAATCTTGTCCTGAATCAAGGAGTGGATCTGCCACAAACATTAAGCTAAGTCCCAATTCACACCATCCAAAACTGCACTCATAGCAGTTCTGTTGCCAATACCTCTTTTGTCTTTGGATTGTGCACTTGGAAGAGAAGGTCTCAGCAAACTTTGAAATATCACCTGACATCCGAAGATGCTTTAATTAAGTACTTTCTTTTTAAAATCCTGAAGTGGTTTTCTGCAGGTTAATTAGAAACCAAATTGGGACGGAAGTAGCCGTATTCGACTAATTGCATTTCCCTGCTAATAAATTATAGTCTTCACAGGACGGCACTTTTGTTTCTCCCTTACCATACCCTATTTAGTCTTGGATTACTAATTACAGTGGTACCTCTAGTTACGAACTTAATCTGTCCCGGAGATCTGTTCTTAAACTGAAACTGTTCTTAACCTGAGGTACCACTTTAGCTAGTGGGGCTTTCTGTTGCCGCCGCACCGCTGGCGCATGATTTCTATTCTCATCCTGAGGTAAACTTCTCAACCTGAGGTACTACTTATGGGTTAGTGGAGTCTGTAATGCGAAGTGTTTGTAACCTGAGGTGTTTGTAACCCGAGCTACCACTGTACTTGCAAACCAGCTGGCCTTAGGTCTTCAGCATCCACCCTAATGTTGGGCACTGCCTCCTATAGTATCACTTGAAGCAGCAGTGCAGTGAAACTGAAGATATACCTTGCCATGCTTGGACCAGCCTGTTGGGAATCTGTGTACGTGCAGCTACTCACACAGAGTCAATTAAGGTTTGGCAGGCAGCCAGAAGGCAATCTGAAGGAGTAAGTCTGCCTGGTGATAACAGAGACATGCAGACAGCTCCCTGATTGGTCAAGCTCTCTCAAGGGAGTGATAATTAATGGCCTACTAACTGGAATGTGTTAGTTCAGTATTCAGAGGTTCAGAGTTCTGTGTGTCAGTGTAGGAGTTGTGAGTAGTGTCAGAGAGAGCTAGCAAAAGATCCGTGTTCTATTCCTGTAAATAATCCACTGTACATAATAAACACCTAACTACAAGTTCCTGGTTCCTGCTTCGTCTATCCTGTCTGCAGCCAAGTTGCCCATTGCTTCCATTGAGTCTGCGTTTACTCTGCTAGGTCTGGCTAAGGTCCTGCAACTAGTCGGAAAGTTGAGAAACATCAAATAGGTTTTGCTACAAAGCATACTATCCCAACAAAAAACAAACGCTGATGCTTAAAATTCGGAATCCCAATCCCATACCATGTCTTCACTAGAACAGCAGGTAGAAAATGCTGCCTTTGGCTAGAACTTTAAGCATCCCTGGTTCCAAATAGTCATTACGAAATTCTGACAGCCTGTATTCCCAACCTGTTTCATGTTTGGTGCCAGTGTGTGGTACTCAACTTTTCATTTAAAAAGCCATTCATTGAGCCACAGAGACCTGCTTTCCTATTCTCCAGATCTCTGGAAGTCTCAGCTTCATTTACTTGTACTCTTGTATATGGAGTGGGAAATGTATTTTTCATGTCATATAGTCCCTCTGGCCTAAGAAAGAAAAATGTGCAACTAAATTCGTTTGAACATAAGAGTACCTCTACACTTTGGATTAGCACTGACCCCATATCATTTTAAGCCTTGGCCTGTTATTCTCAGGTAGCCTAGCAAACAAGATTTTTTCCCGCAGCCAAGCGAGAGCCCAGTTCACTGAAGGATTTATTGAGAATGCACAGGCTAGTCTTGCTACTAACTCATGTGCCTGCCATGCTCCCTGGCTGAGGTATGATTGACATCAGCCTGAAGGCGTACTATGTACACACATAGGACTCCCTCTATAGTGACATAAACTTCCATGCGCGAAGGCTCCTCCTACCCCCATAGAGTGAGTCCCATACATATATAGGCATACTCTCTCAATCTCAAGGCCATGGGTTTGAGCCCCACTTTGGGCAAAGAATCCTGCATTGCAGGGGGTTGAACGAGATGACCCTTGTGGTCCCTTTCAACTCTGTAATTCTCTGTTTTATGTTCTCACCTTCAGATTGATGTAAGGAGACATGGCTAGCATTCATGGGTAAGGGTGGAATTGCACGTCCTTGATAGACCCTTCATACCTTTGCTATCCATGACTGCCTGAAAAGTGTTATGGTGCAGACAGAACAAATTACCGAAAGCAAAAAGATGGCTGCTATGAAGTCCTTCTTATAGAGGAATTACCTAAAACAACAACAACAACATATTTTTATTTATACCCCGCCCTCCCCAGCCAAGACTGGGCTCAGGGCGGCTAACACCAAATATAAAATACAGTAAAAACAATTTTTAAAAAGCAGTTGATTAAAATATAGGTTAGAATACAGCTTAAAAAGCAGTCTCGTTTTAGTGGTAGCCCATAAATCAAGACCATAAGGGGAGAAAACGTCAAATATTCACCAGGGCCAACTATCCATGCTGGTCCTACATGGGCCAGCAAAAAGAACTGAGGCACAATACTGGAGTGAGTGGAATAATTTTCAGGGTAAACACAACTCTGTTTTTCAGTGTTAACAGTTGTGGCTTCGGACATCCATGAAATGATGTGTTACTCCTGTTTCTTCTGCAATTGCCTCAGGGCTTGCACAGCCTTAGCCAACCTGGTGCCCTCCAGGTGTTTTGGACTACAGCTCTCATGGATTAGGCTGGTGGGCATTATAATGCAACACATCTGGTGCATACCAGATTGGTGAAGGGAGTCTGTTTGCAAAGACTACTTGAGGGGAAATGCTTATTGCTTATTGCCAGAAAATCAGTGCCCCAAAAAAGTTGGTACATAGGTTTCTTGAAAGTTGCTCCCTTCAGAAGATGTTCCAAACTAGAAGAGTACCTGCCAGTAGCACGAAGCCTAAGCCTTTTGGATTCTAAAAATATTCATTCCTCTTACAGGCGTTTTGGTAAGCTGGAAAGTTACAAAACATTTCATGTAGGTCTGCAGAATTGACACCCGGGGGGGAGGGGGTGTTTCCAAAATCACAGTGTTTTTGTAAAAATAAAAAAATACTCAACAACTTGGGGGTTTGTCTAAAAAAAACACTAAACAACTTTTGGGTTTTCCTGGTTTTTACTTTTTGAAATACGTCAACCCTATTTCATGGGACTCCGAATGTCTGAGTCATGCAATATTCTGTTTTTAAAAAGTATAAATCATGTTCTTCCATTCCCCTGAAGGTATAATTTAATGTATTTTATTCAAATACAAAAACCAAGTTGTTACCCCAGTAAAAAATGTGCTATATTGCTGCCAGTGTTTTCATGTTCTGAAACTGGCAGGAGCTAGTGAACATGTTTTCACAGAAAAAAGTATAAACTTTAGGTTGAATCCGAAGAGCATCAAATTAACAGCTAGTTAATTTGTTTTGTACATAAAATCCCACACATTTATTAACAAAAGCCATTTTAATGACCTAAAAATTACGTTCCCACTTTTTGCCATCTTGGGTATTTGCCATCCTGCTATTATTAACTGATAACACTGTCTTCCTACGGTGAGTAAACAAAACCTTAAGGATGCAAACTTACAATAATCTCTCTCTCATTTTTCACATTGCTGTGCTCTAGGTAGATGGTTTCGTGGTGTGTGGCTGGAGATATACTAAATTAAGCATCCCCAGTAGAGGTTTTTTTATCAAAAATATTATTTGTATAATGAAATTTAAAATTGAGCCTGTTTCATCTTGTGTTTTCCCCTCCTTTTTTCTTCACAAAACACACACTACACATGCAAAGATTATTTTATTGCTAACCCTCTACTTACAGTATCATATATACTTTCAACCTGTCAGTTTTTCAAGAGATTTGCCAATTTTATCTATTTAAAAATATATATGCGTAATAAGCACTTTGAAGTGAGCTTTCAATAAAGAGGTAATCATTCAGTTTCTAACAGTAGGTGGTGTTTATTGTTCTATTTTAGTCATTTGGGGGGATGAGGCGTAGCATGAGGGGGGCCATGGCCCAGGCGCAATTCTGAGAAGGGTCACAAACAGGTGCCCCACAGCAGGCTCCTTCATCGGATCCTGGCTCTGTCAGGTGTCAGAGGATCCAACCCCCACGGTAGGTTGCCAGGAATGGATAAGACAAGGAAAGTTCCTACCAATGCTTTTTATTCAATATTCACAGAGAGAGGCTTAGAAATGCAGCCACTTGGAGTAATGGCATTGCTTCGAGTGAGTCTCCACCCCCTTCCACTCTTCCATTGTGCGTCATCGCTAAAAATGCTGAGATGTGCCCTCTTGCCTCTGAGCTCTCTGCTCTCTTACTTTCAATGCCTGCCAGGTTCTGGGAGAGGCGGGGTCTGGAGTGCTTTCTAAAGACACTGTGTCCTTTAGCTGTCCCCCCTCTGGTGATTCTTCCTCCTCCTCTCCCATTATTTCCCAGCTTTTCCCTTCATCTGCCTCTGAGCTGTGATCTCCCTCAAACCCCTGTTGTAATTGTGAACTGTCTTCTTCTTCTCTGGAAGGTTCAGGCTGGGGAGGCGGTCTCCACCACTCTTCCTCTGCCCAGTCCCTGACAGGCTCCATGCCAGAAGGAGCTGCACCTTGGCTGTAATGCTTGTGCCTGGTGTAGCTCCACCACCCAGGTCAGACCTAACCAGAGGGAGGAGAGCAGGTGAGTGCTGCTCACGCTCCTCGCCTGTGCCACACCTTGCACCCAGCAGCAGCTCTGCCGCCGGGCCACTTCTGACCCAGCGGTGGAGAGCATCCTGCAGCCGCAGTGAGGCGTGCCCAGCTGCAGCAGATCTGCCTCCACTGCCGGGTCAGGCCTGACCTGGTGGCGGAGAGCAAAGGGAGAATGGGTGGCAAAACTGCCGCCCATTCTCCTCGGCCATGGCCCAGCCATAATAATAATAATAATAATATTTTTTTATTTATACCCCGCCCTTCCCTGTTCAGAAAACCAGGCTCAGGGTGGCTAACAACAAATTTAAAAAACTTAATTAATGCAACAAAAAACAGCCTAAAATACAGTATAAAACCTGAATAACAATAAATTCAGAAATCAGAAATCAATTTAGGGGGGAAATCCATCCAATAAACATTAGATGATCACCAGGGCTAGCTGGCTAAATTGGTCCTATTTGGGCCAGCGAGGAGACCAGGGGAGAATTAGCTGTGGGATCCCAGAGCTGGTAATCATCATAAAAAGGGGAGGGGGAGGGAAGGAAGGGGAATAAAAGATCAGGCTAAGTTCAAATTGAAAGCCAGGTGGACCCGGCGGCGGAGGGCAGGAGGAGAGTGGTCAGCAGCTTCCCTGCCCCTCTCCTACCCTGAACCTGTGGCACGCTGGGTGATGGCCACCACACTACCTTAGAACAACATTAGGTTTGGAGCATTGTGCATAAATAAAACCATCCTGACAAATAAAAACATAAGAAGAGCCTGCTGGATCAGGCCTATGGCCCATCTGGTCCAGCATGCTGTTCTCACGGTGGCTGGACAGTCGCCTCTAGGAAACCAGCAAGCAAGATATGAGCAGAAGGGCACTTTCTCCTCCTGTGGATATGGATATTCAGAAGCTTTGCTGCCTCCACTTGTGGAGCCAGAGCACAGCCATCGGGGGAAGTAGCCGTCAATAGCCCTCTCCTGGCTAGGTAGCGACATCACGGCTAGTAGCCATTGACACAGTTACCAAGAAGACTTCTCTCAGAGCTAGTAAGTCCTCTCCACCCAAGAATGGCATAATGGGGGGAAAATGAATGGGATTCCTAAACTGGCGTGAATGCCACTACCGAATATCAGGAGGGGGTGGGGTTGCGGGCTCACGA
>JAXCMG010000024.1:3387423-3593448 GCA_034642415.1 Podarcis siculus | reverse complement strand
TGGCGGTAGGCATTGGCAGGGGTATTGTTATGCAGATGAGATCGGGGGGGAGGAGCGCCATCACCTCCCCCAAGGCTTGGAGGGTAGTTCGTTAAAGGACTCCGAGGGGCGTCGCCTCGTCCGAAACCTACGGAGGCTAGGGCCTAAAGCGCGCCCCCGAGCGGTAACCCCTCGGGGAGCGCCTAGGGATATGCATCTCGGGTGGCTCCCCCTGTTGGTGCTTAACCCTCACCGGTTAGACCGGTTAGTCTGGTAGGGCCAATGCCTAAAGCCAATACCACTCTTGCCTGTAATCAATAAAGTTGTGGCCATTTTCGCCCATTAACCTAAAATTCTGGTGTCCTGTGTCTTTATTTACCATTAGTGGTGGGGGAGGGAATAGCCACGCAATGAGAATCCCAAGTAGATATGAATGAAAGTTCCAAATGATATTCCATTTCATCCACTTTTGTTTCGCCCTGTATTATTCCTCGAATGAATGAAATTCAAACTAAATGGACCCATTCCATTCCATTTTTCATTCTTAAAGGTAAAGGGACCCCAGACCATTAGGTCCAGTCATGACCGACTCTGGGGTTGCGGCACTCATCTCGCTTTATTGGCTGAGGGAGCCAGGGTACAGCTTCTGGGTCATGTGGCCAGCATGACTAAGCCGCTTCTGGCAAACCAGAGCAGCGCACGGAAACGCCGTTTACCTTCCCGCCAGAGCGGTACCTATTTATCTACTTGCACTTTGACCTGCTTTTGAACTGCTAGGTTGGCAGGAGCAGGGACCGAGCAATGGGAGTTCACCCCGTCACGGGGATTCAAACCGCCAACCTTCTGATCGGCAAGTCCTAGGCTCTGTGGTTTAACCCACAGCGCCACCCGCATCCCATGGTGATTCCTGACTACATGCCATACGTGCACCCCATTTTCCTGGACCAGCCCAATGTCTAGAATTTTCCATAATGCGCATATATAATGCCTGATAAGTTTTTTAGACTAAACATGTCTAGCACCACCTACATCTTGCATTTCAAGGCATCTCTCATTTTTAATGTCTCTATTCTGAACCACAATCAATCTTTTAGCATACTTTTCTAGGAAGTAATGCCCAAGGCTCTGCCAAATACTAGCCCAGTAGGAAGCCGCTATGCATGTTATAGGGTGAAGGGATGCCCACCCTGAAGCTATAAAAATAAAACACAAGGGCGGCTGACTGCATAAAGAAGCCTTTGCATATGAATGCTAATAAAAATATATGGACTGGTTAGCTGTGATCCTAACAAAGGAAAGGGGAAGATATAAATATCTTTCCTGGTGGAAAATAGCATGTCCCCCCCCCCTTCTTCCCCCCCCCCTTTTAATCTGGAATTAATGATGGGTTGTCTTCCACATAAAAGTTAAAACCTTTTGTCATATTCTTTCCCTGCAAGTCTTTGGAACAAGATCTTAAAGTGTGAAATATCTTAATACAGGCGAAGTGAAATATTGATTATACTACACTGTTATTTCATCTGCTAACAGCACAATCTTAACCATGCCTACTCAGGAGTAAGTCTCATTTAATTCAGTGGGGCTTACTTCAAAGTCATTGGGGTTGGGTTGCAGCTTCAGTCTTCAGAATAACAAAATTATGAGTGGAGTAGAAAATACACATGGGGCTGCAGACATATCTCAAACTATAGAAAGAATGTATCAGGTGAAGAGAGGATTGTAGAGACGCTTAATAAGCAAATAAATAATATTTTAACCCACCCTTCGGCCGAAGATCTCAGAGAGGAAAACAATGAATGGTTATCTGACATTGATTCCCTAAAAATTAATTAAAACAATTAAATAATCAAACAGCATTAACAAAGCAATAAAGAACAAAAAACAAGAATAAATCTGTAGGTTAAACTACATCCTCTACCAGACAGGGATACACACACACACACACACATACACAGAGAGAGAGAGAGAGAGAGAGAGAGAGAGAGAGAGAGAGAGAGAGAGAATCATATACTGGTTTCTTCTTTTTACAACTACAGTATTCTGCTTTCAACTTATGCAAATGAACTAACATTACGACAATAAAAAGATACTTTCACCGGACAGCCTTTCAACTTTTGGCTAACAGATATGCATTTGCTAAATTTTAGGATTACAACTGGAGGATGGGAAGTAAGTCCCATTGACTTTAATGGGTTTAAATAATCCTAAACACAAGTAATTGAAATTAAATGGTCTGTTGATTGGGTTGTAAAATGAGCTCTGGGATAGAGCTCTTTATTCCTCCTTCTGAGGATTTCAAACTATTGCAGTGCACTATCAGTTACTAGCTGAGCTAAGAATAGTTTCAGAAAAAGAAATAGCTCCATTATACCAAAGACAATAATGTACTGATAACTCCGCAACTATTTTGTTCATGAATCACACAAACAAAATAACAAGAACTTTCTGAAGAATTAGTTTGAAGCAATACTCAAGGAACATTCCCCAGCCCTCCGATTGCTTCTCTAAAAATGTTTCTGTCATTAAACATTATTTCGGCTGAGCCAGGCATACGTCCCACAGAATTCAGAGAACAGTATATTAAGCCCAAGCTTGAACTTGTTTAATTCTGCTAAAGTGAAAATGGTAGGACCTAATGGGCTTTTAAATGTGTAGAAACCATCAAGGGTTAGGTCAAGAACATGCTGAATCACTTCAAAAGCAGTGCGTGTCTAAAAATAGGTCATAAATGCACTATGCAGGCAGCAGCAGGTTTTGTGCTGCGGATTATTTTACATTCATTTTCTCCTTCATTTTATATTTTCCAGCTTGATTCTTAAAAAAAAACATATCTATAAATTTTGATTATATCCTTAATATTATTAAAATTTATATCTTGCCTGTCTGCATCAAGCATCATACCCTTAATTGTGCTTATGGAAAGCAGATCAATCATTCTGTTCGGAAATACTCAACCTGTTTAACTGCCTTTGCACCATTACCTTTAAGTTCAAGAGCACTTTTAGATGGAGCATCTTGTATTTGTATGAGAGGAAACAATCCTTAATGTCAGCAGGTCCAAGGCTGTTTAATATATATCTGTCTCTCCCTCCCTCCCTCCCTCCCCGCCTCCCTCCCTCCCTCGCCATTATTTCCAAATCAATTCTAAGCAAGGAAAAATTATCACATACATAGTATTACATATTTATAATATTCCAGGTGCAAAGGTATTTCAGACAAAGCATTGCATTTTAGTAATATTTCAATTTGCTATATGCTATATGCTATATGCTATATGCTATATGCTATATGCTATATGCTATAGAATAGAATCCAGAGCTTCTTGTATTCTTTGTTTGTCCCTTGTACACTAATTCGGAGGCACTGATAGACTATTTTTGTACTATTTCTGTCCTATTACCCTGTTGTGCAAAGCTGCTGGTGGAGGTCATCAAGGAATTTGGAACATAGTATCACCAGTATGTTGATGACACCCAACCCTATTGCTAAGACCAAACCAAGACATTTTGGCATCTGAGGTGAACCACAACATGATGCTCCTCTCCCCACCAGAGAAGATGGGGTGACTGAAGATCTACATCAGTAACAAGAGGTGGGATGCAAAGATCTACTGTACATCAAGATTTGTGGCCCATGTGGATCATGCCGTCCGAGCGGGTTGCCTCATCTTGCCCTGCCTATTTCTCACAACTATCACAATCAGGTGCTGCATCAGTGCCTGTAGGCAATATTAGCCTTAGATCTGTGGTGACAACAGGTGGTGACATGGGATGGGGACATCTCTGTGGTAGCACACCAGCTATGGAATGCCTCCCCCCTAGAAGGATGCCATGTGCTAGGGGTTTTATTTTTTATTATTATTTTGTAGGCTGCCCTGAGATGGACCTGCTTAAAATACTCTGAAACAGAGAACTACTAGTGGCGATGGAGTCTGCCTAGGCAGCACCAGTCCCAAGTTTCCCATGGTTTCCCACTGAGGATGTGGGAAGGACTGGGAATGAACAAATAAGTGAGATACATGGAAATGGTCAACAATAGGTATGTAATGAATGGACATCTGTTTCTCTTCAGTACCACCAAGTAGCCACTCCCCACCCCCAAAAAAAACAGATTCTTAGACATACCATGTAGCTTCTCTGGAATATATTTCTTTCAATATATATTTCTTCTTCTTTAAAGTATTGACCTGCTGGGATGATTTTTGGCCTGTGGATCAAAGTCTATATGTGTATTTGAAAGCTGTACTAAGGTTTGTGACTGATAACAGTTGTATAGCTGTCAATGGTTTCTTTTAATGTTTGTAAAATATTACATTTCGCAAGGATTTGATTTGATTTTTTTCCAGTATTACCCTTTTCAAAACAATTCCTTCCATACTTTATCTGGTTCACTTGGATGGAAATCTTCCCTTTGCAGGTTTGTCTTTACAGCAATGTTCAAATACTTACAGTGTCTGAAATGATAAAAAGGATCCTGGAGGGAAAAGCAAACTGTATGAATTCAGAAATATCTCCCCGAGCAAAACTACATAGGCTACATTTATTTTAGTGTTTTCAGTGAGCCATTTGTTTTGGTATGGATGACCTAACTAGGCATTTGAGCAAAGATTTATAAGAAGTAAAACCATATGCTCACTTCTGCCTGCTTTCATAGAAGAGACTTGCGTGGAGAAAAAATATTCCAATATTCCACAACACAATTGCTTACCCTCAGCAGAGCCTTGAGTAGGGCAGATGTCTACTTTCTAATGATTTTGTTGAAGTTGGTGCAGAATATAAACATGTCCAACATGTACTGCTTGGATATATTACAACGTGAGTGCCATTTCTCTCAGAGGCTGTTCCTCTGGTTCAGAATGTAAAATGAGATTCTCTAAATGTATAATCAGTGATCAGGCCTTGACTTCGTAGGAGTGCATGCAAGAGTTCTTCAGTGTTAACCTTTATTCTCGGTGAATCTTGTTGTTTGCTATGAGCTGTGTGACGCAGCAACCCAACCAAGCGGTTTTTTACTTAGTGAGCGTGGTAGCAATTCGGTTGGGATGAATTTTCACGAGTTTGAATTTTTTGTGTTTGCATTTTCAGTGTGGGAGAACATTTCGATGAACAGCTCAGAAAATGCACATCAATCAAAAGTGTTTCTCTGCTTTTAGACACAGTTCTGGTCACAGTACACAGTGCAGCCCAAACTGGTGGAATGGGGGCAATTGGTGGTTTTTAAACTATGTTCCCTCATCTTGTTTATTCCCAAGACTTGGGAGCAAAGGAACTGTTTGCCAGCCTTTCCACAGTCTAAGTAGCTAGTGTGTAGGGTGGTGCCAGGCTAGGGCAGTCACTGTTAGTTTCTGTTTGCCACTGTACAGTTGCTTAGAGTCACAGGACTCTGTTTACATTCCAGAGACAGTCCAGTCTGTTGGAAGTCTCACGGAAGATGGGAGACGGGATGTGACATTAGTGGTTTCCTGTTTATTTGTTCCTTTGTTGAGTTGCTCTCTGCTTTCATAGAGAGAGGATGTATTTTTCTTTGCTGTCTGCGTAGAAGATAATAAAACTCTTTAGCCATGTAGCTCATACTATCTTATCCTTCCGCATGCTGCTGGAAACTCTGCTGAATGGGGGAACGTGCCTTGGAACCTTATCAGAAGCTCAGGTTGTTAATTATCGTTGGAGGGTGATTCCGAAGGACTCGGCCAGAAGATGAGCTTTATCAGCTTGGCCGAGTGGAGATTCCGACAGTCACGTGGTACAAGGGACACTGCCTAAACTGTATTTCATTCATTTTGTGAAGTTTCCCAAACATTGTTCAGAAAAGATCAGGGCTTCCACAGTGCCCTTGCAACCTAGCTGCAGGAATTCCCCTGAGCTGTGCCCTCTGGCCTAACTCAGTATCATAAATATATGCCTTTGGAGGAAGGAGTTGAAAACTCCCACTCTAAATGAAGGGGTTTTTAAAATAAAAACAAATAAACAAATGTGGAAACAAAACAAAAAAGCCCACAGCTGTCTGAGGTCATGAAGACAGGAAATGTGATATATAAGTGATGTTGATTGAATTTTGTTGTGGCTCCTCATCACAGATGGTGCTGGAGAACAAAGTCCCCCAGAGGCTAAAGTGTGTTGGCACACATGTACCAACATTTTAAGCCAAGACAGAAAGTCTCAGAAAACAGGTGACCTTCTTCAGAACAACTGCAGAGAAAACTTAAAATTCGCCATACTGATTTTGAATCAAGCCAAAAAAAGGAATCAAAGGGGTAATGAGCCATGCCCTGGTTGATGTCAGACAGCTGTGGGGAATCTGTCAACCCCCAGATGCGGCTTGACTCCAGCTCCCATCATCTCAAGTCAGAATGGCCAATGGTCAAGAATGATGGAAGTTGTGGCCTAGACACATCAGGAAAGGCACAGATACTGTATCCCCCTTGAACTTAAGACAACATCTACAGGGGGGGGTATTCTCTCAGTGCTTGGATTGAGAACAAGGAGCTGAGAAGGGCTATGTGATGTTGTATTAGAAGAACTATTGATTCCGCAGGAAATGGACTTATGACATTTATTTGAGCCCTTCCCTTCTGCCCTTCTTAACCTCTGATCCCCTCAGATACTGCATCCCTTGAGAAGAGATCTGTTGTTGTGTATGAAAAGTGCTTTACACATTTTTAGCACCAAATAAATAAATAAATAAGGAAAGCACTGTCAGGTTAAGGTCAATGAAAAGTCCTTGTCACATGTTCTTCATACTTCTTCTAAGTGCTTCATAAGAACTCTCTACTCATTTGTGTTGGAAACCGTTTGTTCACATTTATGCCGTCAGCTAACCTGATAAAAACCATTAATCAAGAAAGCCAAATCATTAATGTTTGCATTATATTGAAAGTGCCTGGTTCCATTGCAGAGGAGAAGCCATTTGTTCATTTTAATCATGGAAATCAGTGCGTTTTGAATGCCCATGACTTTAAAATTATAATTGCATTCTACCCACGGAAGAGGAACAAATATGTATACCTATGCTGATAGGAAAAATAAATTAGGAATGCAAGCAAAACATTAAGGCATAATAGGCATTTATCAGGGAACTTGTTCTTAAATTAAGTCGGAGTCAAATTATATATATATATATATATATGAAGGCAAGCAGGGAGAAAAAGCTGAAGGCAAACGCAAGCATCTCCTATGCAAGAATTTATGGGAAGAATTTCAATTTGTAAAAATGATGTGGCATTATTACAGCATATTATTTCAGGGAGACAGTAATTTATTAGCTAAGTGGAACATGGAACTTATGAAGAGAAGAGGTGACAGCAAGTAAGATGACAGTTCCACTATATCTGCCTCAGCAACAATTATTCAGCCTCCTGCCACGATCAGCAACAATTTGATCACTGTGGTGAAAAATTAATTCTCTGAGAAAGAACATTTCTCTTCATTATGAAAAGGACTTTTCCCTTGAGGGAACATATGGGGAAATTGTTTTAAGGCCAGTGGTTCCCAACCTTAACGAGGATGAGGACTCCTTTTTGACCTCAAAATGTTCTGCAGATGTCCACATGCTAATTGTTATAATTTTAGGCTCCATTAATTGAGAAAACACAGAACGACAAAACTCTCCAGTGCTTTTAATGGAATTCCCATCGCAACAACAAGTGTGCGTGTTAATCAAGACCAATTTGTGGGGGATAAGGCTTTCAATGGTTGCCAGCCATGATAGCTATGTTCTACCTCCACTGCTGGAGATGGTCAGTCACTGAATACCAGCTGCTGGAAACTGCAAGTAGGAGAGAGCACTGCTGTGCTCAGATCCTGTGTACAGGCTTCCCATAGGCATCTGGCTGGCTACTGTGAGAACAGGATTCTGGACAAGATGAGCCTTTGCCCTGATCCAGCAGCCAAGTTCTTCTTGCGCCCTTAATAATGAAGCTCTTTCATTACACACTAATACTTCCTGGCATCTAAAGAACAATTTGGCTGTATTTAAGACACTAGTGGCTCGGATCTTCAGTGCAGTGATCAGATACAGAGGGAGGCTGGTAGTTTTCTGTCACCTAATCTCTTCTCAGTAACCACTGGAATTTTCTGTCAGTCACAGCAGGCAGGTAAACAATGTGCCAAGAAGCCCAGGTAAAAGACTCTGCCTTGAGTATTGTCAGGTAGCAGAGGAAACAACCCCACGGCAGGTTGCCAAGAAAGGATAAGACAAGGAAAAGTCCTTACCATCTGCTATTTATTCTGAATTTACAGAGAGAGGCTTGGAATTCAGCCTCTTGGAATAATGACATTGTCCTGAGTGACTCTCCACCCACTTTTTCTCCCACTTCCTCATTCATCATCACCTCTACAGGTGCTGCTATGTGCCCTCTGCCTTTGAGATCTTTGCTCTCCTACTTTCAAGGCTCGCCGGGTTCTGGGATATGGTGGGTCTGGAATGCTTTCTAAAGACACTGTGTCCATCAGCTGTTGCCACCCTGGTGCTTCCTTTCCCCCCTCCTCTCCCATTATTTCCCAGCTTTCCCCTCATCTGCCTCTGAGCTGTGATCTCCCTCAAACCCGTTGTAATTCTGAACTGTCTGCTTCTTCTCTAGAAGGGTCAGGCTGGGGAGGTGGTCTCCACCATTCCTCCTCTGCCCAGTCCCTGTCAGGTGGTGAATTGGGGATCAATTCAGGGATAGCAAAATTTGAACACGCTTTGCTCCAGATATGCAACTCTGATCTCTAAATTCCTAGACTTCAAACTCTTGCGGTGGTTGAGGAGAAGCAAAAAGTTGCCCTTGGGCATGCAATTGCACACATTCCCTGAGGTGCTTGTCTCATGAGCATGTTCCCAGGGCCATCCTGGAAGTTGTTCCTTGATGCTGTCAGAGGAAGCACCTTAGTAGGTTGGGGGCAGGGATGTCAAGTGGGGCTGATAGACCTTGACATGATGAGTTATGGCACCTCTTTTTTTTTAGAAAAATAGCACTGGGGCTACATCTCCTGGGCCTACTGCCCAATGTTGTGCCATGTGCAGTCCCTGCCCCACAGTGGCTATGTATCAGCAACTGCTTATGTGTAGCTCTTTCTTTTCATACCCTCCACACATTAGCCATACATGTGGAGGAGCTCGCCTCGAGTTTTCCATCGGCAACAACTTGGTTAAAAGGTAAAGGGTATAGGGACCCCTGACCATTAGGTTCAGTCGTGGCTGACTCTGGGGTTGCATTGCTCATCTCCCTTTATTGGCCAAGGGAGCTGGCGTACAGCTTCCAGGTCATGTGGCCAGCATGACTAAGCCGCTTCTGGCGAACCAGATCAACGCACGGAAACCCCATTTACCCTCCCGCCGGAGCAGTACCTATTCATCTACTTGCACTTTGGCGTGCTTTTGAACTGCTAGGTTGGCAGGAGCAGGGACCGAGCAACGGGAGCTCACCCCATTGCGGGGATTCGAACCACCGACCTTCTGATCAGCAAGCCCTAGGCTCTGTGGTTTAACCCACAGCGCCACCTGCGTCCCTAACAACTTGGTTAGCAGCACATAAAAATATCATAACATGTTGTTGTTGTTGTTTAGTCGTTTAGTCGTGTCCGACTCTTCGTGACCCCATGGACCAGAGCACGCCAGGCACCTCTGTCCTCCACTACCTCCCGCAGTTTGGTCAAACTCATGCTGGTAACCTCGAAAACACTATCCAACCATCTCGTCCTCTGTCGTCCCCTTCTCCTTGTGCCCTCCATCTTTCCCAGCATCAGTGTCTTCTCCAGGGAGTCTTCTCTTCTCATGAGGTGGCCAAAATACTGGAGCCTCAGCTTCACGATCTGTCCTTCCAGTGAGCACTCAGGGCTGATTTCCTTAAGAATGGATGCATTTGATCTTCTTGCAGTCCATGGGACTCTCAAGAGTCTTCTCCAGCACCATAATTCAAAAGCATCAATTCTTCGGCGATCAGCCTTCTTTATGGTCCAGCTCTCACTTCCATACATCACTACTGGGAAAACCATGGCTTTAACTATACGGACCTTTGTTGGCAAGGTGACGTCTCTACTTCTCAAGATGCTGACTAGGTTTGTCATTGCTTTTCTCCCAAGAAGCAGGCGTCTTTTAATTTCGTGACTGCTGTCACCATCTGCAGTGATCATGGAGCCCAAGAAAGTAAAACCTCTCACTGCCTCCATTTCTTCCCCTTCTATTTGCCAGGAGGTGATGGGACCAGTGGCCATGATCTTCGTTTTTTTGATGTTGAGCATCATAACATGAACATTCACATTTGCTCACCTGCTAATCCAATAAGGACCATTTGTATGTAGAATCCAGACTTCTTTCTTTATTCTTTATTATCTATCATTCATTTTCTGTGTACCCTACCAAACTGTATTCATCATGAAAGGAAACCAAAGCCATTAATGCCCATTTTAAGACACACTACAGTGTCATAAAGTAGTGAGTATTACTATATTGTGGTTTGGGGATTTTTTTATTTTTATTTCTTTGCAAATGGACCAAGACAGCTCCCTACCATTTTTGCGAGCTTTGTGATAAAGAAATCTTTGTAGTGTTTGTTGGACCACTTCAGGGAATGGAATTACAAATTTCTGCAAAACCTTTGTGCCCGTACTGTATTGCACCATGGTGAAGAAACCATGCCGCAGCGGTTAACTGTAGCAAGTTCGTAGCAAAGATTGTTCTGAAAGACAAAGGCATTCTCTCACGCTCTAAAGATTAAATATTCCCTCAGAACTTTGTCTGGTATTTTGAGAGGAAAACCTCTTCTTCTTTTCTCCCCAAGCGAGATTTTTAAAATGTCTCCATTACTGAGTTTATCTTTATAGAATCTTTTTCTAAGTGAGGAAGACAGAAAATGGGGAGAACGTGCACTTTATCCTCTCGCATTAGAGCAAAGCCAGAAAAGCAAAAGCCCTGCTCACTCACTGCTTGTCTGGTTGAGCCACATTTTGCCCCATTCCCAATATCACATCTTCTTCTTTCAATAGCAATGTGCTGTGCATAATTTCCTGTAAATAAAGGTCAATAGGTTCTATGATTTGAGATCCTGCTCATGAGAAGGGGCTCCACACAACTCAGGACATCTGGTTGTGCAAGTGTGCTGGTCTTTCTTGACTGGGCACACCACATAGTTATTGAAGTATTACTGAGAGGGGGACTTGTTATGTATGTAAAATAAATTTCGATGATATGCAAAGTAGCAGAGTATCTTATAGCTAGGAAGCTAAATAACTCTTCTAGGTGGTTGATAGCTTCTTTGTAAAGACTATACAATGTCCAGACTCTTTATATTCAAAAGAACTTAATTTTCATAACCATATAATTGAAAATAATATATTTGCAATCTCATGCTTATTCAAACATGGGTACAGTCTCACTTGAATTGTATATTGAGGTCTTCTTACTTAGACTTATAAACAAAACTGTGTTGAGACTTGCACCAGAGTTTTACCTCACTCAGGCACTAGAGTTTCTTATGAATTATTTTATATATATACTTTATTTTATACATATACTTTCACTTCAGCAATATTTTCTTTGTTCATTACAGAGAGCTCCTGCACAGGTTTCTCCCTATTAACGTTTAGGGATCTTCTGCTGTCAGTTTCACTTCAGACAGATCACAGTGACAGTATCCTCAGCGGTATCCAGAGAAGCCTCTCTCAGCAGCCATTCTCCTTACACACAGAGAGAGGAAAACAAAAAGCAGTTAAAAATGACAGTGACTAGAATAACAGTCACAACAGAATGGAATGCCTCTCTCATGTGACTCACAGTCAGCCAGTCATATGAGAGCTACTGCCAGAGGGGGGAGAAAGCCTATGTTAAAAGTACACAGTAATTTAACGTAAGTAAACATTCCCATTTCAGGAAATTACCGTAAATCATTATCCTTAACAGGGCTAAAGGGGGTGGGGCAAAAAATGCACTGCTTCTCCATATCCTACATGATTATTTCATTAAAGTAAAGTGTGAATATGGCTGTAATGTATGGTGGAAGTAGTCTGAATGTTCACTATCATCCAAAGCATTATTTTTTTTTAAAGACAGAGACAGGCTGCATAGCTGAGTGCTACATACATAAGTAGCAGCAAGCCTTGGAACGATATACTCTTACCTCCTACCCCATTCCTCTGTCACGGCTGTCAGGAATTAAGCAGCATCTACTTCTATCTTACTGGGACGCGGGTGGCGCTGTGGGTTAAACCACAGAGCCTAGGGCTTGCCGATCAGAAGGTTGGTGGTTCAAATCCCCACGACGGGGTGAGCTCCCATTGCTCACTCCCTGCTTCTGCCAACCTAGCAGTTCAAATGCACCTCAAAGTGCAAGTAGATAAATAGGTACCACTCCAGCGGGAAGGTAAACAGCGTTTCTGTGCACTGCTCTGGTTCGCCAGAAGCGGCTTAGTCCTGCTGGCCACATGACCCGGAAGCTGTACGCCAGCTTCCTCGGCCAATAAAGTGAGATGAGCGCCGCAACCCCAGAGTCGGCCACGACTGGACCTAATGGTCAGGGGTCCCTTTACCCTTTACCTTACTTCTGTCTTAAACTAACTGCAGTTACTTGCTATAGTAAAACACAAACTATGATTAAACACTCCTAAATCATAGTTAACACTAATCACAGTTCTCAGTTTGGACCTAACAAGTAGCTTGTTAGTTAAAAACAGACGTGAGAGATCTGCTAAGGGAGAAGAATGGAGGGGAACACATAGATTCCCAAGCCTGTGCTTGTCACACTAAACTATGCTTTCAGGTTAAGTGAGAACCCAATTGATGTGTATTCAAACCACGTCTACTACAAGTAGAATCAGGTTCTTAATGTTATTATCACCCCCTCCTGAAAGCAATGATTCAGAGGTCTTTATGCTGACATGGACCCAGAGATGCGGGCATAAGAAATTTAGCAACTGCAATTAGTTCCAAATTGATGGATCCCTTGGAGAAAAATCCAGTGTTTCACTTGGCCGGTGGCTCAAACCACCTGAAACCCCACAACTTCCAAAGCCCCTTGGGTCCCTGCAGTAGACTTCAGAAAATGTATTAGGTTGCTGCTGAGCAATGCTACCCCTCTAAACTGCTGTCCACTGTCTTCTGAGGGTTGTAAAGGCAGTGATTGAGCCAGCATAAGTAAATAGGACTGCAGTTCCTCTCTATTAGATCAGCTTTCTGCTGCCAAGGTTCAGGACATATTCCTTGTCCTGCAGATATTGCTTTCAACTCTGACTTGGACTGAAAGCAAAGACAGCTGTAACATGCAAAGAGAGCTGAAAGGACATCCCAAGGCTTCCTTTAAACCTGAACGACCTGATGGATCAGCTTTGAATGACTGAAGCCCTTCAAGTCTAGCTTTTCTTGCTGGCTCCATAATTTCCTACCACAACCTCTGCCTCCAACTGAGGAGAATGTGAATGTGGTGTGCTTTGTTCATTTTCCCCAGCAGGTAAGCTTTCTCCCCCTGCTGAGAAGGCAAGAGGGGGTGGCAGTGGGAGCAAACAACAGAGACAGAAAGCAAATGCAACTCTGAAGGATTTTCCCTCTCAGTTCTCCAAATCAGATTGCTTTTTTTTTTGTTGTTAAGGTCCTCATGAAAATTCATCAGTATTTAGTATGATCATCACCATATCTTATGGCAGCAAAGTCCATATATTATGCAGTGTGGATAACTGAGTGCTTCCGTTTTCAAGGATGCTGCTGGTTCCATGAATCTACAACTCCTTTCCTTCCTTCTTGTACTCCTATTCTGACTGCTCATACACTTATAAATAAACAGGTTAGTGTAAACACATCATAAGTGCTCACTCATCCAAAGCAAATTGGCTCTGGAAAAAAATGCCCCATGCTGCACAGAAGGGAAGAAGAAAACAAACTGTTGTCATTTTTTTATCCCAGTTATATTGCTGGCTTTTCAAGAAGAGTAAATAAATTACAAGGAATATCATTTTCATGTAAATGTCTACATCACAAAATTCAGATTCAAAATATGGCATTTGTGTTATGGGTCCAATGTTTAGAAATATATATATATATATATATTCCCCACCTGCCCACCTCTAAGGTGTTCTTATATTAGGCAAATCACTATCTACTAGCTGCAGGCTGAAATCCTAAGCACACTTACCTCTTATTAAATCCTAACTGAACTCAACAGGGAAATAAGGATAGTTGCTGCATCTGTGACTACAGGGAGTACAGGAAATAATGGTTTAGGTAAAAGTGGGTCCCCCAAAAGCATAACCAGCAATGTAGGACCTAACATTTGTCCAGCCAAGCATTATGGTGGTGCCAGGTCTGAACTTCAGTTATTACGAATTTGTATGGGGTTGTATTGCAGATTGTGGTTCAAGCTTTTCCAGAGGTTCAAGTCCCAGTTCAAGGCAGCACCCTGGACAGCTCCAAATGGACCTCAGCCTGTAGGTAAAGGTAAAGGGATCCCTAACCATTAAGTCCAGTCGCGGATGACTCTGGGGTTGCGGTGCTCATCTCGCTTTACTGGCCAAGGGAGCCGGCGTACAGCTTCCGGGTCATGTGGCCAGCATGACTAAGCCGCTTCTAGCGAACCAGAGCAACACACGCAAAAGCTGTTTACCTTCCCACAAGAATGGTGTCTGTTAATCTACTTGCACTTTGATGTGCTTTCGAACTGCTAGGTTGGCAGGAGCAGGGACCAAGCAACAGGAGCTCACCCTGTCACAGGGATTCAAACCACCAACCTTCTGATCGGCAAGTCCTAGGCTCTGTGATTTAACCCACAGCACCACCCGTGTCCCAGTTCAAGCCCCAGTTCAAGGCAGCACCCTGGACAGCTCCAAATGGACCTCAGCCTGTAGGAGACTTACATAAAAGCAGGGTGTTGTTTCAGCAGCAGAGAAGCCTGCATTGAGGCTTAACTAGCATGGTACCTCAGTCTGGGTGGCTAGCTCTCCTTCAACTGGGAGAAGCCTTTTAAGATTAAAAGGGCCTTGCCTCCTTTAGTAACTGTTGGCTACAATAATTGGCAACAGCAACAACGGCAACAATTTCTTACGTATACCCCACTCTTCTGACTGGGTTGCCCCAGCCACTCTGGGAAAACAATACTGAGAGAACTATGAGTCCACCATAGAGTTGTTGAACTCTGAAGGCAATGGCAGTGCTATCTCCTCAGACAAGGGAGGTGGTGACAGGATGGAATCTTCAGGCACTAAGGCTTCTGGGAAGTGCAACCATCTCAGGTTGGTGTTAAAGATAATTCCCTTCCCCCAATCCATCACCTCATCAGAGTCCATGGGGTCATTTCCTGAACATGGGGAGTTTGACTCTAAGGTCATTAATTACAGCATGCAATCTCTCTCTCTCTCTCTCTCTCTCTCTCTCTCTCTATATATATATATATATATATGCCTAGGACAATTTTTCATAAACCCACCTTTTAGATGCGTGGCCAAGCTTCTTGGGGAGCTTTCGTGAGTTGTGATGGAAGCAAACGTATCAGAGGGGGTTTGTTTGTCAAGAGACAAGCTTCAGACCAATTGTGCTTGACATGATTTAAAATTAAATCACTCTAATTAAAATTTGCAAATCATTTCGAAGGGCAGAGTGTAAGGGAGCCATCTGGCAAGCGTGAGATTTTAGCTTCCAAGATTAAACAATTATGCACGAGCTATCTTAGGATCTATGGGCTAACTGTAAACATTCACTCATTTCAGGAGCCATTCCATAGTGATAGCAACTAAAGTGATATTAGATCTTTGTCCCCTTCAATTCTTCGAAGAACAAACAAGCTGGGGACAGAGGAAGTACATGACATGACCACTCCAATGTACACAGCAGGCATGCTCACCCACAACCTTCCCACACTGAATGGGGTGGTCAGTTGAGGGCTTCTAAGTTCATTCAGCTGAACATGCTTACAAGCTTACCCAAAATCAGGAACCCTGTATTATCAAGGTTCCCAATCACAAGGAGTCTTCTATGTAGAAGGCCTCATTGAAGGGATCCTTCAATATGGGAAGCTTGGGATGGAACAAGCGCAGCTCCTCCCCAGTGTGAAAACCATATGTACTTTTTCAATGCAGGAAATGTACTGTTTTCTACCTGCCAAAATCACGCAACCAGTCAGCAGCACTATGAAATGCTTTATAACACGTCAGGTTTGCAAGAGCCACATCTCCAGCAATGTGTGGGATCTACTGTCACTGTCCTAACTAGCTGTGCCCAAATCCTGTCTTAAAGATGGTTTCTTGCAGAGATTGCAAAAACTTTAAAGAATACCTTCTATTCAAAACTATTTAATCTGTGGATTCAGGTAG
The DNA here is from genome assembly GCA_034642415.1 of Podarcis siculus. NCBI lineage: Eukaryota > Metazoa > Chordata > Lepidosauria > Squamata > Lacertidae > Podarcis > Podarcis siculus. Next base: position 3,577,201 of record JAXCMG010000024.1, on the reverse strand, counting down.
GTAGCTGTGTTGGACGGACGCAGTCAAAATATAATAAAAAAAATTTAAAAGTCCAGCAGCACGTTCTGGGTATAAGATTTCGTGTGCATGCACATCTCTTCAGATACACTGAAACAGAAGTCACCAGACCCTTATATATAGTGGGAGGGTGGGGAAGGGTTTTTCTCAGGAGGGTCGTAGGAGATGGATGATTGACTCAATGGGTATGGCAAACCTGTTGACGACTGTTAACAACTGCAATTAATCCTACAGGAAAAAGCAATGGATAGTATGCAGATGATTAGCATATGTAATGAGACAGGACTCCAATATCTCTATTAGGACCAGGTCTCTCCATAGTTTTCAGTTTAGTGAAAGTTGTGATTCAGCAACTTCTCTTTCAAGTCTATTTCTGAAATTCTTTTGTAATAAGGCAGCTGCTTTGAGATCCTGCACTGAATGTCCTGTATTATTTAATCTCTGATTAAACTCACTTAAGCACACTGTTTCTTTTAAAGCACAACACACAATTCCTCCCATATACAGGATGGGGAACTAGATTCAGAATGGGTTTTTGGCATCGGCAAAGAATTAAAAGTCCTACGCCCTGCATGCTGCAATCCCAGTCCAGTCTCCCACCCCTGACATTGCACCTCTTTTCTGGCTTTTTTAAAAACCAGCAGCCACACAAAGCCAAACAACAAAAAATAATGCCATGTCTAGTTTGGCCCTTAATCTCACAAACTGATCAGGCGCCTTTCCTTCCAATTCTGTTATGAAGTGATCGACCTCATTTTATACCCCTCTAATAACCTTTCTAGGCAGTTAGATTGGAATTGCAGGCCTGGAGGAAGACTGGTGAGCAGTTAAAAGGTGGCAGTTCTATTTACAGAAGAAGAGGTAAGCATTACTTAAGGGATATTTCAATTTATCGAAAAACAAAAGAGGAATGAGGCGTCTTTCAATGAATCAGTTCTATTACCTGCTGTGCCTGCATTGCGAAGAGGTTAGCATGGGTTCTCAGGTCTGTTTTTGGCACAGTGCCTTGCAAGCAGCACTGATAGCGGTGCACCCATCTCAGTTATGGTGTTTTTCATTCATTGTTTGGCATTGCTGTAACGTGGCCATATCTACAGAAAAACAACAACATGCTAGTGTGATCTGCAGTGGCAGAACTGTCTGTTTGGTAGTGGCAGTATCTCACGTAGAACTAAAACAATATGCAGAAAATCAATTTTGAATTTGTGGATGAGAATAAAGCAGTTCAAAGAAGCAGATTTGCACGTTCCATGCTTTCAAATTTATTCGTTTGTATATACATGCAGTTTGTAGGCCACCCATTCTCTGTGGCTTAACAGGATTATAACAAACTAAATTACAATAAAACAATCAAATCCAACCAATATGACACTGTTATAGTTTTTGTACATCAAAACCCAAATAGTTAATAAAAAATGTGAAACCACTCTGGGCTGGGGCTGAATATAATGTGAAGCGGAGAGATTTGGGGTTGTTTTTATTCTTCCCCAAGTTGAGCCATAATGTCAACAAAGTGCCCCCTACAAAACCTCATGTTCTTCAGTTTTTCTGTACTCTCTGCTTTTCTGTGCACTGTATCTATATGATTAGCTATGCATTTGCATTTCTCTACTCTAAATCAATGGGCTTTGCAAGAAGCGAAGCTGCCTAAATGGTTCCAGCAAAGCCCTGAAAATTCTGGGTGATTTTGTTGCTGCTGTTAAAGCAGAGCAGTGTATTATTATTATTTTTAAACGTTAAATATTTCCATCAATAGTTAGCACCTGACTGAGGAAACACACAGACAGTTCACCTGTCCACAGTCTTCCTCACTAGGAATCTGTGTCTTCTTTTTTGACGATGCCTAAGTGATCACCTTGGGACGCGGGTGGCGCTGTGGGTAAAACCTCAGCGCCTAGGACTTGCCGATCGCATGGTTGGCGGTTCGAATCCCCGCAGCGGGGTGCGCTCCCGCTGCTCGGTCCCAGCACCTGCCAACCTAGCAGTTCGAAAGCACCCCCGGGTGCAAGTAGATAAATAGGGACCGCTTACCTAGCGGGAAGGTAAACGGCGTTCCGTGTGCTGCGCTGGCTTGCCAGATGCAGCTTCGTCACGCTGGCCACGTGACCCAGAAGTGTCTTCGGACAGCGCTGGCCCCCGGCCTATAGAGTGAGATGGGCACACAACCCTAGAGTCTGTCAAGACTGGCCCGTACGGGCAGGGGTACCTTTACCTTTACCTTTAAGTGATCACCTGCAGTGTGATTGGTATCCCTGGGCTTCCCAATGTTTTGTATTTTAAAAGGGAGATATTGGTTTTGCTTCTGTCTTTGAAGCAACAACATTATTATTTTTTATTGGGAGGGGAGAGAGAACTTGGAAGACAACAAGAACAGATTAACCATTAACTTATCTAAACAAACAAAGAAGGAAGGAATAAGTAGTGGCATAATAATACATGGAGGGATAAATACAAGTAATGCCTCCACTAGGGATGGGGGAATAATTTAATTCATTTTGCATTTCAAGGTGAACCTACCTTTAAAAAAGAATATATTTATGCTTTTCAGGGTTATACATTTCACAAATTTTACAATCATCTTAACATTTCAAAATTTGACTTCCTTCCTCCTCTTTCTGTGGTTCCTTAAATTTATTTTTAATATCTTCTGCATATCCAAATTAACTTAATGTTCTCATTTATTCATCTACTTTAAATATATACTCTTATAAAACTGCAGGTTATTACAATAATCCTGCCAATGTTCTTATCTGTTTACAATTTATCTGTAAATATTCAATAAACCATTTCCATTCTTCTATAAAAAGTTTGTTATCTTGATTTCTTATTCTTCTGGTAAGTTTTGCCATTTCTGCATATTCCATAAGTTTTTGTATCCATTCTTTCTTTGCTGGGACTACTGCTTCTTTCCATTTTTGGGGTAGTAACTGATTCACACTTCCTGAAGCAATATGCAAACCAAAACACAAGTATATTTTGAAAGTCACATTTTTCTGAATTTCACAGTGTGGTTCTTGAGCCATGCAATGTATACAAATATGTATATACTGGCATAGGAGCTGGCTGCTAGGGGCTGAGTGATATTTGGCCCCCCAATAAAATATTTGAGGGGGCCAGGTCCTCCCAAAGTTGATGGGCACTGCCATTCAAATAGAGTGTGTGCACCATATTATGTGATCGATAATGTAGGGTGGGACTCACCTGCCCTCCTATTTTATTCAAGTTGACCCCCCTGTATACTAAAGTGTGCATATATTAGTGAAAATGCCGTACAAAATATGCATGATATCAAAAAACATTCCCTTGCAAAAAGGTGTATACAGTGGTACCTCAGGTTACATACGCTTCAGGTTACAGATTCCGCTAACCCAGAAATAGTACCTCAGGTTAAGAACTTTGCTTCAGGGTGAGAACAGAAATTGTGCTCCCGCGGTGCGGTGGCAGCGGGAGGCCCCATTAGCTAAAGTGGTACTTCAGGTTAGGAACAGTTTCAGGTTAAGAACGGACCTCCGGAATGAATTAAGTTCTTAACCTGAGGTACCACTTTGTTCAGCAAAATTTCATATAAAATATGTGTATCAGGAGAAATTCACAATAAAATGCTGGTGAATTTTCATGCAGACTTTTTTCTTTTCTTTTTTTAATGCAAACTGATATGGAGAAGTGAATTTAAGAGTGGAAAAATGAGAAACTGAGAGAAGCCAAAACTGATTTGTCCATCTCCAGCTTTTACTCTATCACATCAGAACAAGCCTGCAACTAGAGGTGAAGCAAAAGTCAGACTCCTATAAAACCAGCCGTGACCACTTGCACTGCTGCACTTCAGGAAATGCATTGTAGAAATAGGTCAACTTTGCCCACATTTCCTATGTAGTGGGAAAGAGAGGTTAAAGGGGCAAGTTCTCAATGTGAAGTGAAAAGATTGAAGCTGGGGTGAGATTTAAAGGGACCCACCTCGGCTCCTCCAGCCGCAAATGCTATCACTGTGTGTTGTGCTTATCACAGTCAGCTTGCTTTCCACTGACAGATACTCCATGCACATCATGAAAGAGCTCTATCTGTGATTTTTAAAAATCCCAATAAGCAAGCTATCTCATGAAAAGAATGATGGCTTGAAGATACGCTGGGGGAAAATGCAACTAAGACTCTGATTTTACAGAATGTAGAGGGATGAGGTGCCAGTCAAAGCAAGGCTGCTTTCATATACAGTAAAATAAAGAAGATAAGCTATGCCTGATAACCAGACTATTTCTAGTTTTGCTCATCTCTCATTATGTCACTGTCAGCCTGAGCTGAACATTATCCTGCATGACATGATCAGAAGCTGTCTAATTCAGTGTCTGCCTAGCAGTGACATCATCTTCAGGTAGGAACAGGTTTTGAACGATGCTGCTTATCCCCGTAGTTTAAATACGATGGAAGGGAAACATTCCCTTTTCCTTTTCACACATTAAATGAGAGAATGGTCTTACGCTAACACTTTGGCGAGATGCTGTTTGCAAACAAACAAATCACAACTTTTCTTGTTCTCTCATTAATTTTGCAAAGCCATGGAAGTAAAAAGAAAGAAGAAAGAAGGCGTAGGAGAGGAATTGTCCAAGATTGGGAGATGATGCACATCTAAAATATGACAGCTTTTGTAAAATGGGGAAATGGCAGAAGTTGAAACTTGGCCCTGCTTCTCTAAGTGGTAGCAATGTGCAGTGCTGAGAGGCCAAGAGAGCAATGCCCCCCCCCTAAATGATGGTGCTCCTAACAGAAGATGGGCATCAGTGAGAATCATCTTAGCATGGTACGGAGGAGGTGGACTATGAACAAGCAAGATTAAGCCTTCTCTTTTGCAATGCAATTTTAGAGGTATTTGCCCACATCCAAGATGCATTGATGAGTCTCTTTTGTACATGGGGTGGCACTGTGGGTTAAACCACAGAGCCTAGGACTTGCCGATCAGAAGGTCGGCGATTCGAATCCCTGTAACGGGGTGAGCTGCCTTTGCTTGGTCCCTGCTCCTGCCAACCTACAAGTTCGAAAGCACGTCAAAGTGCAAGTAGATAAATAGGTACCACTCCAGCGGGAAGGTAAACGGCGTTTCCGTGCACTGCTCTGGTTTGCCAGAAGCAGCTTAGTCATGCTGGCCACATGCTGTACGCCGGCTCCCTCGGCCAATAAAGCGAGATGAGCACCGCAACCCCAGAGTCTGCCACGACTGGACCTAACGGTCAGGGGTCCCTTTACCTTTACCTTTATCCTGCATTCACATTGGTAACGGGACCCAATATACCCAGGCATTTCTCATGTATCAGCCATAAGCAGTTTCTCATTTAGGGCAATTTCATGCAGACAAGTCCCAAATTTTACTGATCCTCCCACATAAACACAATCAGGATAACGACCTAGCTTAGCCCAATGACTTTACTTGTAAGTCATTCCCTCTCTCAAGACTGCTTCATAGTGTGCCCCTTCTAATTTTATCTCTTGTATCCATCATTGCATTAACTTTACAGAGCCTTTTGCTTATTGAGGTGATGCCCTTCATCATTCCACAGAGATTGTATTTGTTGTTTATCAGGGAATATTCTCCAATAGTGTGAAAGAAAATTAATAGAATGCTATATAGCATTTGTCTTAATTATCCATCCCCCTAAGGAAGAAAAAACTTACAGAGCATCATTTAAAATCATACACTGGGGCAAATCATATGAATTAATGAAACACACAAATATTTCACCCAGAGGGTCTGCATTCTGTCTACCCAGTTAACAGAATTTGTTCGAGAAAGCCTGACCTCAGAGCGGCCCAGAAGTCAAGAAAGAGGTTATATCTTTATTTCTTTTAGTGTTCTCGTTCAAAATTGTGCTCAGGATTGAAACATTCTCTCTTGTTCCTGTACAAATAGAAACATAATGATTTCCAAAGAAGGCTAGAGAAATTCATACAGGAAAAGGCTTTCAATAGCTACTAATAGGGTGGCACTGTGGTCTAAACCAATGAGTTCTTGGGCTTGCCGATCAGAAGGTTGGCAGTTCAAATCCCCGTGATGGGATGAGTTCTAATTAATTCAAGAGGGTTCTGGAAGCTTCTTTGTGTGAAAGAAACAAGCAGAAAGTTCAGAATGTTTGGGTTATTCCTTCAGAGAAGCTGAGTACAGCTGGTTTAAACTGGTTCTGTTATCTCTTTTGGTCAAGGTCATGCTGACTATAAAAGTAGGGCCAGAAGGAGCATGGGTTTCACTTTCTTTTTCTATCTCTTTTCATTCTGGTGTGGTGTTCTGTATACAGTGTTAAGCTTTAGACTTATCATAAGTTATTGTAAGTTTACGTCTGCTGCACCTGGATTTCTTATGGACAGTGCCAATCCTGAATGTATTGGATTTGTGACCATTATGTTTATTTGCCTTCAGTAGCAGTAAAACTCTGGTGGATAAAATACAATTGCCTCTGGTCTATTTTTTTTGGGGGGGGGATCCTGCAATGTGTTTAAGTTGTTACTCTGCTAACTATACATTGGAGTCTAGTCTGGATCAACATTGAGTAGAATTTCATGACAGTGCTCACAGTACTATAGAGGTTAACAGCAACAGCCACTCGTCAAAATGGCTAGTTTCTACTTCCATTGCCAGATGCAATATAACTCTGGATACCAGTACCTGGGAATGACAGGTGTCACCCTCATGTCCAGCTTACAAGCTTCTCACAGCATCCACTTGGCCACTATGAGAACAGGTTGCTGGACTAGATGGGCCATTGGTCTGATCCAGCAGGTTTGTCTTATGCTCTTAGGACACTTTACCTATAACTAGCCATACAGTGGGACGCGGGTGGCACTGTGGGTTAAACCACAGAGCCTAGGACTTGCTGATCAGAAGGTCGGTGGTTCGAATCCCTGCGACGGGGTGAGCTCCCATTGCTCGGCCCCTGCTCCTGCCAACCAAGCAGTTCAAAAGCATGTCAAAGTGCAAGTAGATAAATAGGTACCACTCCAGCAGGAAGGTAAATGCTGTTTCCGTGCGCTGCTCTGGTTCGCCAGAAGCAGCTTAGTCATGCTGGCCACATGACCCAGAAGCTGTACGCCGGCTCCCTTGGCCAATAAAGCGAGATGAGCGCCGCAACCCCAGAGTCGGCCATGAGTGGACCTAATGGTCAGGGGTCCCTTTACCTTTACCTAGCCATACAGGCTGTGTCTATACTCACCTATCCCCCCCACCAAAAAAAAAATGATGAAGGATCTCTAAAGCTACACTTCTAAGGCCCCTGCATGGTTGAATTCGGAGTGAACATGCTTCTAATTGGGTTGCATGTTTATAAATTGTTTAAAGAGCTTCACACTTAGCACAGTTATACGCACTGCGACTATCCAACATGCATCTCATTCATTATTAACAGCCTCCATTTCATAACTCAAAAATGTACCACCACAGCTTTCTTTTTTTAAAACAGAAAAACATAAACTGTTCTTTCTGAAATCAGGAGGGAAGGAAAATACTATAATTTGCGTTCAGTTGTATTTGTCGCTGCATATTTGACATACGGCATACTTGATAGATTTATAGCAGTGATTATAATTCAAAGGAGACAGCAAGAGTTTTCATTTCTTTTTAGTGACACAAATTATAATTAGATTTGAAACAATATCCTAAATTTTCACTGTATGGGCTGGGCTTCAGTGTTGTTGAAATTTAAACTGGTGTCTCCAAGAAATCAATTCCTGCTCCCCAACCCAGAACTATGTATCCTGATAGGTGCTTAAGCCTAAGGCAAAGACAGAACAGAGCCAAAAATCCCCTCCCCTTCCTTCTTCACCTTAGTTGGCAAAGTGTGTTCGGCAGCAAGTGTTCTGCTTCTGTCTGTCTGAGGCCCCATCTGCATGATGCATTAAAATGCATTTAAAGCAGCATCTACCACTTTAAACCTTCATGTCTTTCCCCAAAAGATCCAATGAAATACCATACATGTCTACTCACTGAGTGCAATGAAGCATACTTTCAGATACTCTCTGGGACGTGGATGGTGCTGTGGTCTAAACCACTGAGCCTCTTGGGCTTACTGATCAGAAGGTCGGTGGTTCAAATCCCCACAACAGAGTGAGCTCCTGTTGCCCTGTCCCAGCTCCTGCCAACCTAGCAGTTCAAAAGCATGCCAGTGCAAGTAGATAAATAGGTACTGCTGTGGTGGGAAGGTAAACGGTGTTTCCATGAGCTCTGGCTTCTGTCACAGTGTTCAGTTGTGCCAGAAGCAGTTTAGTCATGCTGGCCACATGACCCGGAAAGCTGTCGGCTCCCTCGGCCTGAGAGTGAGATGAGTGCCACAACCCCATAGTTGGGTTTGACTGGAATTAACCATCCAGGAGTCCTTTATCTTTTTTACTCTGAGATAAGTGGGCAAATTGTATGTTTCTCACAGACATGTTGAATCAGCATACTGTGACTAAGACAGCAACCCAAGATTCTGATGCTCTTTCCTCAACTTCTACACATTTTAATAACTAGATCTGAATTTTGCAGTGCCTTCCCAGAAAATATAGTCTGCCAAATACCAGCCCCATCTAAATGTTGCCTCATACATCTGAGTATTTTACTACTGCCTTTTCACGTGTTGTTCAACAAAAATAGAAGGTTTGTAGCCCAAATTAATTTAGCATGTTTTCTACACAGGATTATATAAGATTCTAAGTGCAGCTCTGTCAGAAGAATTATTTTGGTATGTTGCTTGGGAGCTACAAAGACTAAGGTTGCATTCACATGGCAGCTTATTCTGTCTTCCTGACATTTGCCTACCTATTAGCGTAATTTTCACATTGAATTTTTTCCTTCACATGATGTAAAAGCCACCAGTGGAAGTCTAGTGGAATACAGTGAAAATTTACATCTTATATCCATGTTATACGCTTCTGTTTAAAAAAATCTGTTTGTGGTCCCCTTAAAGGTAAAGGTAAAGGGACCCCTGACCATTAGGTCCAGTTGTGACCGACTCTGGGGTTGCGGCGCTCATCTCGCTTTATTGGCCAAGGGAGGCGGCGTTTGTCCGCAGACAGCTTCCGGGTCATGTGGCCAGCATGACTAAGCCGCTTCTGGCGAACCAGAGCAGCACACGGAAACGCCGCTTACCTTCCCGCTAGAGTGGTACCTATTTATCTGCTTGCACTTTGACGTGCTTTCAAACTGCTAGGTTGGCAGGAGAAGGGACCAAGCAACGGGAGCTCACCCCGTCGCAGGGATTCGAACCACCGACCTTCTGATCGGCAAGTCCTAGGCTCTGTGGTTTAACCCACAGCGCCACCTGTGTCCCCTTAACCCCCCCAAAATCACAGGAATTTTGTGGTGTAATTTTGCCACCATTTTCAGGGATCATGTCATGTGATGAAATCTAGAAAAGTGTTCTGGCATACAGTTCTTTCCTGTCATTTTCATGGGTGAGTCATGGGGAAACAAAAGCACACATGTTAATAAAGGGTGACAGCATGTTCTATGACATTCACGGCTGTATTACATCATGCCCACTGGTGTGAATGAAATTGAGCAGGACATGACAGTTGTTGTTGTTGTTGTTGTTTAGTCATTTAGTCATGTCCGACTGGTCATGACCCTGTGGACCAGAGCACTCCTGTCTTCCACTGTCTCCTGCAGTTTGGTCAAACTCATGTTAGTAGCTTTGAGAACACTCATGTTTGTAGCTTCGAGAACACTGTCCAACCATCTCGTCCTCTGCTGTCCCCTTCTCCTTGTGCCCTCAATCTTCCCCAACATCAGGGTCTTTTCCAGGGAGTTTTCTCTTCTCATGAGGCAGCCAATGTATTGGAGCCTCAGCTTCAGGATCTGTCCTTCCAGTGAGCACTCAGGGCTGATTTCCTTCAGAATGGATAGGTTTGATTTTCTTGCAGTCTGTGGGACATGACAGTATATAGGTCCAAAGCCACAGTTCCATAATGCAAGAGTATGAAAGGAATGTCAGAAAAATGTGTCATCATTAAAAGCAGCTAGCATTACAATCAGGAAACGTAACAAATAACCCCACATTTGAATGCACCCTAAGTCTTACACTGTAATATGAACAATCTCTCACTGACAAGCCATGCTTCTTTAGAATGGAACAAAAGGAATAGATGGAAGAGTCTTTATAAGAACATGAACCAAATGTTTATATTGCAGTTAAACCACATTTGACATATAAAACTTTAATGAATGCCAGTAATCCTTGCCTGTAATGTTTCTATAGTCAGATTCTAGAAATTCTTCCATCTGATAGACTGGAAATTTGCCGTTATTTCCCAGCAGATTTAAAAGTATGTTCCTATCCGGTGCTCTTTTTCTAGAAAAAAGAGGTGCTGGAACTCACCATAAATGCCTACCTTGTTTTCTTACAACGGCAATGGCGCCCACCTGAGAGGTGCTGGGACTGAGTTCCAATGAGTTCCAGCTGAAAAAAAGACCAGTTCCTATCAGAGTTCCACTGTACCTGAAAACCTCTGCTCAAAAGCACACAGGGGAAGTTGGCAGCCTCCGCAAAGACAGCGCAGTGCAAGTGGAGACAAAACTATCAACAGTGAACCCAAGCACAGATGACTGGTATATCAGAAGATGAAAAATGCAGAGGATAACAATCACCAGCATTTGTGATGTGGAGTTGCAGTTAATTTGGGGGTCCAATCCATTTTAGTGTCTTCTCACCAATTCTTGCCCAATGCAGCCAGTTAATTGGGTTGTCTGACTTGGGTTTGAATTTGCTTGGCATCTCATTGGGATAGGGAATAAATTGGGTATGAGGAACCTTCAGAAACTGCTGGACACCAACTTGCAGTAATTTCAGCCAAGATGGGCTATTATCTGTGATGATGGAAGCTGCAATCCAACATAGAATATAAAAATGTGGTGAGATATCAGTATACAGAAGATAATTATCTCAAAATACAAACCGTAATGATATTATAAAATTTGTAGAAAATAAAGAATCTTAAAGCAACATAGCAATATAGCATACTGTTGTACCTTGAAAGTCAAACAGAATCCCTTCCGGAAGTCCATTTGACTTTCAAAATGTTTGAAAACCAAAGCACAGCTTCTGATTGGCTTCAGAAAGCTCCTGCAGCCAACTGGAAGCCGCAAAAGTCCCGTCGGACGTTCAGCTTCCAAAAGAACATTTGAAAACCGAAACACTCACTTCTGGGTTTCGATTGTTTGGGAGCTGATTTGTTCAGGAGCCAAGGTGTTTGAGATCCAAGGTATGACTCTACTTATTGAATAACTATGAATAAGAATTGCATTATCATTTCACTGGCAATGCAGTCAATCAGACTTCCTATCATCATTGAAAATTTTTCCTCTTTCTAACTTCATCTAATGAACCTAGTTCCATAGCATATCCTAATTCCTAAATTTCCTAGTATACTAAACACTGGGGTGGGGGGATTCATAGTTATGCAGGCAGAGCTGTAGTCTAGCATACTATGGTCTTCAACTGGATGAGAACATATGAAGAAGGGAGCAGGTAGAGCGAGCAAGCAGACAAATGATTCTTTGAACACCTTTTAATTGCCCATGAATTGGATCAGGAGAATGGAATTGCATGTCCTTAGCATTAGTTTAGAAAAGCAATGACAAACCTAGACAGCATCTTAAAAAGTAGAGACATCACCTTGCCAACAAAGGTCTGTATAGTAAAAGCTATGCTTTTCCCAGTAGTGATGTATGGAACTGAAAGCTGGACCATAAAGAAGGCTGATTGCCGAAGAATTGATGCTTTTGAATTATGGTGCTGGAGGAGACTCTTGAGAGTCCCATGGACTGCAAGAAGATCAAACCTATCCATTCTGAAGGAAATCAGCCCTGAGTGCTCACTGGAAGGACAGATCCTGAAGCTGAGGCTCCAATACTTTGGCCAACTCATGAGAAGAGAATTTCTCCCTGGAAAAGACCCTGATGTTGGGAAAGATGGAGGGCCCAAGGAGAAGGGGACGACAGAGGACGAGGTGATTGGATAGTGTTCTCGGAGCTACCAGCATGAGTTTGACCAAACTGCGGGAGGCAGTGGAAGACAGAAGTGCCTGGCGTGCTCTGGTCCATGGGGTCACGAAGAGTCGGACACGACTAAATGACTAAACAACAACATGCATTAGTTTAGGTACATGAGATATAACCATGCATTGCCATCACTTATCTGAACCAAAGAACACTTGAGACCCCTGCTTTACCAGAACATTCCTTTGAAACATTCAGACAATGTTTATAACGCTACATATATTGTGAAGCTGTTGTTCTTCCCTTTGTGTTCATGAGCACCGCAATCTTCTTTTGTTGCTATGGCCGATGGCTGACGCAAATAAAGTTTCATTCATTCACCCTTTCAAAAGGCAAGCAACTTCCTATTTATGCTGATGACCTAATGTTGTCTTTAATCTTACCATCACCCTAGTGCCAAGGTCCCGTGACTGTTCCTAAAAGTCAGCAAAAGTTCCAAGCAGCTTCCACAAAAGTGGCACGTAGCTGAACTTGTCATCCATTTTGATCAAGCAGGACTGCTCCACTGTTTGCTCAAGCTACTTATTCCTTATGTAGTGTGTGTCACCTGTCACTTAAGGACACATGCCTGGTCTGTAATGGAAACTGCTTTCACTGGTACCTACAGTTCAGTTGAAATTGGTTGGAAGAAACCTTGGTTTTTACCTATGTAGCAAATCCTACCTGCTATGCTGAGTTGTCGATATGTTGTTCACAAATAAATACAGATACTGAAGCTTCCTAACTTCTGCTGCTTCAAAGTTTTAGGGCAGAACCATTGCACGGTTTCCTCCAAACCCCACACAGCAGAGCTCAGATTAACATTGCTCTTTTCAACTCTAGTTTGACTGCTGACGTCGAAGTTGAAATTTGCCTACAGTTGCAACTGAACACTGTGATGAACTGCTTCACATTCTTCTAGGCATTGAACTGGCTTAATGCTTTGACTGAAACTTTAACAGAAGTTCTAGCAGATATTCCATTGAATATTTGGGCTTCACTAATACACTGAGAATCCTATTTCGTTCAGAGGCTTAACTGCACGTATGAAGTTCTGATCGCTTACGTTCAGTGTGTGGATTTCACTGGGCTGTTAAAACTGTCACTCCATGGTTTCACTTTGAGCTAAATTTTGCTGAAGGGGAAAGACCTGCTGCTTCCAGCCCCTAGCCTGCAGTTACTGACTTGTGAAACAGAAGACTCATAATAAGATAAGAACCCTGCTGGAACAGATCAAAGGCCTATCTAGTCCAGCATTCTGCTTCCCACAGTGACCAACTAGGGCCAGAAACAGAATGCAAGAGAACAGTTCTCTCACACAGTTGTTCAAACTGGTATTTAGCAACTGGTATTCTGACTCATGATTCCAAAATCTTTGTCCTGTGAAGCTGAACAAGCATTGATATTATTTTTTTAAGGAAATAATAGGCACTGGGGTTCTTTTCCTAGCACCCATTTTAAAACAAAGAATGAATGGTTATTAAATCCATGGCTTGTTTGGAAAGAAGGGTGCTGTTCTTATATCTCCAGTGTCTGAGAAGCTGTGTCTAAATTTCCCCATTCATTTAACCTGAAGCTGGGCCTACACTCCCATTTCATAATCCATAACTGCCCAGGCAGGAGCATTATTTGACCTGTTGGAGCAGCAAAATAACCAGACAGCACAACAGTGATGGGATAAAAGCGGGCCAAATCTTTATTGACAGTAGCAAGCAGGGTAAGGATTGGCATGGCATTGGGTCCCAGGATCAGTTCATCATTCCACAAGCCCCACATTGATCATAAACTTATAAAATTGTAGAGTTGGAAGGGACCCTGAGAATCATCTAGTCCAACCCCATGCAAGGCAGGAATATGCAGCTGTCCCATTGAACCTGCAACCTTGGCGTTATCAGCACCATACTTTAACCAACTCAGCTATCCAGGCTGTGTGTAAATGGAACGGATCCACCAGGTTTGAACCGCTCCAAACCTGTACCATGGGAGTCAGCCAGTGCTGGGGTGCCAACTTGAATAGAAAATTGTGGGGGCCCAGGTAAGTTCCGCCCCGCATAATCAATCTCATGATGCAGTGCACACACCATTTGAATGGGAATACCCATCAACTTTGTTGGGGCCCCTCAAATATTTGATTGTGGGGGCCAAAAACTGTTACAATATTCCGTTCCACCTTAACAGATGTGTGGAGTTGTTGTATGTCACATGTCTGTTTACATTCCAGCATAGATTGCTGGGAACTTCCATTTTGTGTATAGCTTTTGCTTATGCTTCTTGCTTTGGACATGAGGGAGAGCAGAGATGTTCCCTTTGTCCTGATGCTGAATAAAATGCCTGTAAATATGCTTTACACAGCCTCTGTTTACCCTTCTGTTGCTAAGAGTTTACTCTGCTGGCTTGCGTGCTCAGCTTCTGAAGGTTTCTGAGGCTTGAGTCGCAGTTACACGCTGATCCAAGGACTGGAGATTGCCTGGCTGCCAGCCGGTGGGCTGGAGCCAGTTGGGGGCCTGCCAATTGCCCCCGTTTCCCAACAAAAACCCCATGGCCCTTAGGAGTTGGCTTCTATGGCCAGTGCTGATCTTTGTTGCAGTGCAAGCCAAGCAAGCAAGGTCTCACTGGGGACCAAGGTGCAGATTCCAACCAGGCAGATACTGAACCTGAGCTTGGGTTTGTCGTGGTCAATCCTCCCCTCAGGCCCCTAATGGAGGCCCCCCTATACCATGTTGATCCTTCCCAATGCCAATTCCGCCCTCATGCAAACAATGTTATTCCACCTAACAAAGGAAAGCCATCATTTCACTAAGGGAAAGGTGGGGAAAAACCCCCAACCAAGTGCCAATAAGGTTGGGGAGGGGGAATCCTTTCTGGCCCTGTCAACCAGCAACCCCAAATTGCTCTGCGAAGGCTCTAACCCAATGGTTGGCAGGCAGCCAGCTCTCAAGGCAAAATGGTGGTGAGCTCCAACAGAAGGAGCCTTATATAGGTTTTGCAAGGGCGCATGGGACAGTTTTTTCCCCATTAGCCCATCACACAAACAAGACATTGGGCAAAACCTTGTCCAGTATTTTGCTGCAATCTATAAGCCATGGTGCCGTCAGGCAAAGGCGTCCCACACTTATTGGGAATAGAACAAGGCTTTAAAGGGATGGCAATTATTTAACAGGATTTATCTACTGCTTCGTCAACCAAAGCTCTAAGCAGCTTATGCAAATCATTATAAAATATACATTAAAAGTACCAATAAAATCAGATGTTAAAAAGCTGACTTAAAAAATTTCAAAACTTAAGTAAAATCGGCAGGTTTCTTAAAAAATTTACATAATAAAATAAAGTCACGGGTCAATATTACAAGTCTTGATAGACGCGCCTAAGCAAAAAAAAAATGTTTTCATCAATTTGTGTTTGTGCATGTGTGTTATTAACAATTCAGAGGCTCATCTGCCTTTGGACCTTACTCTTGATGTTCTGGGGACAGAACAGAGAAAGTGGCACATCTGTTTGATGGCCTGAGCAAAGATCGGAGAGTTTTCTGTGAGTTGAGAAGATCGGTTTCACTGTGGGGCTTTTCTCCTCAGTATCATTCAGTGGAAAAGTCTGGCTTAGCAGTCGGTAGTCAGGTGGGCTGCATCCAAATTGCTGCTTTGCCATGCCCAAGGTTCCTGCAGGGAGGATGCAAGCAGCTCCTACCTCAGCAGGCAAATGGGCAACTGGAACTAGGAAAAGCACAAAGCGTCCCTGTCATGTTTTCCTAAGTTTGTCTGACTAGAGTAGTTTTGTCTGTTCGTGTGGAGTTCACAGCTGCTCAGGAGCTAATTGCAGCCTTCTTTTTGTCTTACAAAGTCTATGGAAAGGGTGAAGAAAGACGGAGAGAACAGCATCTGACTATAGAGATTTTCTTTAAAATGCCATATGGGATAAATGAAGTTTATGTAGTATGATGTCACAAGCTTTTTCTCTCTGTGTGTGTTAAAATGATACTAAGGGGCAAACTAGCCAAGATGCCTGATGACATGGGTATTTAAAAAGCAAATGCCAGGCACAGGAAACACAGCCCAAATCTGGACTTGAGGGATGGAAAGAGTCTTAGTCCTTTGTGCCGAAGAAGTTTAAAACAGGAGACACAGAGTCCCAAATCTGAATCAGGAATCACATTTAGGAACAAAGGGTTAAAATCCTTCTAGCCAGTCCACACACACACACACACCAGCATCTATCCCCCCCCCCCAATTGCATAAATGGCATCTCCTCTAGTTTGGTCGAAGTCAGGTTCTGGTTTTCCTGGCAAGTATCAGTTGGTGAGGTGTAGGGTCTCAGAAAGCATGTTCTCCCTAAAATGAGAGCATGTGTTGCGGCGGGGGCAGCCGCCAGGCCAGCCCTCTGTTGCCAGGCAGGTTAATGGTTATTGCCTGGTGCAACGATTGGCTGACCGGGTTGCTGGGGCAAATTGCATGTAGCAAATTGGGTGGGTGGGACCATAGGCTTTAAATATTGAGGCACACTGCTTTTGCTTTCTCTTTCGCAGAGTGCATCGGATCGCCCGCCTGCCTGCCCTGTGTTCCGGTTGATCTTGCTATGCCTGTCATGGGGTCGTCTGCCGTTGGGGCATGGGCCTAGTAGGAATTTTGTCCATTTGGCTGATTGGCTGGTGCCATTTGGTTTTTGCCTACTACTTAGCAATTCATCACAACTTGTAAGGTTGCGGTTAGGCATTGGTTATAAAAATTGGTGGTGGAGGGGTCAGGATAGGCTATGCCTGCCCCTCCAATGGTGCTGGAAGGGAATTCCATTAAAGGAATCCTGGGGCTTGCCATGATTTCGCCCAATCCCTGAAATGGGACCAGGGCCAGCAAGCCTTGGGGAGCTGGTTGGGTGAGCGGTGAGGGACTTTTACTCAGCTCAACTGATCCCCAACATTGTTTTCCCTTCACTGTCTTCCGATGGAGTTCAGAAAGTCAGTTCTGTCCCCGGCAGGGGGGCAGATAGTCATAGCCACTGTCTAAGCAACCACTCACAGATTTTGTATTTTAATAAAGTTGTGGCCAAAATAGTGCCAAAAACCTTAAACTAAAATTATTTTGAGGGGTGGCTTGGGGACCTCCGCACACAAATAAATGCAGTTAACGAATTCCATAAAACCTATAAGCTTTCTCCTTGGCATGCTCAATCCTTGGATAAAAAGATGATGAAGCGACCGTGCTGTATCTGACAAAGATAATCAATGCAACACTTTTGTAATATGTTGTGTCCTCCAGCTGTGTCTTGAGAACAGAAGGCAGCTCTCTCTACCATAGCCTCACACTTGCCATGCAGTCATATTTATCAAGGGTTAGATTCAACTTCCTAAACGCAACGCCACATTCACAAAGCCATTCTATAGTGTGGGGAGCTATAATTCTCAGTGTGGTTTAACCATCAGTCCCTATCCCCCAGGTGTCAGGATGTTGTCAGCGGCTCCCGGCTGGTTGCCCAGGAAAGCAGAAAGACAAGGAAAAGTTTCTTACAGTCCTTTGGTTATTTCAAAGTTTACAGAGAGAGGCCATAGAACCCAGCCGCTTGGATAATGGCGCTGTCCCAAGTGAATCTCTACACCCCTTCTCTCCCACTTCCTCATTCGTCTTCATCATCACCTCCTCTGTGGGTGCCTCTAAGTGCCCTCTGTCTTCGAGTTCTTTGCTCTCCTGCTTTTAAGGCTTGCCTAGTTATGGAAGACCAGTCCCATGGATTGCAAGAAGATCAAACCTATCCATTCTGAAGGAAATCATCCCTGAGTGCTCACTGGAAGGACAGATCCTGAAGCTGAGGCTCTAATACTTTGGCCACCTCATGAGAAGAGAAGACTCCCTGGAAAAGACCCTGATGTTGGGAAAGATGGAGGGTACAAGGAGAAGGGACGAGAGAGGACGAGATGGTTGGACAATTTTATCAAAGCTATCAGCATGAGTTTGACCAAACTGCGGGAGGCAGTGGAAGACAGGAGTGCCTGGCGTGCTCTGGTCCATGGGGTCATGAAGAGTCGGACACGACTAAACGACTAAACAACAAAAGTTATGGAAGATGGTGGGTCTGGAATGCTTTCTAGTGAGAATGTGTCAGCCAGTTGCTGATCCGGCTCCACCTGCTCTTCCTCTCCCATTATTTCCCAACTTTTCCCCTCGTCTGTCTCTGAGCTGTGACCTCCCGCAAACCCCTGTTGTAAATCTATACTGTCTTTCTCCTCCCTGAAAGGGTTAGGATGGGGAGGCAGTCTCCATGACTCCTCCTCCTCTGCCCAGACCCTGACACCAGGGAACTCTGCGAATTGTAGCTCTGGGAGGGGAATCAGGGGTCTGCCAACAAGTCTCCACACCCTTAACAAATCACAGCTGCCAGAATTATTTCGGGAAAGCCATGCCTGTATAACATGGTAAAGGGATGCGGGTGGCACTGTGGTCTAAACCACTGAGCCTCTTTGGCTTCCTGATCGGATGGTCAGCAGTTCAAATCCACACGATAGGGTGAGCTCCCGTTGCTCTGTCCTGGCTTCTGCTAACCTAGCAGTTTGAAAGCATGCCAGTGCAAGTAGATAAATAGTTACCGCTGTGGCGGGAAAGTAAATGGCATTTCCATACACTCTGGCTTCCGTCACGGTGCTCTGTTGCACCAGAAGTGGTTTAGTCATGCTGGCCACATGACCCAGAAAGCTGTCTGTGGACAAACACTGGCTTCCTCTGCCTGAAAGTGAGATGAACGCCTCACCCCATAGTCACCTTTGACTGGACTTACCGGTAACCATCCAGGGGTCCTTTACCTTTACCTATAGCATGGTCTCATAGCGCTTTAAATGTATATTGTGAATGTGACCTTAGTTTCCCTTTCCTTTTTGTTGTTTGTTTTTTCTACCTCAACCCTGCTCAACTGCCTGATTGTGCAGTTGTGTTATGTTTTCATGTTGTATACTACCCTGATATTTTATGAGAAATGATGAAAGGTGCTAATTAGGCAAAAATGACTCCCACATTTCTTAGTTTGAAGAAGTTCAAATCAGGTAAAGCATTTGAAAGTGTAACATTTTATCTCACAACATTATATTCTCCCAGTGTTATTTTTTTAGAAAAAGAGGTGTCAGAACTCACCACACTAGTCCTCACAAAGAACTTACATTGGCAATGGCATCCACCTAAGAGGTGCCAATACTGAGTTCTGGCAAGTTCCAGCTGAAAAAAAAGGCCTGTATTATCTAAATATCTTTAAATTAAGCCCATTTGTACTTACATTATTCCTTATAATAAATACATTCATTTGGTTCTTGCTTTCATACTGTGTCAGGTGTGAATCTCACGCCTACACTATATTAGCAGGAGCACTAGAAAAAGAAGTGAGATTATGTGTTTATTTTCAAGTTA
Organism: Podarcis siculus; assembly: GCA_034642415.1. NCBI lineage: Eukaryota > Metazoa > Chordata > Lepidosauria > Squamata > Lacertidae > Podarcis > Podarcis siculus. Next base: position 3,557,815 of record JAXCMG010000024.1, on the reverse strand, counting down.
AATTGTGGCAGTAGGAGCTTATTAGCAGGGTTATTATAGGGTCTGATATGTATAATTTTTCTCATTTTTTTTCTAGGCAAGCCAAGGAGAAACGGGAGGGAGTTCATCTTGTTTTTTTGCCTCTGCGGTAGCTGTTTCATTTGAAATTTCTTTTCTAATTGGTTTGAATGAGAGGCAAAATAAGAATGTCGCTTCTGAGGCTATTAAAAACTTGTCAGGATGGACAACATTAAGGCAATTTCATGCCACCTTCATCAGCTTCCAATTTATTTCCTGGCTCAATGCAATATGCTGTCTTTGGTCTTTGCAGTTCTTAATGTCCCGGAACTAGCATATCTCAGGAATCGCTGCCTCTCACACAAACCTTTTCAAGATTTGTACTCCTGTGTGCAGAATAATAGCATAAAACAGGCTTCATGAACCTGGTACCCTCATGTGTTGCTGGACTACAACTCCCATCATCACTGATCATTGGCAGTGCTTGACTGGGGCTGATGAGATTCATAGCCCAGGAACATCTAGAGGGAACTGGAGAAAACTGACATAAGACAGGGGATAGACAGAAGGAAAATTACTTGGAAGTATTAGAGGTTAAAATTCTAATTTGAATATGGTAGAAAACAGGAAAAGCGAAAAAAAGACTCAAACGGGAGATGTGAACACAAGTGAAGCAAATTAAGTAAGCCTCTGTATTATGGACACAATTTAGGGAGGAAAAGATAAGAAAGAGTAGTTTGGACTCATTAGAAGCCCAGAAAGAGATAGATCAGTGCCCTGATAGTAGTTAATGACAGGAAATAGTATATTGGCAACTTTGGGCAATGTTGAACAAAAATGACAATATTTTGGAATAGAATTGATGCGTTGATTTAAGGACAGAAAATTGCTGAAGGTTGATACGGAGGCCCTAAACCTGATTAGAGCGATGAGCGGCACTGCTTATCTTTAAAGTGAAAAGGAAAAAGATTGACCAGGCTGAGGAAAGAACACAATTATCTCAGCATTTCTTGTGCTAGCACTCAGCCATCCTCTCTGATATGACGGAGGAGCAATTGGAGCTGGCATTCGAAAGGACAGCAGTAGAAAGTGGTGGGGGTCAAAAGAATACAGCAGCAATTGCTACAACAGCGGCAAGAATTTTGTTAGCACAAGGATGGAAGAATGAGGAAATCCCAACAAAAGAACAGTGGCAAGAAGAATGGATGAGTTATGCAGAACTGGCCAAACTGACATATAAACTGCGTGAAAAGGACAACTGTGACTTCAAGGAAGAATGGGAACTATTTACAAACTATCTAAAAAGACAACAAAATGAACTGGACTCTTTGGCAGGTTTTGAATAAACATTCACAAATTTAGTAGTTGAACATATGATAGACAAAGCAAGGATATGTACAATTTTATAACATGCAGAAAACAAGATATGTAAAAAAAATCAGGGATGGGAGCTGAGGGAAGTCTTTGGTGGGGGAGGGGGGAATAAAGGGGGGAATAATGTAATTGATTACGAGTATTGACAAATTGTTATGTTGAAATTGGTTAATAAAAATATTTTTTTTAAAAAGGAAAAAAGAATACAGCAGCAGTTGATGCCATTTTGTTTTTTAGAACGGAGAACTGTATCAAGTTAAAATACAGGGTGGTAGAACTTCAACCTTTGGGCTGCTATTGGCCCAGCAGGGGTCTCTCCACTGAACTGCGAGGCCATTCTCTGCACCCCATCAGCTTTACATCTGACATCAGGTGTGGGTCAGGCACCCAGCTGCCTACAAAGAACAACAGGGAGTTCATAGTGAGTTTCCGATTTCTCCTTTGCTGGTATGTTGGTTGGCTGTGGGTGAGCGCTTTGCTTCAATGGTAAAACACAGTTTGCTTTGAAACCACATGGGAACACCTGAGTTGGGCTTCCTTAAGGCTCCAAATTTAAACCCGTTGACTACAAATCACATTGAATTTAGCCAGACTTAGTTCTCTGGACATACATAAAGCAGTATTGTTAGAGGTAGATTTTGATCCATTTTGGCTGGATTCTTTAGCCTACTGAAAGGAAAGTTTGCCGGCACGGCTTGAAGACTCCCAACTGACACCCATAACTCACCCCCAAAAACCTGGTATAGGCTTTGCTCTCCACCTGAGCACAGATGTTTCAAAAATATCATTGCAGAATGACAGCAAACAAAGGAAGAGCTCTTGCCATTCCTCTTGCACAGCTGTAATAAAAGGAACAATTTCCTACCTGGCATGTGGTAAGACTTTGTCAACTGAAAAAGGTGACACATCCTATATCGCCTGTGTTCTGTCTTCATTTTTTTTAAGAGAACAAAAATCCTCACTTTGTTCTTTGTTTGAATGTAGGCATCTGTCTGCAGGTGGCTACATAAATGTCTACAATTCTGCATAGATTCATCATCATTACAAGTCACCAGCCGTGTTGAAGATATAACTGCCTTCAGCATAAGAGACAAACACATTATTTATTTTGCTTGTGGGCACCTGAATGTGAAACAACTTTCCCCAGATAGGTTCGCCTGACAACTGATTCACGTTTTGGGGCACCAGATAAAAGTTCATTTCAAGTTCTCATTATGGGGATGCTACTCTGCTGCTGAATTAAATTGTTTAAATTGCTTTATATTTTGTTCTACTTCTGTTGTTAACTGTGGTGGATTTCATTTGATCAAAAGACAAATATTAAACTATTAACTACATTAAAAAGCAGCAGTTGAGCACCATATATATATATATATATATATATATATATTTGCTTTCGTAGATTTTCACGGGTACAGGAATGCAGGTTTTGGTGTCCTCGGGTGTCTTCCCGTGTAAAAGTTGGGTATATATATATATGAGAGAATGAGCTGCATTGGCTCCAGCACCTTGTGACTCGTTCCTCCCTCGGTTTGAAGGCCAGAGTACAGCAACATTTTCACCTGCGATATACCGCTTAGGTAAAGGCGCTATTGCACTTTGGCCCTCAAACTGGTCCTGGACAGTGCATTGATACATCACCCAGGCCTATCCTACTCCTAACCCAGGAGTGGGGAACCTCAAGCCTGGAGCCAAATGCCTATTCAGCCTTTGAAACTCTCCCTAGGCCACTCCCTTTTCTGCCCCCTGCTCCTCACCCTGAATGTTTTTGCCAGGCTGCAATAATGTCTCTTGCTTGCCTGGGGTGGGGGGATAGAGGAGGGGGATGAAGAAACTAGCCTACTGTACAACATTAGAATTTACATTAAATTCTCCTCCCCCTTTTGCCTTCTTTTACCCAGAAGGGAATGTAGCCCTTGAGCTGAAAAAGGCTCCTCACCCATGTCCTAATCAGATATTGATCATGTTAAAGACACTACCACACATGTGGAACCAAATCTTCATTCAGACTTGCACCCAATATGCAGACAATAGTGGGGATAGTGGGCAGCAGGGGTGCCAACCTGAATAAAATATTGGGGGCCCAGGTAAGCCGCACCCTGCATCATCAAGCACATGAAGGGGTGCACAGGCATCTTTTGAATGGCAATGCCCTTTAACTTTGGGGGGGCCGGCCACCTCAAATATTTTATTGGGGGGGGGGTTGAAGGGAACTTGGTCAGTAGGAGTTGGCTCCTATGCTGAGCTGAGTGATGTTTAGAGCAAGGCTAGGAGGCATGGTCTCATTCTCTCTTTTTTTGTGTGTGTGGAGAGAGAGAGAGAGAGAGAGAGAGAGAAGGAAGGAAGGAAGGAAGGAAGGAAGGAAGGAAGGAAGGAAGGAAGGAAGGAAGGAAGTCCTCAATGCACAGGGTGAATGGGTGTATAGAATGGCTGATACAATTTGTTCTACTCAATTTTGGGAGCAATTTTTGTTCTCGTTTTTAATCTCTGTATTATTCTGTTCTTCATGCGTCCAGTCCACCCAGTTCGCTTTTGGATCGGGCTCCATTGAAACTAATATAAGTTAAGCAGGACAAGGATAGTCCCCTCCCCATTTGGGAAAGCATGCCTGAAGAGTGTAGTGAGTGCAGATATTTAGCTGATCTGATGTTGGCTGTGCTCACTTAATTCCAATTAAGCTTAATGGGACGTTCTCACTCCCTTAATGGCCGAGTATATTATATTAGTGTAGTGTTATGAGATGGGCAACATTTACCTTCATAGAACCTTTAAATCTTTCAACCTTCTAGAAGCCCTAGAAATAAAACATGATGTAGAGATAAAAGAATTAAAAGTCTATGGGAAAATACTGTGTACCTGGTAGTTAGGAAAGCTTTAAATTTTGTTATCCAGCATAAATTACTGGCCATAAGAATGATGAATGACCAAGAAAAATTGACCTGTCCATGCTATGAACAGAAACTCAACAACGTAAGAACTTAGCAAGCATATTTTTCCATCTCACTCCCATTCAACTGCCACCTGACAATTTTCTCCTTTATAAAAAATGCCAACGAATGTTGTACACACATTACTAGCTTAAAATGCAGCTAGGTCATTCTTTGTCTCAATTCAAATCAAAACTGGTTTGGGAGAGAAATGCATCTAAACACAGGATTTCCTTTAAAAAATAGATAAGGATTGTGGCTAACATTGTGTATAAACATGTACCCTATGTATTTTGTTTTCTTCCCTCCTTCTCAACTGGTTATTGATGGAAATAAATAAATAAATAAATAAATAAATAAATAAATAAATAAATGTGGGCATGCAGTAGACTGGTTCAATTGGTTTTCACAACCACCCATCACATGTGAGAGTATGAAGAACTGGATTTATGGGCCCCACCTCTCCATCTCTCTGGCAGCATGAAGGCAGGCCTCCACAGCAGGAGTAAGCAGCAAGATGATTTATAGTAGATCACCAAGGATTTTTTTACTCCCAATCATTTAATAATAGCAGCGTTTCCCCAAATTGGGCTGCTGAAATGAAGGGCACTGCTGGGGAAACCAGGAACAGATTTTCAGGTGAAAAGTCTGCGTGCTCTGATCTGATATTGAAAACCAATTCCTGGACTGAGATGCTCTCGGAAGTAAGGACGGAGGAGAAATTTATTTCAGTTCACACTGAAATGCAAACTAATGTCATCTGGCATTTTCCAAAACACTGAAAATTGAAACAAAGTCATCCTTCAAAATTTACGCTTCTCTGAATTTTGCAATGCAAAATCCACATCAGTGGATTTGGTCAGGGGTCAGCAAACTTTTTCAGTAGGGGGCCAGTCCACTGTCCCTCAGACCTTGTGGGGGGCCAGACTATATTTTGGAAAAAAATATGAACAAATTGCTATGCCCCACAAATAACCCAGAGATGCATTTTAAATAAAAGCACACATGTAAAAACATGCTGATTCCCGGGCCAGATTTAGAAGGCGATTGGGCCGGATCCGGCCCCCAGGCCTTAGTTTGCCTACCCATGGATTTGGTTATCAGTGGCTTACCAACCATGATGGCTATGTTTAAGTTCCACTATTGGAGGCATCAAAGCATCTGAATACCAGTTGCTGGAAACCACAGGAAACAGTGCTGTTACTCTCAGGTCCTGGTTAGATGCTTCCCATAGATTTCAAGTTGGCCACTGTGAGAACAGGATGCTGGTCTACATGAACCACTGGCCTGATCCAGCATGGCTATTCTTATGTTCATGTATTACAGTAAAATGTTTATATACATGCATATATCAGTAAAAATGACATACATTATATGAGGGAATATGGCTTTGCAAAAATGTGTATATTAAGCTAAATTACAGGAGGGGAAATGTGTATACAGTGGTACCTCGGGTTAAGTACTTAATTCGTTCTGGAGGTCCATACTTAACCTGAAACTGTTCTTAACCTGAAGCACCACTTTAGCTAATGGGGCCTCCTGCTGCTGCCACACCGCCAGAGCACAATTTCTGTTCTCATCCTGAAGCAAAGTTCTTAACCTGAAGCATTATTTCTGGGTTAGCGGAGTCTGTAACCTGAAGCGTATGTAACCCGAGGTACCACTGTATTAGGAAAAATTCACACTAAAATGCTGATGAATTTTCATGAGAACCCTTCAAAGAAAAACTGGAAAACTGGAAATTTGGAAATGTGGCAACCCAAATTTAAGATTGGAAAAGGAATTGATATATTATTCATCCACAGCTGTTCAGAGGTGCTGTCGTTCTTCATCCTAAGTGTATTATTTGTTTATCTGCTTATTTTATATACTGCCCTTCATCATACGATCTCAGGGTGATTCGCAGAATAAAATACAGGATAAAAACAAGTAAATAAGTAAAGCAAAACAGCAAAACAACCTCCCCCTCCAACAGACACATTGCAAAGACTGTAGAATAAAAACAACCCAATAAGCCCTGCTCCCACAACACATTTTAAAAGGCATCAGATGTCAATCAGCCCAAGGCCTGGTTGAAGATGAACATTTTCACCAGGTGCCAAAAATATATATAATGAAGGGGCTGGGCGAACCTCACTTGGGACAGGATTCCACAAATAGGGAGCCACTACAAAGAAGGCCCATTATGGTGTTGCCATCTTCCGGACCTTTCATGAAGGACACATGCAAAGAAGGGACTCAGATGATGAACGCAGAGTTCAGGATGGTTTATATGGGGAGAGGCACTGCGGTCCTGAGTCATTTAAGGCCTCTTTTGAGGTCACTATTTCACAATTGGCTCCCCCAGCTGGTAGCCTTGGCATCCTGGGGGTGGGGAGCAAACTAGACCTTGCACACTTGAAGTCCTTCTCGCCCGTCTTGTGCAGCCTGCTCCTATCTCTAGCAGGAACTATATACATTTATATATTAAGGGTGTCAAGAAATATCTAAGAAATATACTGCAGCTCACAATTTCTCTCTCGCACATATGTTCTTCTATTTATAATCAACAATTTATATGTCAAGGCAGATGCTGTATTTTACATGCAACATTTTCCAGTGGGTATGTTTTTCCGAAGCATGATAAGAAATGTAAAACCAAGGCAAACGAAAACATCCCACTGCAAGAGGAAAGCAAAAATTACATGTATCCATTGAAAATATGGATACTTCCTCCCACACCTCCCGATAGCTCTACTTTAACTTGGTATGCATTGTGCATTTGAGATTATTAGAGGATTTAGTAGCACAATGACAGATAAAGATAGGGATCGGCCTTCCCTTGGAGTCAAAGGAATATGTGTAATCTTACACGGCGTTCTTCATGTGGGAAAAATAGGGTTCGGTTTTAAATAACAATTTCTCACACCATGATACGGATACGGTTTTGTAAACCATTTGGGGCCCAATTCTGTGAGTCACTGTTTGGGCAACTAACTGCCTGGTCCAGGGGAGAGAAATTGCTGCAGCTGAGCTTTCTCACAATCTGTAGCACAGGATGAAGAGTAAGCAACAATGTGGGTCCCTAGATAACAGGGCATAAACAGCAGGAAGACCCAAGATATGAAGAGAATACTGTATTGTACTCTGAGAACACATAGACAAAAAACTTTCTTGACTGGCCAACGTTGATTAATAATGATTTTGTACTGTTTTTAATTGTCGAAATAATAAAAATAAAAATTGTCCAGTAGCACCTTAGAGACCAACTAAGTTTGTTATTGGTATGAGCTTTCGTGTGCATGCACACCTCTTCAGATACACTGAAACAGACGTCACCAGACCCTTATATATAGTGGGAGGGTAGGGTGGGGTTTTTCTCAGAAGGGTCGTAGGAGATGGGTGATTGACTCAATGGGTATGATAAACCCGTTGGTGACTGTTGACGACTGCAATTAGTCCTACAGGAAAAAGCAAGGGATAGTATGCAGATGACCAAAAATAGCTTTAGCATATGTAATAAGACAAGAATTCAATATCTCTATTCAGACCAGGTCTCTCCGTGGTTTTCAGTTTAGTAAAAAAGGTAAAGGCCCCTGACAGTTAAGTCCAGTCGCAGACAACTCTGGGGTTGCAGCACTCATCTCGCTTTACAAGCCGAGGGAGCTGGCGTTTGTCCGCAGACAGCTTCCATGTCATGTGGCCAGCATGACTAAGCTGCTTCTGGCGAAACCAGAGCAGAGCATGGAAACGACATTTACCTTCCCGCCGGAGCAGTACCTATTTATCTACTTGCACTTTTTTAGCGTGCTTTCGAACTGCTAGGTTGGCAGGAGCTGGGACCAAGCAACAGGAGTTCACCCTGTCGTGGGGATTTGAACCACCGACCTTTTGATAGGCAAGCCCAAGAGGCTCAGTGGTTTAGACCACAGCACCACCCGCATCAGTTTAGTAATGAGTTGTAATTCAGCAACTTCTCTTTCAAGTCTATTTCTGAAATCATTTTGTAATAAGATCCTGCATTGAATGTCCTGCTACCTACCTGTTTTTAATGGTGTTTTATTGTACACATATTGTTACGCCCCACTCAGATATTTTAGGAGATAATGATGTATAACTGCTTCTGTAAAATAAATAAATAGCTGCTTGTCCCTTAACCATGCATAGAAACCCTCCCAGGATACTAGTCTGCCTAACTAAACTCCTTGGGGGCATTTATGCTATCTGTTGATCTTGATGTCTTGCTTAGATGGCAAGTATCAATCCTGTTGACATCATTGGTGAGGAAGTAACATGTCTTAGTTGGCAATTATACAGTTCCTCCCTCCACCGCCCTCCTCATTTAGCGCATCCATTATTCTTCCTAAAGTGTCTCAAACAAGTATTTAATTTGCATCTTAAAAAGCAGCTTTATTGTAAGTTAATTAAATATTGATCACTAAAAAGCACTTATTGAGATTTAGAATGAATGCAAGAGATAAGCAAAGTCACTAAGTCAAATTACCTCAGAATACATGTATAATTACATTCTTAATGCAGGAATGCTTTTCCACATTCAATTTAAAATGCTGCTTAGACATTTAATTGGTATAATATAATTTTATTATAAATGTTTTTACTTGCTTTAGACCTTGAGAGAATGGATAGACATAGTATCATCTTATTCCACAATTTCTAGTCATTAATAGATATTTATTGAAGCTTTTATGTAATTCAAAGGTTTCTTCTTTGGACTTTAGACTATGCCAAAATTCATGGTGAAGTAAATAGGATTCATTATTTCTAACAGTTCCAGAAGTCCTTGAGGCAAAAGACCTTTCTATTTTCTTTCACAAGCTGCTGTTACACTTTTAGAACAGCAGTTTTCAAACTTCCTGTCTAAAGGGAATCCTTTCTACATCAACTGAGAAGCACCACATGACGGGAACTGTTATGGAAGCCTAATACTCATTTTCAAAGCAACTGTGTATTCAGTTCATTTTTTAATATTAATATGTTATTAATTTTTTTCTATAAATAAAGAGAAAGAGGTGAAGAAAATCAAAACAAAGCAAAAAAGAGACAGTGTTTGAAACTGTGGTACAATATGATATATGAGTTTATAAGTGGTATGGTTATGCATGTAGGGCAACTGGCCATAAGGAACTGTCATATACTAAGACCCATCAAGCTCAGTATCACCGTATCACCTACACATGTATGGTAAATGCATCCGGAAGACAAAATGTATTGAGGAGTTAGTGATCTGACACAGTCCTTCCTGCCTCTGTTCCTTCCCCCCCCCCTCGCTCTTGTTAAATTTCTTTTTTTCTTTTTTTCTTTTATAATGATCTTTATTGGTTTTTCGGTTGCATACTCCACATACAAATATTGTTTTACATTTTACATTTTTGCTTGCTCCTAAGAGCTGACTTCCCTCCTTCCTTCTTCTGGCTTTTTTATATCATGTCTAAATTTTTTCACATTGTTGTCATCCATTTTATCTCTTGCTGTTCTTCTTCCATATTTATCCATGATATGTCCAAAAACAAATAAACCCTTCTATATATTCGATTCTTGTTATCTCTTTGTATTAGTTTACAACTTCTATTATTTACATTACTCACATTATACATTTTGCTTATTATTATTTTTATTATACAATAATTTTATTTGTATTTCACATTATCAGGGTTTTTTTCCATTTCTACTGGTTTCACTATTTCACCTTATTTTTCCTATATACACCATAATTTTTTCCCATTCTTTCTTAAATGTTTCATTGCCCTGTTGTCGAATTCCCCCTGTTAATTTATCTATTTCTGCATATTCCAATACCTTCTGTCACCATTCTTCTGCTGTTGGCAGTTGTTGTTGTTTCCAAACAAGAGCAAGAGGGAAACAACAGGTCTGGATCACTTTTGTTAAGTTTCTTGATGGTGTGAGAACAGTCTTAGATGTTTTGAGAACGTTGGGAGGAGGTAAAGCCACACACACAGCGCTGCCTCATCAGTTGTGGAGGATAATGCTGGGTAACTTCTTTGATGTTGGACATTGTTTTGAGAAAGTGAGGCATTGGGAGGGGGTGGCTAATGGATGATCTGCACATAGCCACTCTTGGAAGCCACATAGGCTATCTATAAAATCAAATGGTTTGGGCAGAGTTTCTTTGAAGCTCGTGCATGGACTGATTGGCTGCAGGGCTGTGCAAACTGAGGCTACCTAGAGGAGTCACTTTGCCACTTCTTGAGGGCTTCCAAGTGGCAGATTGAAGTGCTTGCTTGGTATGTATACATTGCTTGCTGTTTTAGAATAAAATCTCTAATCTTCTCATTGCTTCTGAATTTTGCATTGCTTCTGAATCTCATTTTAAAAGAACCACCTTGCCTTTGGCAAGACAACACACCATCTATGCCCAACATTATTTTTTATTAGAATTATACACCACCCTTCATCCAAAGTTCTCAGGGCAGTGAAGGCACCTGCTTGATCTCAGTAAGCAGGACATTCCAAAGTGTATTTTCTGCCACACTAAACAATCAAGTTCTTATGAATGTAGAATAGGTATTATGTGGCACCTGCAGTAGTGCCAATTCCGCCAAACAATTTTGTGTTCTCCACTTAGGTATTTGAACACCCTGGGCAAAAAAAGATAATCCTGCTGTTCCTTTTAGCTTGCTGTGCAATTTCTTCAATCTGAAAAACTGGCACAGTATGGTGAAGAAGCCATCCTTGTATTAGGAGCATCCCACTAGTCTATGAATTTTGATGCTTCCCTGTTTGTATGATCGTATGCTTTGCTAGTCTAGAGGTAATGATTCCATCTTAGCCTAGAACGTAACTCAAGGGCGGGAGTGTAAAATTACTCCCCATTGTATAAAATGGTTGGGGTGCTTGCCCTGTGGAAGGCCCTCCCATCAGATGTCAAAGAGATAAACCACTATAAAAGTGTCCATAGACATCTGAAGGCATCCCTGCATCAGGGAGATTTTAATATCTGATGTTTCACTGTGTTTTTGTATTCTGTTGGAAGCCACCCAGGGCAGCTGGGGCAATTCAGTAAGATGGGCGGGGTACAAGAAATAAATTATCAGCATCATCATTACCAGAATAATGAAGGAAGTACTAAAAAGAAAGCAAATGGCAATTTTGCAACACACTGAACAAAAATAAACCAAAATCTACATAGCTAATGTTTACACACACACACACACACACACACACACACACACACACACATACACCCCAGTACCCTTTTGGGGGGGATGCAAGAACAACAAAGATTTCATACTGTTCTTGGATAACAAGTACAGAATTAAAGCTCTCAAGTAGATGTCCTGCTTTCAACAAATTAGGAACACATACACTTTAACTTTTTTCATGTAGGGGCTGAACAGAACCATCTCTTTCTTACTTCTCCAGTACTGCCCATGGGGGACACTGTCTGCTTTCCCCACAGTTGGCTATCTGATGCTATTTTTATTATGTTTCTATTTTTGGCCAAGTGAAGGGAGGCCTTTGCTTTAATTCAGGCATGGCCAAACTTGGCCCTCCAGCTGTTTTGGGACTACAACTCCCATCATCCCTTGCTAACAGGACCAGTGGTCAGGGATGATGGGAATTGTAGTCCAAAAACAGCTGGAGGGCCAAGTTTAGCCATGCCTGCTTTAAGTCATTTACTTAACATTCTCTTCTTGCTCACTTGTAATTTAGTATCAGCCTTGAACTGAGACACTGAGATGAAATTTGGTGTCTATTTTCATGATAAGATAATTCTGCATCTCATGCTCAGATACATGCACGTCTGATTCTCCAGAGGCATTTTCAAGGTGACGGTTGACAGATGCAAAATACATGGGAAGGTGGCATCTACTTGATTGCTGCAAATATGCTATGGTTGATGCCATTGCTATTTTTCTAGAAGCTCACCATGAACCTCTCTTACAATGGCAATGGAGCCCACGTGGGAGGTACCGGAGCTGAGTTCATGCAATAAGTACAGTTCAATAATAAATCTCCACATCAGATCTCAACATCACAAAAATAATCTCTGAGTAGGTCACCCACCCCTGGTTGTATTCAAAGATAGTTCTCCTAGTACAATGGGATGGTGCCTCCTCAGCCATGTCTCCTAGTACAATGGGATGGTGCCTCCTCACCCATGTGCCTCCTCAGTCTGTTCTAGGGGTTCCCCAAAAATCTAGAAAAGATTTGGGGATGGAACATTGTGCACACATGGGAGAATTGGTGGTGGGGATCTCCATGTGCAAGCACTAAACCTTGCACTAGTGCAAAAATGTAGTTGAATACCGCCACACAATTTTAATCTTTTCATCTATTAGCATCTGTTGTTATTAAGGTTATATTGAACTGATGTTATGTTTACAAGCCACATCCGAAATGTTCTTTATGAAGTTGGCAAAACCTGACAAATAAATAAGATAGCATTTGCTGCACATAAATCCTGCTATTCTTGTTCCACACCAGGGATAGAGAACAGGATCTGGTCAGTGGGCTGTATCCTGATCTCCCACACAATCCATGTGACATGTTGACAAGTGGGTGGGGGCCACCTAAATGTCAATCATTTGATGTCACTGTAAAGACAGGTGACCCAACTGCAACTGTTGTAAGTGTGCTCCCAATTCTTTGCTATCTTCCTTTGTGCTTGATTTGCACTCAACTGATTAGTGCTGGCTGCAAATCTCACTTTCTGCAGCGATCAGTTGCACTTGGAAGTTCCCTACAGGAACTCTTGAGGACAGCCAAACCCAGCAGGCTTGACAGCTACCCCCAATCAACTGATTAGTCAAAATTCAAAGCTGCCAAATGCTAACCAGATTGCAAAGAACAGGAAAGGTCCCTCAAGAGTATTACATAACACTAATATCACTTTTATCTTGATAATCCCAATGTATTTGTCTCTATTTCAGTGCTGAATTTCTGTTCCAGTTCTGAATCCTTCACTTGAAAACAGCAGTCACTAATATATGATTGAGTAGAATCTCTGAGGATAATAATTAGGTGCTGGTTTCTTGCAGGTTGGAATAATTTGTTTTCAAAAGACTTTAAAAGAGCAAGATAATAAGGCAATATATAGCAGGATAAAGGGAAACTTTAACTTAGCATCATTAATTAGTGTTTTCAAAAATAGCAGGAGCTTTGATGTTAACGTTTTAAAATATATTGTCTAGTGTTTTTATTAATTTCTCTCCAATTCGCACTTGAATTTAATTTATTATTAAAGCCAAAAGGCAACGTCTTTGCATGTTTTCTTTCACTAAGGCAAGCTCAGCAGATGGGAGTGTCTGTGACCTTTCCTTGATAATGTGTTTGATTGCCAATTTGAGCTCCTTGGAGAAAAATTGTGGGATAGAAATGCAATAAAACAAATAAACAAAACACTGGTGTCAAAGGCTAAGGTAAACAGGAAAAAAAGATAATGTGTTTGATGGTGCTTGTTAACAAGTGGGAAGATTTTTTAAACAACATTTATTTTTCTTAATGTAATCAAGAGTCTATAAATTAATGGCATATAACACACCCAAATTCACAATCCCTGGAAGAAAATATTGTTATTATTTTTGATGTTGATTGTTGATTACTGTTATTATTGATGTTGGAGGGTAGTAACTGGTACGGGAGAAACCATCCCTTCTGCCAAGCCATACCACTTGCAGGAGGCCAAAGCAAAGGAAAAATACTGTATTTCTCGCTCTATAAGATGCACCAGACCACAAGACGCACCTAGTTTTTGGAGGAGGAAAACAAGGGGGGGGGGAATTCTGAATCTCAGAAGCCAGAACAGCAAGAGGGATCGCTGCACAGTGAAAGCAGCAATCCCTCTTGCTGTTCTGGCTTCAGGGATAGCTGCGCAGCCTGCATTCGCTCCATAAGACGCACACACATTTCCCCTTACTTTTTAGGAGGGGAAAAGTGAGTCTTATAGAGCAAAAAATACGGTGGATCCCTCCAATGGAGAACCAAGCTCATCCCACCTCTGAGATACACATGCAAGCCGATAAAGTCACTGTGATGAAGCAGCTGTTTTATAGTCTGTTTAACACTGCCAGGTGCTGGCTTCTAACTATCTTCCTCATTTATCATGCCTGAGCTCATTCTTTGCCTCCGCTTCTCTTTTGAAAACTGGGCACCATTCATCTGGTATATTGCCAGAAGAAGTCCCATGGAAATAAAATGGCAAAAGGAATAGTGTAAAATGGTTTATGGGGATTTCTTTTACACGGGTGACTACTTTAGCCAGAAACTGAAGTGTTAGAGATTAACTTTTTATAGTTGTATGCTCAAATCACTTTATTTGAAAAGGTGTTATTGTCTATAGAAAAGGCAAAGGCCAAGCCAATTCTTTAGTGAGTTGAATTTCACAGCAAAAAACCAAAAAAACAAACAAATCCAAACCCTTTAATAGCAACTGGAGATTTAGGGGTCGCCAGGCTTCATAGGAAAAGTTGCCATCCTTGACTATCAAAGGATTTCATCAGAATTTTGTAGCACAGTTATAACATAACAACAACAACAACAACAACATTTATTATTTATTCCGCGCCCATCTGGCTGAATTTCCCCAGCCACTCTAGGCGGCTCCCAATCGAGTGTTAAAAACAATACAGCATTAAATATTAAAAAGTTCCCTAAACAGGGATGCCTTCAGATGTCTTTTAAAAATAGGATAGCTGCTTATTTCCTTGACATCTGGTGGGAGGGCATTCCACAGGGTGGGCGCCACTACCGAGAAGGCCCTCCACCTGGTTCCCTGTAACCTCAGTTCTCGCAATGAGGGAACCGCCAGAAGGCCCTTGGAGCTGGACCTCAGTGTCCGGGCTGAACGATGGGGGTGGAGACGCTCCTTCAGGTATACTGGACCGAGGCCGTTTAGGGCTTTAAAGGTCAGCACCAACACTTTGGATTGTGCTCGGAAATGTACTGAGAGCCACGTACATCAGAGCTCCGCTTACATGCCTTGTTTGCTCTTCAGCATTTGGCACAAACAGCCCTTTTCTGAGTTTATATTGGAGAAAATTACGTTGTTTATAGGCTGCCACCGATGCACAAGTGCCTTAAATGTTAGCAAATGTATTATAAGTTTGTTCTGGGTGACTGTCAGTGCTTTTTTTCTAGAAAAATAGGTGGCGGTACCCATCATGAAGTTGTGCCACACTTTTTAACAACAAAAAAGAGGTGCTGATACTGCGTACCCTTAAAATACCCCGGGGGGGGGAGCACTGGTGACTGTTATGCTGTTGCAGTATGAATGTAGAGCATAAAATGGGGAGTACTTTTACACTATATAAAAGCCTCTCTATAAAAATGCTTTAATTAATTCTTCCTTGACTGAACAAAACACACTGTATGGTAATTCAGATGGAGCAAGACGAGCCAATAACTCTTAGCAGTGCTCTGAAAGACTTTGCCCTCCAACGCTTTTCGAACACAATGCATCCCAGCTTCATTTTGCTCAGTCACTCTTGCTAATGTATAGCCAACTGTTAAAAAGTTTAACTTCATTAGTTTTGCTTATTATGAACAGCATTTACCAGCCTGAATGGCAAATGCAGCTTTATGGGAAATTTTTGCACAACAAAGAAACGGAAGCTTAATTTGCCATTTTATGCCAATGAAGCAAGAGGAACTTTACTAGCGCATACAGATGATGCAATTCTGGGGGAAATAACCATACTGACCTTCCATATATCTGATAGAAGATTACAAAAGCAGAATTTTTTGTTCCTGTGAGTAAGTAAAAATGTGAAGCTGTCCCATGATTGGACTGATTTTGTTGTCCCAGATTTTAGTACCAAAGGCTGCCAACCTAGAAGTTCGAAAGCACGTCAAAGTGCAAGTAGATAAATAGGTACCACTCCAGCAGGAAGGTAAATGGCGTTTCCATGCACTGCTCTAGTTCGCCAGAAGCGGCTTAGTCATGCTGGCCACATGACCCAGAAGCTGTACGCTGGCTCCCTTGGCCAATACAGCGAGCTGAGCGCCACAACCCCAGAGTCAGTCACTACTGGACCTGATGGTCAGGGGTCCCTTTACCTTTACCTTATGCATTGATTGAGAAATCCATGTGTAATGCCATTAGAGCAGTGACCACTTGTTTGGGAAGAGTGAAGCCCTGTATTTTTGTTTCCCATACACTAGTCTCCTACCCTTCTTTACCATAGAGGTGGTGGTGTGTGTGTGTGTGTGTGTGTGTGTGTGTGTGTGTGTGTAAGAGAGAGAGAGAGAGAGAGAGAGAGAGAGAGAGAGAAATCAGATTTCCATTAACCCCAAACAGCAACTGGCATTGCTCATGCTGACAACCTTAACCTTTTGTTTGAGACTGTGTGTAGCACCTCAGCAATATGAAACACTGATTTCTGGGTACAGATATCCTGCTCTGCAGGTAAATCCCCATCCAAAAATGAAGTCCATATGTTAAAAACAGGTTCCATCTTCCCTTGCTAGACAAGGCATGCTAACCATCTCATTTTCTGCTTGGCACAGATGTCCACCCAAATATCACAAATAAGTATTCAGGATTTCTAACATACAATATTGAGTTAACCAGGATTGTTGGGAGCTGGGTAGTGTTGTCAGGCAAGAATAACCACAAGATATAAACACAGCACAGAAGATGTGTACAAGTTCTATCCAAATTCATGTATTATCTCAGTTCAGTCCTATGCACGTTTACTCAAAAATATAAAGCATCTTCTTATATGTTCCTGTGTTCAATGGAGCTTACCCACTAGTGGACATGTCAAGGATTGCAATCTACTTGTAAAAATTGGTCCAAGGCATGGCTCTTGGTTTGAATGTCAATTCCTGTTTCAGGTCATAGTACGACCTTAAAACACAGTGAGAAACTAAGCAGGATATCCCACGATAATCAAAAGCTTATCTGAACTTCTAAGGCTCCAGTTCTACATACATCCGCCAGTCACCAGGCATGGACTGATATTGTTTTTTCTTGCGTCCTTTCAGCACACTTCCTTTCTTGCCAATTGTCCTGTCATTCAGGGTCAAATGTCATTTTCGAATGGTATAGTTGTACTTTGTGATAATGCAGCATTTGATTATGCTTTTACCCTTGAATATGAGAATTGCCATTGTCTAATGTTTTCCTATTACCCAATGACTGTGATAAATTTATATGTATAAAAAGATTACACCATCTGCGTACAGCAGTTAGCGAAATGGCAATTCCACTTGCCTCCTCCATTGTGGTACTGAGAAATCGTAGCACAGGCTTACAGAAGAATTTAAAGTCAATAAGGGTAAGTCTTTGACCATGGATACAGTACACTGGAAAGTTATACACTGGAAAGGAGAAGCTTGCTGTGGTTGGAGCCGGAGGTTTGCACTGGGTGACCACTGGGGATTGCAAAGGATGGACTGGATGTTCCTCAGGGGTCCCTGCCAACTCTACAATAATATTATTATTCTATTATTCTACAGCAGAAAGATAACTTTTGCTAACAGAGAGTAGTAGTAGTAGTAGTAGTGAAGAGTAGGTGGGTTCCCACAAGGCAAGACACAGTGATAACAGCAAGAACCTTTATTGAACCAACAGAACTGGACAACAGGGGCAAAGCAACAGCTTATATACATTTCTGAAGGCCTTGGCCACTCCCACTCCCAACATGATTGGCTGTCTAAACTTCCAAGCTGCGAATCATGACTCAGAGTTGAAGGGCCAATAGCAGAGGCCTCAATCCTGAAATGTCCTGTGATTGGATATCATGTATCGAATCAGAACACAGGGGCTCAGAATCTTTAGTCCAGACTCAAGCTCAGGCAAACACAGATCACTGAATACATAACAGTAATTTATCACAGTTGTGGTTTTCCCAAGGTCATATGTTGGGTAAATGATAAACAGAATCCAGATGGCTTCTGTTGCTTTGTTTGGTCTTTGTCTCCTTTCTATCTCTTCTTCATAAAAGAAACTATATCTTCTTCCTGCAGTGATAAATCATGAAGCCCAAGTATTAGCCGATGAGAGAGAGGAATCTGTCATTGTGACTTTCATTATCATTTATACAAGTACCTGGCCTGAAACAAAAGCTGAGCAGAAACAAAACGTTTTTGCAGACTGTCCCCCAAAATACCCACCCCATTTTAATGATTCAGGAGAGAGCCTTAACTCAGTGATAGACCACATTTTGCATGCAAAATGTCCTAGGTTCAGTTCCTGGTGTCCCCAAGTAGGACAAGGAGACAGCCCCATCTGAAATTGTGAATAACTTCTGGCAGTCAGTGTAGATATTAAGGAAGGTGGACCAGTGGTCTGACTTAGTTTATGACAGTTTTCTATGTTCCTAAGCCCTCTCGTTCCCTCAACATGTTCCCAGGACATTTCAGGAGAGGGAGGCTTGGCCTGGCCAAAATGTCCTCACAGGTTAAATGGGGGGATCTTGCAGACCTAGACACACTGGTAGGCTGAAGGTTCTCCACTGATGTTCTAGGGGTTTGCACCAGATGTATCTTTCAGATGCAAGTGTTTTCATTCATCGTAATGGAAAAAATTATTGATCATTAGCTGCCATCAAAAGAACATTCTGGCCTATCAACCAACAATTTCCCTAACAAAGGAATAGTTAGTGTCAGCGACTGGGCAGAAGAGAAATGGTGGAGACCACCTCCCCAGCCTGACCCTTCCAAAGAAGAGGAAGACAGTTCAGAATTACAACAGGGAGGGAGTCCCTGTGAGGGAGATCACAACTCCCTGTGAGGGAAATCACAACTCAGAGGCAGATGAGGAGGAAAGCTGGGAAACAATGGGAGAGGAGGAGGAGGAGGAGGAGGAAGCACCAGGGTGGCAACAGCTGACGGACACAGTGTCTTTAGAAAGCATTCCAGACCCACAATTTCCCAGAACCCGGCGAGCCTTGAAAGTAGGAAAGCAAAGAGCTCAAAACCAGAGGGCACCTAGCAGCACCAGTAGAGGTGATGATGAATGAGGAAGTGGGAGAGACACTCGGGACAGCGCCATTATCCAAGAGGCTGGGCTCTAAAGCCTCTCTCTGTAAATACTGAATAAAAAGCGGACGGTAAGAACATTCCTTGTTTTTGTACATTCCTGGGCAACGGGCCATGGGAGTCGCTGGCAGCAGCCTGACAGTTGGTGGCTGTCCATGGGTACAACAATATTCTAGGGGAGGAGATGCATTTATGAAGTAAAATGAAGCTCCCTGTCAAGTACTGTGGAAATTATCAGTATAAAGAGGACCAAATATCCTCTACAGTTGGTTCCCGATTCAGAAGCTAGGAACGACAGATTCCATAGAGAAATGTAAAGAGGAAGTAATGCATAAACATCCTTTAGCCTATCCACCAGGGGATCACCTGATAGCTCACACAACCACCCCCTTACACTTACCTTATTTTGTAATCATTCTTGGACAATGGTGTTTTTATGAAAAAATTACATGCAGACATGAAGCAGCCGTTATTGTAGGAAAGAGATTACACATTCTTGTCACCATTTTTCATTGTTAAACTCCAGCCCTTAAATCCTAAAAGTAATCTAGATGGTGAAATAATAAAAAATTAAATTAAATTGCAACTTCACTCTTCCAATCCATTTAGGAATAAATGTTTTTATTCATATAATTTATATGCTAATAAGCAGTTTTTAAAAACACATTTTTAACTGCCTTTCAGATCTGAGATGATTATGGATGGATCAAGAGCACAAGTAACTTTTAAATACAAGTAATTATCCACTGAAAGACAAGATAAAGGAATAAAATTTGGAACTTTTAAAATTTGGAATGAAATTATATGCATAGCCGAGTGATTTGCATAAATATTTTCAAATCATTCAACACAACTGAAACATGCAGTCTTTGGGAAATAAGGTTTCTTTTTCATCCAAAGACTATTACAATAATGAGTGCCTGTAGATTTATTAGATGGTTGTGCCAGCATTTTCATTATCATGCTCTTGCTGCTTATTTATGTAGTTGAGCCACAAAAAGCTGCTTGACATGTTATTTTTCACAACCCAAATGTACATACAATTCACAAGAGGAGAAAAGGTATACTGATGACTCATCACATATCTGAAATGCCAGGTATCTTTAATTAATTGGCCAAATGTAGCAAATCTGTACCATTGATCCTAAAGCAAGTCACTAAAAATGTGACGGAAATGAAGATCACAAAAAGTTGTTGCCTCATAAGCATCTTTTCCTGCTACCTCATTTCATGCATTTCTCTTTAGCAACCTTCACCAGCCTGATCCTCTCCACAGGCTGCTTTAGGGTAACACGACCGGTTCAGTCGCACTGAGTGCCACATTGCAGGGGGCACCACAACAATGCCGTAGAATGGAGCAACAGAAGCAGGGGGGGCACACCTGCTTCTTGGGAGAAAAGCAATGGCAAACCTAGACAGCATCTTAAAAAGCAGAGACATCACCTTGCCAATGAAGGTCCGTATAGTTAAAGCTATGGTTTTCCCAGTAGTGATGTATGGAAGTGAGAGCTGGACCATAGAGAAGGCTGATCACCGAAGAATTGATGCTTTTGAATTATGGTGCTGGAGGAGACTCTTGAGAATCCCATGGACTGCAAGAAGATCAAACCTATCCATTCTTAAGGAAATCAGCCCTGAGAGCTCACTGGAAGGACAGATCGTGAAGCTGAGGCTCCAATACTTTGGCCACCTCACAAGAAGAGAAGACTCCCTGGAAAAGACCCTGATGTTGGGAAAGATGGAGGGCACAAGGAGAAGGAGACGGCAGAGGACGAGATGGTTGGATAGTGTTCTCGAAGTTACTAGCATGAGTTTGACCAAACTGCGGGAGGCAGTGTAAGACAGGAGTGCCTGGCGTGCTCTGGTCCATGGGGTCATGAAGAGTCGGACATGACTAAACGACTGAACAACAACAACAACATGGTGCCACTGAAATCTGAGAGCCCAAAGTCCACCACTGCCTCCAGATGTTTTAGACTACACTCCCATCAGGTCCACGTAGCATGGCTAATGGAAGTTGCAATCCAAAACATCTGGAAGGAACATCTGGGTTGGCAAAGGGTGTTCTATAGGAATGTAGAGCTGGAGTATTGTTAAGGGGATCAATTTTTCTATTACATTATATGTGACACCTTAGGGACCTGGATTGTCAGACCACTGATATCCATGCCCTCTTCAAGCACTATAGTGCTGTTCTTGGCCATGCATGAGCTCAGGCAGCAGGCTATGAACTTTGAACATGAGTTGGATTGTACATTGCAACGATTCACACAAAACCAACCGTGAGAGCAAAAGAGTAAAAAAATAACCAGGATAAATGCATCCAGCTATTCCTTTCTAGACTGTCCCTTATTTTAAGTTCTTTAAAGCGATGTCTTCAAACCAGATATTCCAGGACCTCCAGCAGTCAGCAGCATCTCTGATCCAGCATAGAATTTAACATCTCCTTTCACAAGCCTGAGTTTTTATAACCAAACAAAACAAGAAATCTCACCTTTCCCCTCTACTAAGTTTTCCTTCTGCAGAAATGAAACACATTCTCCCTCTAGACCAGATTCTGTGGTGTCTTTTTCATTAGGCTTTAGAACTTTGGCAAAACTTTTGACATTTGATTTTAACCCATCCAAAAACCAATCAACCCCATAATAAGCAAACCAAACTATGGACAACATAGATCAATTGGTCCTGTTCCTTCACAATAGGAGATGCAAACTCAAGACAGTTGATTAATGGCTCCTCAGCAATGATATATTAAAGAAACATTTTGCTCTTTAGAACTCCCCCAACCTTATGAAAATGCTCAGCAGATATTTCTGCATTCAGTGCAAGAAGGGGCAAGAAGAGAGGTGGGAAATGTAGCGTTCTTATCTGCTCTTTAAATTATCCCACAGTCCAGCTGCGGCATTTTATACCAGCTGGATACTCCAGACCTGGCCCAAGGGCACATTGAAATAATCGAGTCTTCAAGTTGCGAGCACATCTGCTGAACCCTGCCCGTGGAGCCTACCCCCTAAAGAATGAGACCAGAGACCGAAGTATGGGTTCAAATTGGCCACAACTTTATTTAACTTCAGAATGTGGGGAACTTGGCATAGGCCTTGGCATGTAACCCTCTCAGCCCATCTGGGACTGAGGATGTGCAGGGCACTGAGGTGCAGTGGGAGGGAAGTGTAAAGCACGAACTTACACAGCGTGCCCTCCAACCTTCCCTCAACTGGGAGTTTGACCTACATGCTGCCGCTCTAGGGCCAGGGACTCCCACAATCAACCCTTTAATGGGCCCCACAGACATTGCCGTGTGGCAGTGAGGCGCCCCACGGTGAGCGGCAGCAGTGGAGGGGCCTGGTGCCTCCGCCGCTGAAAAACAATAAAAAAGGCTGGCAAGCAGCCTGTAGCCCCGCAAACAAAAGAAACTTACCTCAACCTGACTGCTCATTGGAACACGTCCTGAACCTGGAAGAGAAGAAAACAAAGTGAGGTTTGGCCAAAGGCGTCGGCCTGTTTTCCCTGGCCTTCGCCCCACCCCCCACCAGCCGTCCATTGTCCCCTCAGGCCAGGGGCAGGATGGTAGCCACCCTAACCCAGGTGGGAGGCACCAGACCAGGTAAGCCCACTCAGTGTCGCAAACCCCGCCCACCTGTTGGGAAGGGAGGGAGGGAATTACCAATGCAGAATCACCAGGGCCAAACTACCCACCCCAAACTATCTGCACTCCCATCATTCTGCCCGGACACTGAGGTCCAGCTCCGGGGGCCTTCACTGCAAGAAGTGAGGTTACAAGGAACCAGGCAGAGGGCCTTCTAGGTAGTGGCGCCCGCCCTGTGGAATGCCCTCCCATCAGATGTCAAGGAAATAAACAACTATCTGACTTTTAGAAGGCATCTGAAGGCAGACCTGTTTAGGGAAGTTTTAAATGTTTGATGTTTTGTTGTGTTTTTAATATTCTGTCTGGAGCTGCCCAGAGTGGCTGGGGAGGCACAGCCAGATGGGTGGGGTATTAGTAATAAATCATCATCATCATCATCATCATCCCTTGGCCATAGCTGGTAAAAGGCACTCCTTTTTTATAATAATTTTTTATTGGTTTTTACACATATTTTCCAGCATATCATTCTTTTAAACATCATTTCAAAATCTTTGGCTGTCACAGCCTAAGACTTCTTTCAACCTCAACTGATGGTTTTCTAAAATCTTTTCTAATTATGCATTTTGTTACTATAGTTATTGCTATAAATTCAAATCTTAATACCTATTCTTAATTCTTTTCACAATAATTTATATATTGCTCCCTACAAAACTTCTTTTAACCCTATAAGCGATGTCAATTGGTTACAGTTGCTTTCCGAATACAGTGGTACCTCGGGTTAAGTACTTAATTCATTCCGGAGGTCCGTTCTTAACCTGAAGCACCACTTTAGCTAATGGGGCCTCCCGCTGCTGCTGTGCTGCCAGAGCACGATTTCTGTTCTCATCTTGAAGCAAAGTTCTTAACCCGAGGTACTATTTCTGGGTTAGCGGAGTCTGAAACCTGAAACATATGTAACCCAAGGTACTACTGTATATCAAAAACTTATTCCATTCCTTTAGGAAAGTCTGGTCCTGCTGCTTCCGAATTTTCCCAGTTAATCTTGCCATCTCGGCATAGTTCATCAATTCTCTTGCCACTCTTCTTTAGTTGGCATTTCTTCTTGCTTCCATCTTTGGGTTAACAATATCCTTGCTGTAGTTATCGCATATAAAAACATTTTTTTATCATTCATATGAATTTCTGTACTCACAAAACCCAATAGAAGGGCTTCTGGGTTTTTAACAAATGTATATTTCAACATTTTTTTTTCAGTTCATTATAAATCATTTCCCCAAAGTCCTTCACTTTCTTACATTCCCACCACATATGGTAAAAAGTAGGTAAAAGGCACTCCTAGCCACTGAGGCCACTTGAACTTCCAGATGGATCCTGGAGCTACCCTAAACTCCAAACCTGTTCTTGCTCTGAAAGAGTGCAACCCCATCCAGAACAGGAAATGGTCCAATCTCCTGTACACAGGAAGCTTCCATTTCCTGGACTGCCCCACTGAATGCTTTGTACAACAACCTAGGCTTTAAAGGAGATTTTTGCAACTGTACACACGCCTCCCACATGGAATAATAATAATAATAATAATAATAATAATAATAATAATAATAATAATAATAATTTATTATTTATACCCCGCCCATCTGGCTGAGTTTCCCCAGTCACTCTGGGCGGCTCCCAATCAAGTATTAAAAACAATACAGTGTTAAATGTTAAAAACTTCCCTGAACAGGGCTGCCTTCAGATGTATAACTACTTATTTCCTTCACATCTGAAGGGAGGGTGTTCCACAGGGTGGGCGCTACTACTGAGACCCTGTCTCTCAAAAAAACAGGGGAGAGACTGACCGCTAGCACTAGGCTAGGCTCATTCAAAATTTTGGAAGGGTTTTGACGTAGTTGATAATGGCCCATTGTTATCCAACTCCTCAAAAGATTCCATCAACAGTGTCTCCCAAAAAAATTACACATCAAATGGGAAGACAGGTGAACTAATACCAGTGTACTGGAAGAAGCAAAGATCACCAGTGTTATGTTGATTCTTCAACATAAACTTTGTTGGACTGGACATGTTGTGCGGATGCCTGATTATCGTCTTCCAAAGCAACTACTCTATTCCGAACTCAAAAATGGAAAGCGTAATGCTGGTGGTCAACAAAAGAGGTTTAAAGACTATCTCAAGGCAAATATTTAAAAATGTAGTATAAACACTAACAATTGGGAAACACTTGCCTGCAAGTGCTCCAATTGGAGAACAGCCTTTACCAAAGGTGTCATGGGCTTTGAAGACACTTGAACTCAGGACACAAGGGAGAAATGTGCTAAGAGGAAGGCACGCTTGGCATGTCCACACCATGATCAACTCCTGCCTGGAAACCAATGTCCCCACTGTGGAAGGACGTGTGGATCCAGAATTGGCCTCCACAGTCACTTACAGACTCATTGTTAAAACTGTGTTAATGGAAGACAATCTTACTCAGCTATGAGTGATCACCAAAGCAGAAGAAGAAGATTGTCATCCAAGCTGTGAAAGTTCATTTCTGAGAGCCATACATGCATAAGCACACACAGCATAGCACAGTCACTAGCAATATTTGTTGAAAGCAATGCTTTGCATTAAAAAGCCTGTGGTCTGCTTTTACTTATGCTACTAGGAATAAACATTGGAAGCTGTTTGGTAAAGCATCTTGTTGCCTTATGAAAACAATCAACATATATAAAATCCCAGGTGAAAATGTCATGCATAAGAAAGTTCAACCCAAATATGTTTGGGGGGGTGTCTGAAAAAAGAAACCATTGCTTGCCAAGTGGCTCGAAACAAAGCTGAATGAATCCGTTAGTCCCCCTTCCAAACACATTAAGCAGCCACTGACACTCTGAACCTATGGTGTCAGAGAATGCTGTAACAGGAGGAAGGACATCTGAGAACCCTAAAGCCACGCATCTTGGGACTGTAGGTAGCGGACACTGAAATCCTGGGTCAGCACAAGATGACCTCCAAGTAATATCCTTGTCAATCAGACACCAATCAGGCCGAAGGTAGTGAAATCGTTTCACAGTGTGTGCTGTTTTTATCATGCTGTTTAACAAAACAGGACCTTTGAAGCAAGGCATATACAAAAACACACTTTGTTTTGCCTTGCAGTCTAGATTAATGCCAAATAAGCATCTGCATCCATGCTTTAAAACTGGCTTTCAGATTTAGAGATCATAACTAGGATATATATGTTTGTGTCTCTGTAATAGTCACGGCTATTTGGCTTCTTTGTCATGACAAGATGGTTTGGAACTTGGTCCCTGCAGGATAGAGTCACAAATCCTTCATACATTTATAGACAGGACCTATACATCTTTGCTTCATGACTCAGCAATGTGTGATCTAGTGATTTCTAGTGCAGAGGAATTTTGTACAGCACTCTTTCTGAGAAACCTGTGACTCTGTCGAGAATCAGTGTGGAGCAGCAGTTGCAAAGATGGAGAGATGAGCCCCAGCTTCAAATCGCCATGCAAGCACAAATCTCCCTGGTGACAACCTTGAGCTAGTCACCAAGTCTTAGCCTATCCTATGAATTCATTTGTCTTGTTCTTCCCCCTCCATTTTCATTACTATTAAATTAGAATTAGATACAAAGCAAAAGAGAGGGGATCGCTTAACTGAGATCCTGACAAACTGGCATTTTGGATTGGTTCCATAATGCCACACAGTCTAAAGCAGGGGTCAGCAAACTTTTTCAGTAGGGAGCCGGTCCACTGTCCCTCAGACCTTGTGGGGGGCCGGACTATATTTGGAGGGGGGGGTGAATGAATTCCTATGCCCCACAAATAACCCAGAGATGCATTTTAAATAAAAGCACACATTCTACTCATATAAAAACACCAGGCAGGCCCTACAAATAACCCAGAGATGCATTTTACATAAAAGGGAACATTCTATTCATGTAAAAACACCCTGATTCCCGGACCATCCGCGGGCCGGATTTAGAAGGCAATTGGGCTGCATCCGACCCCTGGGCCTTAGTTTGCCTACCCATGGTCTAAAGAGAAATATCTCTTCTGCATAACAAGATTACACTGAAGGCAAAACAGTGTGACAATTTTTGAACCATACTAGATACTTTAAGTGTAATTACTGACTTTCAAATGTTCTGGATATAAGTGAATCTCAACTAAAGTAGTTTTACCCTTCAAAACATTAATCTAAATAATCCAAACGTCTTCACATTTTCTTTTAAGCTACTTCATATTTCATCAAGTGCATTTGACTTTTGTTTTTCATTCTTCGCTAGCTGGAACTTTTTTTGCAATCTTTGCAGCTAACATCACATGTTTGCAAGACAGCTTGGGTAACACGTGGTGGAAAATGCCACTGGACTCTCCACTTCTGAAACTTCACATGAGAGAGAATGTCATAAAAAGGAGGTGGTAGTATCCTGAACTTGAAGAATGCATAGCAACTGTAAAACACCCCATGTGAAGCCATAAATAAAAGGAAATGTGTTATCTCCCAGGAAAAAGCAACATCCTCAGGAGCACAGATAATAACAAATACCAAGCTCTTTTCTGACACTTTAAGATAAGCTAATGTTATCTTAACGTTAATTTCGCCATTGCCATAGAAAGGAAAGGGTCAACATGGTTGACTGCAAACTATTGCAGACATTCAACTTCAACTCCTCCCCAAAACAGTTATCTGACTGATTGTGAAGGCACTTGCACTTTGCAAGTTGAGAACAAAGTGTGGTTTTCTCGCCTTAAAAATGCTTGCAGCTCTAATTTCAGCTTAGCTGATAACAGAACTTGTCAGTTGTTTAGATATTGTGAGGCATCTGCAGCAGTAAAATGAGAAATAAAACTTGAACGGGTGGAGACACATCCTGCACCTCAGCTACTCTTATCTCCCCAAGCTTACACATTAAAGTATCATATACAGTGATTGCCAAGTGAAAGCTTTATAGCCTTCCGCTTGACAATCCCAGAGCGGTTAATTTTTGAAAACCAATCAGGATCACCTTCCAAGCATGCTTAAATTAATCAGAACTCTGACTGATTTCACGCTTTAGATCAGAACAGATGAAAATGTAATAGGTAGGCTGTGGACCTTGCTATTGTTTGCCTCTTTTTTATAAAAAAAAAAATCTGTTAGAATATGCACATCCCTAAATAAGGCGGGCAGCATGGAAATGCACCAATTCTAATTGCTTTTTTTAAAAAAAAACTGTCCTAAAATGCATCAAATAGCACATGTTTACAAAAACAACAACAACAACAAGCTAGGCTTCAGTTCTATTGTGTGCTGGTAGGAGAAGCCCATTCGCCCTTCTTGGGTAGCTTTGCGGGCAGGCCCCAGGCCTCCTCTGGGAACCGGCCTATTGCAGGCCAGATCATCCTTCTGCTGCCAAATTGGCCAATGGCAGCAGGAACTTAGAGGGTGTTCTCCTGGGCGTGGGACCAACTGACCAATAGTGATGCCTGGTCCCTTGCCCAGGGCAAGGATATATGCCCAGTCTGCTGGACCTCTCAGCCTCTTGCTTCACTAAACAGTGTTGCAGCTAGGGTTGGAGCAGGGGGCCAAAGACCATAGCCCCATCGCCTACAGGGAATCCAAATGATCATCCAAAAAGCAGCTCATATTGGGGTCAGAAGTAAACAGAGCTAGCCTCTGTACCTAGGTCATAATGGACATGCCAATGCCCACCTGGGCTGACACTGGTTGCTGTGATTCTCTTGTGAATCATGAATTGGTCATGTTGCAGAAATCAAAGAGCAGGAATAAAATAGACATTTCTATGGATTCAGAGATGTAGAAAATTCAGTCCTTCGAGGACTGGTACTGGAAAATTCTTCTTAATTTGTTCATAAAGGATCTAGATTTAGGAGTGAGCAGTGAGGTGGCCAAGTTTGCCAACAATGCTAATTTTTTCAGGATCATTAAAACACTCTGTACTGAGTGAATGGATGGTAAAATGGCAAATGAAGTAGCATAGAGTGATGCATGCTAGCACGGGGAGAAATAATTTCACAGTACTGAATGCATGGCTTCTAGCTGTTATGAATCATGCATCTGAGCTATGGGGAGCCACCAGCAGAGACCTCTCCATAAGACCACGGAGTAACATCAAACATGACCTGGCTGCACAACTGAATACAAAGTCCAACCAGCTTCTTCTGAAGGTTGGGTGGGAAGAGGGGATTTCTCTCTCGCTCTCTCTCTCTCTCTCTCTCTCTCTCTCTCTCTCTCTCTCTCCTTCAGATTTCCTCCCCTTCCATTTGTGCTGACCACATGCCTTAGACTACAACACCCATTTGCCACAGTCAGCATGTCTGGAAGGCATCATGTTAAAGAAGGTTGGCATAAAGTTCCTTCACATCGTCCTCGCCAATACCCAGGTAATTCCCTCAGGGTCTGTGCCTATGTCAGGATCTGACTCTGCCCATAATGCAATTTCTGCTTTCCTCCCAAACCAAAGTCATGTTGTTTGTCTCAATAGGACAATCTGCCTCATTATGAGGAGGTTCCACACATTCAGGCTATTAGCTGGAAGATATAGTATGAATGATGCAACATGAGGATTGATCTTTGTGCACATAAACCCCACTGAAGTCACTGTAGCCTAACTGGAGCTGATAAAATAAGGGTTACACAGACCAGTGCGCTACTGTCTCTGAAAAGTTACGGGTATCTGTGTGAATGAGCAGACTGAGCTAGGAGCCATACACAACTGCGAATTAGGAACTCTTATACTGAGTTGGACTGTTGGTCCATCTGGTTCAGTATTGTACCCTTTGGCTGACAACATCTCTCTGGGGTGTCAGATGGGAGCTTTATCCATCCCTAAAAATAGTCTCCCAAAGCCAGAATGACTGGGGAAATCCAGCCAGATGGGCAGTGTATAAAATGATGATGATGATGATGATCCAGTTATGGGGTTGTGGCATTTCTTACTACAGTTACATGATGCAATGAAGGGCAAGCATTTCACAGAAGTCATGGGCATATGATACTATAGTGCTTAAAATTAATACGAGCTGATGTCAGGGACTGGGCAGAGGAAAAGGAAACTGGAGAGGGTGTTGATGTCAGGGGCTGGACAAAGGAGGAGGAGTGGTGGAGACCATCTCCCCATCCTGACCCTTCCAGGAAGAAGAAAGACGAAGACAGTATCGATTTACAACAGGGGTTTGAGGCAGCTCAGAGACAGATGAGGGGGAAAGTTGGGAAATAATGGGAGAGCCAGAGCAGCAGCTGGCTTACATGTTGTCATTAGAAAGCTTTCAAGACTCACCATCTCCCAGAACCCAGCAAGCCTTAAAAGTAGGAGAGCAAAGAGCTCAAAGACAGAGAGCACAGCAGCATCCATAGAGAAGATGATGAAGTGGGAGAAGGTGGGGTGGAGATTCACTTGGGATGCCATTATCCAAGAAGCTGGGTTCTATAGCCACTCTCTGTAAAGTCTAAAATAAAAAAAGGATGGTAAGAAACTTTTTCTTGCCTTTATATTTTCCTGGGCAACCAGCCGGAAGCCACTGACAACATCCTGACAAGTATACAAAGAATAAAACAGAGAGGTCCGAGTTACAACCCAACAGCTAGCAATCCAAAAGAATAATGCATAAATGGGGGGAGAGGGTGGGGTGAAGAGGAAAATAAATAACAGTACAAGGTTGAGTTACATTCACTTTCTGTCAGGGAACTGCCATCAGTACTGGAGGGGGAGCGCAAAAGCCAGAGGGATTCCAGAGAGTGTCCAGGGATCAGGAGAAGCAGCCCATCTTCTGGGGAAGAGAATCAGCGTAGCACCAGTGGAAAAGGGGGGCAGGTGGGGGAATCGGCGAGGCGGTCCCATGACTCCTTCCCTGGGACCAGCGGGGAGAGTAGGGGACCTCCGTTGCCCACGCCCTCCCTGCGCAGAAGGCTTCCGCGCAGAGAGGGTAGGCGGAGACTAGGCGTCAAAGAGCTTCTTTGCTGGAAGAAGTTTAAGAAACGCCCACTGACGGATTCTGCCAGCGACTGAGTCAGCCACGGGTGAGTGGCTGTCCGGACAGAGGAAGTTCACTTTGGCAGCCCAGCCAGGTGTTTGCACCCAGCCAGGGAGATAGGCACCTGCTTACGCACAAGCAACCGCTTAGAACCATTACACTTTCCATTACATCAAAATAAAAGCAAACATTGTATGTCTCCTAAGCAGGTTGTACTTAGGTAAAGAAGTGGGTTTGGAGGCATTGTTGCATAATCTTATGCTTTCTCTAGAAATCACTTTGGGGGCCAAAGGCCAAAGGTGGCAAAAACCTTTTCTCTGCAGAGCAAATTGATGGCAGGTCATTTGTCTGTTGCCACAAGTAAAAGATGCCACTGTGAACCACTTGGCACAATGGCGGTGATGCCCTACTAGGAAACATCTGTGTATTTCCCCCTATAAAGCTGGCATATATATTACACTGATTACGGTGATTAAACAGGACATTCTGAACAATTTTATAAGCAGTTTGGGAAAAGTGAAGAAATGATCAACAACCTTCTCTCTTCTCCCTGCCTGCTTCTTTGAGTTTATATAAAGTGTTGGGGGGGATGTGCTTTATGAAGACATTGACAAGAACACAGCAAGGATGCTTGTGTTATTTTTAGACGCATCTCTGCTGCCTTAAGCTACTACAGCTGCTCCTTTGCATCCATGGGCAAAAACAAATGGATCCTAGGAAGCAGAGTTTCTCTTTATACATTTCCACTGAAGAGGCTTTTCTACAGGTATATTGACCTTTCTGATAGCCTCTAGCCCACCCCTAGGTAGGCTTAGGAAAAGCAGGTCCTGATACCCAACCATTGAACCTAAAGCACTGCCTCTGCAAATGATTTTTTAAAAAATAGATATATCATCATCTCTTTGAATGGCACAATGGTTAAGGGGTGATATGATAGCCATGTTCAAATATATAAAAGGATGCCATATAGAGGAGGGAGAAAGGTTGTTTTCTGCTGCTCCAGAGAAGCGGACACGGAGCAATGGATCCAAACTACAAGAAGAAGAAGAAGAAGAGTTTGGATTTGATATCCCGCCTTTCACTCCCCTTCAGGAGTCTCAAAGCGGCTAACATTCTCCTTTCCCTTCCTCCCCCACAACAAACACTCTGAGGTGAGTGGGGCTGAGAGACTTCAAAGAAGTGTGACTGGCCCAAGGTCACCCAGCAGCTGCATGTGGGGGAGCGGAGACGCGAACCCGGTTACCCAGATTACGTGACTACCGCTCTTAACCACTACACCACACTGGCCACAAGAAAGAAGATTCCACCTAAACATTAGGAAGAACTTCCTGACAGTAAGAGCTGTTCAACAGTGGAATTTGCTGCCAAGGAGTGTGGTGGAGTCTCCTTCTTTGGAGGTCTTTAAGCAGAGGCTTGACAACCATATGTCAGGAGTGCTCTGATGGTGTTTCCTGCTTGGCAGGGGGTTGGACTCGATGGCCCTTGTGGTCTATTCCAACTCTATGATTCTATGCTCTTGGAATAGAATACCACAGATGAACACAAAGCTATTGGGAAGAAAAGTACTAAATAAATAAATTCACAATCTTGGTACTCTGACGAATTACTGGAAACCTACTGCTCTGTTTGCAATCAAACATATATGTATGAAGATTAGGAATAAGGCTATGCACACATTACCAGCATAAAACACAGCTAGGCTGTTCTTTTTCTCAATTTGTACATGGTTTAGGGGAAAGCTCATCAAAATGCGGTACAGTGGTACCTTGGTTTTTAAATGGCTTTGCTCCTGAAGAAATCGGCTCCCGAATGCCACAAACCTGGAAGTGTGTGTTCCGGTTTGCAAACATTTTTTGGAAGCCAAACGTCTGATGCAGCTTCTGCAGCTTCCGACTGAGTGCAGGAAGCTCCTGCAGCCAATCGGAAGCTGCGCCTTGGTTTTCAAACGGTTCTGGGAGTTGAACGGACTCCCAGAACAGATTAAGTTCAACAACCAAGATACCACTGTGTTTCCTAGAAAAACAACAGAGTATGTACAGAATAGGTGTGGATTTAAGCTAACATCATGTCTACACCTTGTTCCAAACCAGCAATGGGAGGGCACTAGATGCAGAGTAAATGGGAGCATATGCGAATCCTAAGACAGTGAAGATAAAAGGGGAAAATGAAATGGACAGGATGGGATGAATAAGAATATGTTTTTCTGTGTGAGCATCAAGTCAGAGCATCAAGTCTCAGCAGTTGATGTTTGGTGGCAATATTGTTGTAATCAAGGTATTCTAGGAAGGCATCCCATAAGCCATTATATGTATGCCTGTATTCCTTCCTATATTTGTCACTCACTCTCAAGATAACAGTGCTCTCCAGTCTTCAATATTAGACGGACAGCGGAATTGCCACACTCATGAAACTAGTTGCTCGGCAACTGAAGCAGCTCATCAAATTCAAGCTGCGTGGATCTTAATATTTAGGCCCATTGGGCTGGAATGTAACCAGTCACAATACCAGAATGCCTAAATTAAAAGTATCTTGAAATCTGTTTTCACTCATCACTCTTTCAAAAACGAACCAACCACAATACACACGAACATTTATGGGGGAAAGTCATTGCTACTGCTAAGTGTTTGTATGGTATGTTATGTACGGTCTTTTCTTACAGTCATCATAAAGATTCAGACTCCCTCAGAAAACTATTTAGATCCTATGTGGTGTTTAAATGACGTACGGTTTCACCTGTACATAAAACAACATAGATTCAAGATACGAGAAAGGAGATTCCAAGTAAACATCAGGAAGAACTTCGTTCGACAGTGGAACAGACTTCCTCAGGAGATGGTGGACTCTCCTTGGAAGTTTGTAAGCAGAGGTTGGGTGGCCATCTGTCATGGATGCTTTAGCTGAGATTGCTGCATTGCAGGGGGTTAGACTAGATGATCCTTGGAGTCCTTTCCAAATCTACAATTCTATGACTCTATGGCTGGATCTAGACACATCAAAGAAGCCTTTCAGTTTAAAGCGTTGTAAATTTAAACAGGGAAAACAGGTAGAGAAAAACAGGACTCCACATCACCATCTGGTGACACAATGTTATATCGCATATGCAATGCATATAAATCGCTTTTTCTTTACCAGTCTCGCTGAGTCCTATGACTCCACAAGTCTATGACTCTATGATTCTAAGTATCTTTCAGCTAACATGGATCAAGTACCTTCCAGCAATTCATTTTTATTCATTCTGCCTCTTTTGTTGAACACATAAAAGAGGGAGGGAAACTCCACCCACAGGTATGTCCCAGAACTATAGCCGTCAGTTGAATGTGTTGAAAAGGCTATTGTGTGCATACAGCTTATGACAGCTTCTGACCTTGAAGAAAGGACCATTATGAACTGAACCAACCAAGAAGAGTTGACGTTTTTTGCCCAGTATTAGATGAATTATACAGGTTCTTCGGCAAAATAACACAGGAGTCTGTTCCCTCAGGACAATTTCATGCTCACTATAGGGAGCTAGCCATGCAGACAGCTAGTTTCTTTCTTTCTTTCTTTCTTTCTTTCTTTCTTTCTTTCTTTCTTTCTTTCTTTCTTGCCTTGAAGCTTGGCTTATGTGGGAACTCTCCAGGGAAGGAAACCAATCTCAAATATCGAGTCTACGTATGTGCACTGTACAGCCATATGGGTGTGCCCTGACTTTGACCAGATGAGCACACAGAATTAACTTAAATGGATGCAACTGAGTTTTGAAGTGCCACAGTTTGATTTAAGTGCCATTTATTGATTAAGCCACAGTGCTGACCTCCTTTGTGCAAGAATATTACAGCAGAACATTGGGATTTGCTCAGCTTTTCCTATTGGTTATATTGATAACTGCGACAATCTGTTGGTCTGATTCTCTTCCCACACACTGCAGCAACTTGGCACCATGCCTGTGCTGTTTGAGATATCACACTGAGACGTTAAAATAGCAAAAGTTAGGTGAAGCTCAGTTCTTTTTCTACAAGTCCATTTGCGGGTGTCTGAAAGCAGCTACTGTACTCTTCTTTCGAAGCCTAAACAATTTTTTTAAGCAGAAGCCAATGTGGTGCACTCTAGATGTTGTTGTACCAGAACTCACATCAGCAATGGCCAGCATGGCCAATGATCAAAGAGGATGGGAGTCACAGTTCAGCAACCTCTAAAAGGCAGCACATTGGTGTTGGTAAAGGTAAAGGTAAAGGGACCCCTGACCATTAGGTCCAGTCATGACCTACTCTGGGGTGGCAGCGCTCATCTCGCTTTATTGGCCAAGGGAGCCGGCGTACAGCTTCCAGGTCATGTGGCCAGCATGACTAAGCCGCTTCTGGTGAACCAGAGCAGCACACAGAAACGCCGTTTACCTATTTCTCTACTTGCACTTTGATGTGCTTTCGAACTGCTAGGTTGGCAGGAGCAGGGACCGAGCAACGGGAGCTCACCCCGTCGTGGTGATTCGAACCGCCAACCTGCTGATTGGCAAGTCCTAGGCTCTGTGGCCACCCGCGTCCCAAGCACATTGGATACCCCTGGGCTAATTCAGGTTGTTTAGCCATTCAGAATCACCAAGGTTTTAGTGAGAACCAACAATCTTCACAGTTCATCTCCATTGAGATTGTTGAAGGAGCTGGGTATGTTTAGCCTGGAAAAGAGGAGACCAAGAAGAGATATGACAACCATCTTCAAATATCTCAAGGTCTGTCATGTGGAAGAGGGGACAAGTTTGTTTTCTCCTGCTCTGGAGGGTAGGATTGAAACCAATGGCTTCATGTTATAAGAAAGGTGATTCTGACTAAACATCAAGAAGAACTTTTTGACAGTAATTGCTGTTCAACAGTGAAACCGTCTCCCTGGAAAAGTTGTGAACTTTCCTTCCTTAGAGGTTTTTAAGCAGGGGTTGGATGGCCACCTGTCATGGATGCTTTAGCTGAGATTCCTGCATTGCAGTGGGTTGGACTCAATGACCCTTCGGGTCCCTTCCAACTGTTAGAATTCCTGCTCTGTGATTGCAGTCATGGGATTGTTGTCTTTTACATGACGGCGTATGTTCTGACTCCACAAAGTGGAAAGTGACAGAGACAGGGTGTTTGTGTTATTGTGTTCCGTGAAGTGGGACTATTGTCCTTTGTTCTTTTTCCCTTTGCTGTCTGATGCTAGAGAGAGAGGGAGCCATGTTTCAGTGCTCCATGTGTGTTTATATGTAAATAAAGTAGATTAGCCAAAACGCTGAGTTGCTGAGGTCTGTTACACAAGCTGCGAAGACTCTGCGGATCCCTAAGTGTGCTGATGTCTGTTAGCATCAGTCACTGTGATGTTCGGGCTGAAGAAAGCTTTTGAAGTTCACGAACGATCGACCAGGAGGGAGAGAACATGCCAGTCGGGCATGTATCTCTGCCAGGGTCCTACTCAAGAGTAGGACGAGCTCCTGACACCAACTCTATAATTCTGTGATATCCCCCAACGACAACAAAGGTTTACCTGTACAGCTAGGAGCTCTCTCAGACTTATTAACTTAACTTCACCTCAGTTGCGGAGAGAATATGAGGTTGAATGTTGAAACAAACTAGAATCTTTCCTATTCCTCTCTCACGTGAAACAGCTTGCAATGTTTACATCCATTCCATATTATTAGCAATTTCCAGTGTGAAATAAAACTGGAAGGTAACCAGAAAGAAGGAATTATTCAGGTGGAAAGAAGTTGGTGTTACAATATGTAAGTTGCAGCTCTTAGAAAAACCCTGTGCTGAATGCTAGAAACCACTTCAATGGGATGGAACAAGAGGCCTGTACCAAGCAGTTTTCAAATGTAGCTCCATGCACTTTTTAATTTGTTATTTTGGCTAGGTCCTAGATCAAACACGACAAGCTTCTGTGTTATCAAGGGGCAGGTATTTTCTAGATCAGGAGTGGACAATCACTTTAGGCCCATTGGGATATTTGGGTTTTTGAGTGAGTCACTCACCTGGATCAGCCTGATAGTTTGCATTTCTTAGTGCAGAAAGTATTGATCTGATGTGTAGAAATCTTTCCAATTCTACTTAATTCAAGAGGGTTTCTGGAAGCTTCTCTGTGTAAAAGAAGCAAGCAGAAGGTTCCTTATGGATGGGTGGGATCCTTCAGAGAAGCTGAGTACAGCTGGTTTAAACTGGTTCTGTTATCTCTTTCTGTCAGGGTCATGCTGACTATAAAAGTAGGGCCAGAAGTATCATGGGTTTCACATTCTCTTTCTATATTTTTTCCTTCTGGTGTGGTGTTCTGTACATAGTGTGCTTACTGTTAAGGATTTAGACTTATTATAAGTTATTGTAAGTTTAAGTTAAGTCTGCTGCAACTGGATTTCTTATGGACAGTGCCAATCCTGAATGTATTGAATTTGTGACCATTTTGCTCATTTGCCTTCAGTAGCAGTAAAGCTTTGCTGGATGAAATATTAATTGCCTCTGGTCTATTTTGGGGGAATTCTGCAATGTGTTTAAGTTGTTACTCTGCTAACTATACATTGGAATCTACTCTGGATCAATATTGAGTAGAATTTCAATGACACAGCCCTCCTAAGAGACAGAAAGACACAGTTTTAGTACCTGGATAGAAGTCAGATCCAATAGAATTAACCCGAGCCTTGAAAAGGGCACAGAGATGAAAGAGGAAGTGTGAGAGAGCGCCATACTGCCAATATCCTCCTTCAGCACTTTGGACCACTGTCACCACCTGGGTGAGGGCACTCAGGGACTTTGTGGGTGTCAGGGAAGACTTCAAGGGTTCCATTGCCCTCATGTGCAACACACTGATATCTGTGATTTAGATGGTGTTAGGGATCAGAAGTATGTTTTTCCTTAACCCTAGAGTAGATATTGCTGTTACCTAGCCACATTTGTTCCTGCCAACCTAGCAGTTCGAAAGCACGTCAAAGTGCAAGTAGATCAATAGCTACCACTCCAGCGGGAAGGTAAACAACGTTTCCGTGCACTGCTCTGGTTCACCAGAAGCGGCTTAGTCATGCTGGCCACATGACCCGGAAGCTGTACGTCGGCTCCCTCGGCCTCTAGAGCGGGATGAGCACCGCAACCCCAGAGTCGGTCACGACTGGACCTAATGGTTAGGGGTACCTTTACCTTTAGCCACATTTGTGGACTGAGAAACAGCATTACTTTTTGTCTGTTTTTGGCTCTCGTGTTTTTAAAAGACAGCTGAAACACATCTCTTTTGTGACCTTGCGTTTTCAGTTTTTACTTCTAACTTATTTTATGAAGGCAGTTGCAAGGAGTGCCAATTTATTATACAACTACCACCTGTCAGGAGATGCTGTGATGACTCAACATTTATATGCATGAAAATATGATACTAGGGAAGAAAGGGAAGTGAAAAAGTATATTTCTAAGCCCAAAATGGGGTTGAGGAGAGAGAAAAGTCTTGGAAATAATGTTAAATACTTATGGATTCCGCCCCAGTTGCTCATATCTTTGTTCAATAAGGAAAAGGCAAGAACGCTCAGCAGCTGATTAGAAACATTTTTATTTTTAGCTTTCCCGATGTATGATGTATGCCAAGCAAGAAAGAAATATGAAAATAAAGGACAAAAAGTCATTTTAATTCAGCAATTTCTGTTTAATTTACTAGAAGAAAATTCCATTAACAATGAAATTCAATCATACCAGTATTGCTGAACTTTAAAAACTTTTCCTCGCTCAATATGCACACTTTCTTCCAGTGCAAAAGATATATTAAAATAATAGCACTCTTTTCTCCTTGCATTAATTTGATTTAAGGTAAGAACCTAAGCATTTCTGTTGCAGATAATTTGAGTTCATCTTGCGAATTGAGCATTCTTAAATCACAAGCTGTCCTTACTTCATCTCAGAAAAAAGTTGAGCATTTCCATATGTTAATACATTACGACTTCTTTGCCTTCTGTGAATTAATATTAAGCCGTTAAATAAATGTTAAATATGTTGATGTACACAAAATAAATATGAACTTTCTTTCACAATGGGAATCAGTGTTAGCTTGTAGAATTATTCACAGAAATGCTAGTTACATAATGCACACATCAGATAGGAAAAATAAACTGCAAGGAATGAGTTCCCTAATTACTTACAAAGTGAGGATCACCTATTAATCTGTCAAGTTATCCCTTCCCTTTCTTCAGTGTACAAAAAATATTCCTAGGCTGAAATCCCAGGCAGCCTTTCTGGGAGTAAACCCCACTGAACAAAATAGGACTTTCTTCTTTTTTGCTTAGGGGGTGGTTGATTTATGGAACTGAAGTCTTGGCTGCTGGTGAACTTTTTTCAGGGTAGCTGTTTTATTGTGCATTACGACTTTCTGCATTTCTTTGTTTTATTTGATACGCTGTGTTTTAATGGCACGCTGAACTTGTGATATTTTATTGTAATGTGAACAACCTGCTGAAAGTGCAACAGTGGGGATCATTCAGTTTGTAAGTTAAGGGTTAATTATGTCAGTGTTAATGTCAACTAAACAAAGAGGGGGTGATTGAAATGTTGTGAAGTAACCATTCAGAGTGGTGTGGTCCTCACTGAGGTATTATGTTGCCAGAATGGCTGTGTCATTCTGCAGGAGTTTTCCTCTCTGTTTCATTGAATATCAGCAGTCTCTAGCAGGGAATTTTCACTACTGTGATCCCAAGACTGGCTTGTCATCACCAGCAGATCTCCTTATAGTATTGTTGTAAGTATTTCGAAGATTATATGTCAAAATATTGTTCTAAAAATGACGTGCTAATAGGCTTAGAATAAAAAATGTAAGCAATAACAAAACCAATAAAGAAAGAAGGAAAAATTAAACAAAAATAATTTATTATAGGCTGCAAGGGGGGAAAGGTAGAAATATAAAGAATTCAAATTGCTGTGGAGGGAAGTAGAGGGTGGGTGGTGGGTTTTATAATTAAGTGTATAATTATGCAGCTGTTGTAATTTAGATATTATATTTTATGTGAGGGAATCATTGGGGATTTTGGTTATTATGTATATATGTTAAGTTTCAGTAAAGATCTTTTGGGGGGGAATTGGGGAGGAGACACGATCCCAAACCCTATAAATTAATAAATGGTAGGATTTTGATTATTAGGGATACGAAGGGGAAATGCAAGCTGCTCAGGAATTTCTGGTCTAGCCTATGCAAAAGACCTGGCCAAGCTTGGGTCATTAAGAAACAAAACAGAGCTACTGAGGGTCATTGGCAATGCAAGAGAACTGTCGTCCCCCCTGCCCTGAGGTGTGAAGAGAGACAGGGGATTTGAGAGGTTGCCAGGGTAACTGGGTATGAAGAGTTTGGGGGCCTTTGGCACAAGGCGTGGGATAGCTGGAGAACAGAGAGAGCGATCCATCTTTGGCAGGCCGAAAGAGATGCCTTGGACTCCATTGGGCCACCCTGCATTTAGATTCTGCTGCATCTTGATTCTGAAAGGAACACAGACCCTGATGAGCACCCGGAACCCCCCTAGAATCTTGCAATCGCTTGGCAGAGAGTAGGGGTGGCACCCAACTTTCTTAACAGTATGTCCGTTTGGGAGATTCTGCCCAAAATGTACGAATGAATTTCCATTTGCTTGTGTTGGAACTTATTTTCCATTTTGCTGACTCACTTGAATTCGACATAACCTTTAAGCAAAAACCAAGCAGAAGTGGCTCAAGAAGGTAACTTATTTCTGACTTTGTGATATTGAACAATGCCCTATTACTGCACCTCTTGTCAGACGATGGTTGTTTAACATTTGCTTCAGCTATCACCCAATAAACTGTTGTGACCAAATGTACTCAACCCTTTCACCCATTCATATACAGTATATGAATTCATATATGAATATATATGAATATATGAAGTCATATGAATTCATATATATAAACACACAAACACACACCCATAAGGGTGTCAGAGCCTCCGTACGACCAAGCTGTAATAGCTACTCCTCCAGCCGTATCTTCGGAACCCCATCCAGGCTCTCCTCCGACGGTGATTAATGACCTAAGCCTTTGAATGAGACTTCAGGCACGCTTTCCATTGCGCAGAGTACTCAGACAGCAGCAGAAGGAGCCAGAAATATGTGCTACATTGCTACTTTATTTCTAACTACGCAAGACAGAAAAGAATATGCATCTGCTCTCTGTGAGAGACAGGAAACAACAGGACACAGAAACAGGAAACCAGTAACTTCAACATCCATCTCCCGTCTCCCGTGAGACTTCCAACAGTCTGGAATGTCAACAGAGTCTTGTGACTCCAAGAACTGCACAGTGGCATAACAGAAACCTAACAAAGGGATGAGCACCATACAAAACAAACAAACAAAGTAGGGTATAAAATCTATTCTCCTAGTTTACAGAGCCAAACGAAAAAGTTTGTAAGAATATATCTGAGTGCAATCTCTACCATTCACCTAAAAAACACAATATTTTCCTATTCAACTTTGGGATATTCTGCAATTAGCTGATGTGACTGACAGTAGCACTCCTGTGTGGAAACTGGCTACAAGCAAATTTCTACACAGGTGAGTTCTCAGGTTTCTTCACCTTTGAGTTTGTGTGCAGCCCAATTCTAGAATCAAACTTCAAGTTAAGAGTATTTAACCTATATGGTTGAAACACAGCTCATACTTTGGTTTGCAGTTTCTCATTCACAATGCCCCATTGTGTAAAGGACAAAGAAAACTTTGCTGAGAACATTTCTAAAAGCTGTTTATGTTAGATTTTATTTTATAGCAAATCAATGAAAAAAGTTAAGCATGTTCTTAAGTCTCTCATGTTGAAATTAACAGCATTTGAAAATCCTTTGCCAGTTTCACTTTTATGATTTGTCGGCAAAATCCACAGTGGATTGCAAACTGAAGTGACATAGTGGTACCTATTTATCTACTCACGCTGGTAGGCTTTTGAACTGCTAGGTTGGCAGGAGCTGGGACAGAGCAATGGGAGCGCAACCCGTTGCTCACACTTGAACTGCTGACCTTACAATCGTATCTGAATCTAGCCTTAACTAAGCAGTGTAAAGAGAGGTAAACACATTTACTTCCTTCTTTACTTTATTTAAATTATCTTTAAGAACTGATTAGAAAAAAGTGCATTAGAAGACATTCACAACACATATGCAATGTCTTGATAAAATATGATGATGATGATGATGATGATGATGATGATGATGATGATGATTTATTTATACCCCGCCCATCTGGCTGGGCTTCCCCAGCCACTCTGGGCGGCTTCCAACAAAATATTAAAATACAGTAATGCATCAAACATTAAACGCTTCCCTAAACAGGGCTGCCTTCAGATGTCTTCTAAAACTCTGGTAGTTGTTGTTCTCTTTGACATCTGGTGGGAGGGCATTCCACAGGGCGGGCGCCACTACCGAGAAGGCCCTCTGCCTGGTTCCCTGTAATTTGGCTTCTCGCAGTGAGGGAACCGCCAGAAGGCCCTCGGAGCTGGACCTCAGTGTCCGGGCAGAACGATGGGGGTGGAAATGCTCCTTCAGATATACTGGACCGAGGCCGATGATGATAATACCTTGTTACCTAAAATAGTCTCCAAATGGCTAACATTTAAAAACAGAAATGCAGTTACATTATACCATAGAAAAAGTAAACAATCACACAAAATCATTTTTTCATACAAAAAAACCAATCAGGGTCCCCCTCCACAGCCATAGAAAGCTTTAGCAGCTGCACAACCATAACACTGCATTCGTAGGTGGGTTGTGTACACTCTGTGATGAAGATTTAGAGTCGTATGCAACTAAGTCATATGCAGAGTAGACCCATGGAAATAAATGGACTTACGTTAGCCATGGCAAGCATAAGTCCTTTGATTTCAAGGGTCTTCTCTCATTATGCTGTATTTTGATGTGATCCAGTGAGTGAGTGTGTGTGTGTGTCAGGGAACTGTCATCGGCTCAGAGGCAAGAAATAGAAGGGCAGTCGTGTTGCGTGCTGAGGTCCCCAAAACCATCCCTAACCCAATAACTCACACAACACACATAATTTTTGTTTAAGGTTTTTGGCATAATTTTGGCCACAACTTTATTATCATACAAATTTTCTGAGTGGTTGCGTAGGCATTGGTTACGACTAGCTATCCCCCCCCGCCTTGGGGATAGCACTGGCTCCCGGATTCCAGCGTAAGCCAGTGTGGAGGAACAAGCAGGGCAACTGGAGCTGCGTTACAGACCCTTCAGTTCCTCCCTGCATGCGCCTTGGGGTCTTACACGGCCCGCACCCGATTCCAGGGGTTTGGACAAGGGGATGGTAAGCCCCAGAATTCCTTTAACGGAATTCCCATGTCGCAGCAGCATTGGAGGGGTAGGCACAGCCAATCCATACCCCTCCACCAACCAATTTAACCAATGCCTAACCGCCACCCGAGCCCTTACGCTCGCCGCCAACCACTCACAGACCAAACCACACCCTCAACCTGAACACCACAGCCTCCAACCAAACCTCATTCCCCAACGTGGAAAGATGAACACCATCATCCCTGTACAGCGCTGCATCTTTGTAGGAAATAAGAGGGTGAGGAATGACCCATCCTCCCAAGCCCACCACCAAACTGCCCACTGCGGAATTAATCCGCTTCCTAGCACGTTCGGCGGTCGCCGGGCTGGGACTGCCCCGCCAACTGCGACGCTGAAGCAGCTGTGACCAAATCAATTTAGTATTAGGAACCATAGCCGCCAGTTCCCTCAGGTCCTGTAACATAGCCATACGTAAAACGAAGCAGGGAGTGGAAACCAAATCATTTTCCCCCAGCTGTACCACAATCGCCGAAGGCGGGCCAAACCGTAGGACACGCCTATGCATGAGTGGTAAGAATTCCCTCCAACGCATCCCACGTCTGGAAATCCAGGACACTTGCACTTGCTGTGGCAGGCCCAGGCCGGCTCCCAATCCCGACTGACGAGCTCTGTCA
Organism: Podarcis siculus; assembly: GCA_034642415.1. Taxonomy (NCBI): domain Eukaryota; kingdom Metazoa; phylum Chordata; class Lepidosauria; order Squamata; family Lacertidae; genus Podarcis; species Podarcis siculus. The sequence goes on along the minus strand of JAXCMG010000024.1, from coordinate 3,514,095 downwards.
GCAGCCCAATGCACAATACTGTGCCCTACTATCCAGATACGGATAGTGACCAGACCTAGGGTTAAAACAGAAATATAAGTACACCAAAACATTATCTGCGCACATAAGTCCTGAACGCATCCGACCTCCACCGCCCCATGTCTTTTATCCTTTTCACCGACAAACCCCAATGGGCAGCCGTCGTTGCCGCACCAATCCGGAAGGAGTGAGGGGCAAACTCAGATGCCTCAAGGCCACATGCGGCAACTGCTTTTCGCAACACCTTAGTGAATTGATGCCGCCCTAACGGGCGCCCATCCTCATGAATAAACAGGGGCCCTTCTCCCGCAGGACGCAAGGCAAGGTACTTTCTAAGATCCCTTACCGGGCAAGGTCCACCAGCCCCTGTCGCCGGGAGCCTAAGCATGGCTCCCCTACCCAACTGGTCCGTTTTCGAATTCATGATATTAACATGCAGATCCGATGGAGACATGCTCACATCCTGCAACAACAAGCCCCTGGAACTCCCATCCCGCTTAGGCTCGAGGACCACCTCACCTACTCTCAGGGCCCCAAAGAAAGCTAGTGAGAAGGCTGCAGAAAATAAGCGAGCCTCGAATGAGGACCAACAGATGCTACGCAGTTTATTGCGCATCTGTGCAAGCAACTCAAACGAAATAGGGCGCCTAGGAACAGGCCTAGAAGGAGTTAGTCGCCCCCAGCCCTCCAAAGCTCTGCGTACCACAAACTTCCCACACGGATCCTTGTTGAAATATGCCCTGCTAAAAAATGAAATCGCTGCCGAATGAAGCCGCAGCGTCCTGGCTGCCCGGCGCATCTGGAATAGATGTGCCAAATACTTAAGTACCTGAGAGGTAGAATGGGGGGCGGTAACCTCCCCAGCAACCGTTTGCCCATTAAATAATAAAAAAACTGCCCAGGCCTTTTTATAGGACCTCAAAGTAGAGGGGGCAACAGATGCAGCTACTCCCTGTAAAACTAAGTGCTGCCAAGGTTCCAGAGATGATCCGGGAAAATTTCCGGGCGGTCTCGAGCCACTGGCGCCAGGGACCTGAATCGCTCCATCTGAAAACGGGACAGAGCATCAGCAATCTCGTTAGATATGCCCGGTACAAAACGAGCAGAAAATACGATATTAAAACGCAAACAGTGTAAAACAAAAGCCCGTAACAGGGCCGCTACCCTAGGAGAACGTGAAGACTGCTTGGCCAGTATCTTCACCACCGCCTGGTTATCGGACCAAAAACAAACTCGATGGTCCTTAAAATTCTCAACCCACAAGTGGACAGCCACTACAATAGGAAAAAACTCAAGAAAGGTTAAATCCCGAGTTATAGCTTCCCCACGCCAAGCAGGAGGCCAGCGCTCGGCACACCACCTACCGTCCCAGAACAGGCCAAAACCAAGGGACCCCGCTGCATCCGAGTGCACCTGGAAGTCATTGTGGAGGTTCAAAGTGTCCTGCCACAGCGACACCCCGTTGAATTCCTCCAGGAATTCCATCCAAATACCAAGGTCGGCACGCACCTGGCTAGACAGGCGCACCCTATGCTGAGGGGCGTGCAAACCCGATGTGAGTTTGGCCAAGCGGGAGCAGAATGGTCGCCCGGGGGCGACCACCCTGCAAGCAAAATTCAAATGACCTAACAACGACTGGAGCTGTCGTAAGGTGACCTTTTTCAAGGGAAGCAAGTCCTCAATGACACGTTTTAGAGTAATTATCCGCCGGCAAGCTGGAGGTTTGGGCCACGGTATCCAACAAGATACCCAAATAAGTAAGCTGCGTGGAGGGACCCTCAGTCTTCTCCGCTGCCAATGGAACACCCAGCTCTTCCGTCAAGGAAGCAAAAGCCTGTAACATTAACACGCAGTCCCCCGTGTCACTCGCAGAGGCCACCAAAAAATCATCGAGATAATGAGTGACCCCGCCCAGGCCGGTTTTCCTACGCAATGCCCACTCCAGGAATGAACTAAAACACTCAAAAGCTGCACAGGCTACTGAGCAGCCCATGGGCATGGCCTTATCAAAATAAAATCCCCCCTCGAACTGGAAGCCAAGCAACCAGAAATCATCAGGGTGGATTGGAAGCAGCCGAAATGCCGACTCAATGTCGCATTTCGCTAGAAGAGCCCCAGGCCCAAACTTCCGTATCATCTTGATCGCGTGATCAAGAGACGCATATCGCACCGAACAAAGCTCCGGGGGAATCACGTCATTTACTGACGTGCCTCTAGGATGAGAAAGATTATGAATGAGGCGAAATTCCCCCGGAGCTTTCTTGGGAACTATACCCAAGGGTGACACATGCAAATTGTGAAAAGGGGGGGCCAAAAAAGGACCGGCCATACGATTCAAAGCCAGTTCTTTTTTTATCTTCTTCCGCGCCACCTCTGGCATGTCTTTAACAGATTTCTGGTTAACCAATTTCCCGGCTACCGGGGTCGATGCCACCGGAATCCTGAACCCCAAAGAGAAACCCTCACGCAAATAGGAGGCCGCTACCTTATCAGGATATGATTCCAACAAGGACAACAACGGCTGCAGCCTCACCGGGGTGTAGGCTAAGGAGGACAGAGTGCTATTTTCCGGCTCCAGTGACCGGCACTTGGGGAGCGGCTTTCGGGGGCTGCTGAGAGCCCCCACCCTTACGAAAGGGTCGCCGTGCTCCTGCACACACAGATGCTGAATGGCTCCCAGAGCACTTCTCACAAAGGTGTGAATACCTACAGGGTTGTCGCTGGCAGACACCCTTGTTGAAATCCCAACAATATAAACGGCGACCCGCCCTTTGAGGGAGGGCCTTAAACTTCTGCTGATCAGGGGCCTTCTTATCGATGCGAGGAGCAACGTGAGTGGTCCAGACATCTAAGTCTTTCCGATCCCAGCGGGCCGTAGGGATCTTGGCTGCTCTACGCCTGAAGTTCTGATCATAAGCCAATGCAGCAGTCTCGCCGGCCATCGTGAAGGCCGAGCGGACTATGGACAGGTAAACCCATAAGTGCAAAGACCTCCTAGGATAGGCAGCGGAAACTACACCAGCAAAAACTTGAAAACTGTCCAACCAACGTTCGAAAGTCCTGTCCGCCTTTGCTACAGTCACCCGTTTTTTCGAAGCGGCATAACCCTTCTCCAAAGGCTCTTGGTCATCCGCCGGGGGGGCCAGGCAAAAAATATCAACATAACGACCATTCAGAATCCTGGACCGCAATTTGGTAGGCAAATGGGCACCAGGAATAAGGTCCCTAGCTGAATTGGTGGAGACTTTAACGTCAGGCACCAAAACCCCATCCTGACAGTCTTGCACTGCCCCATACTTAGCGCGATGTGAATTTGCCCTCCGCTCCCAAACCCACTTAGGGAGCCCTGAGGTCTCACCAAATCCCCAGTAAAGCTTCAAAGAAGCTTCCTCATCACTGCTAGAGCTTTGGGAAGAAGTACCTGTCGAAGATGACGAAGTGTCCCTCCGCCTCCTCTTGGCACGCCTCCTGGAGCTCCGTTTGTGACGGCGGTGCCCACCAGACGAAGCCTTTGGCGGTGGAGGAAGGCTGTCCTCAACTGAAGACTCCGAAACATCACCCTGCTGTACAGTACCTGGAACTGACTGAAAGGAGACAACCTGTGAATTACCCGAAGTTGAACAGCCAGCTCCAGACGACTGCGCGGGAGGCGCCCGCATAGCTCGATCCCGAGCTGATGCCCTTCTCCTGGCCCCACCCCTGGCATAACTCCGACCCCTAGGCGCAGCAACCTGCGACACAGGTGAGGCTGGGGACTGGGCCAGCCGCATGTCAGGTAAGGGAAACCCGGCTGATAATGGTTCTCTCTCTTCTTCACTAGATGATGATGCCGAAGAAGGAGCAGCCATCAAAGCTGGACGCGCAGCGGAGGTTGATGGCGTCGAGCACCGTTGCATCACTCCCTCCATCTCAGCCGTAACCCGAGCCAGTGCCACTGGGTCACCTTCCAAACCCGAAACCATGGATTGGAGGCGTTGCAGCGACTGGGAAGGCTCAGGTGAGCGTAAGGCCTGGGACGGGCCTTTAATACGACGCTTTGTGGAAGCGGCAGGTCCAGGCCTCTTAACCGCCTTCTTTGGAGCCATCCCTACTATTGTAAGAAAACAGGAAAAAAAAAATTATTATTTAAAGATAAATAAATAAATAAATAAAATAAAATAAAATAAAATAAAATAAAATAAAATAAAACAATTAAAATTATATTAATGAAAATTAAGGTTACCAATAAATTGAACAATTAAGAACAACCGAAGACCCGAACCCCCGGGTTACTATGACCTGTCGACAATATAGGTGGCCAATCGCACTAAAGATAAAGCAGGCAGCTAACTATCCTGCAATTGCCCCAGCAGCCACTAGAGGCCACCACTGCAGCTTTTAAATATGTGCCTGCACTTAATCGCTCAGCCACTAGAGGCTCCTTGAAGCAGGCCACCCAGCAATTACGCGGCCTGGCCACTAGAGGCCGCCGCTTAAGAAGAAGATCGGCAAAATGGCGCTCCCGCCAAAATTGCCGCGCGATGGCGGAGCCTCCAGCCACCCTCCCCCAACGCCAAGGCCCAGAGCTGGCGGGGGGCTAAAAACTAGAGCCGGGAGCGCTAAGCGCAAACCGGCTCAACAATGGGCCTGCGCGCCGCGCCTCCCGCCCACCACCGACGATCGCGGCAGCGGCGGCAGCCACGCGAGCTGCAGGCGCCAAGCAGAGCGCCGGAACAGCGATCCAGCACAGCGATCCAGCCAGGTAGGCCCCACCGTCCTTCCCCCAGCCACCCACCCGCTCGCGGGAAGAGGACTCGGCAGGCCGCGCCGCCGCCGGGCCGCCGCCGCGCCGCGTCCCGAGACCGGCCCTTCAGCCGGTACTGCTGCAGGCGGGCAAGCGGACCCTCAGAAGCCACGCGCTTCGGCTCCTCGGGCGGGGAGCGACCCCAATAGAGCCCTCCAACCCCGACTGGCCTCACCCAGGCCTGGAAGAGCGGGGGGAGGGGGAAAGGGGCGGCTAGGCCAGTCAAGGCCTACTCCGAGGGCAGGGAGGATGGCAATCCCCTGGCCCACTGCAAACTCGGCCGAGAATCGGGCCGTAAGTTACCCGGGACCAGGGCGCCCCCCCCCCCCCGGGCAGCCTACAACAGTAACGAATCAAAATTTATGAGTTGGAAGGGATCTAAATTTGGGAAGGAAAAAACGAAAGACAACTAAAAGGAAAAACTGATATAAAAGAATGAGGGGAAGGAAGAGCAGATAAGGAGAAAGAGGAGAATAAGAATAAAATTAAGAACAATGGAAATGTTATAAAAACCAATCTCTCGCTGAATTCACTCCGGTACTGATCCGGTGTCCACAGCGAAAGAGAAAGGAACAAGCTGTGGACCCAGTATAAATAACCTTTGACTCCACCCCTCAATTGGCAACATTACTTTTACCCCAGCAACAGCAATCACCAATCAATTCAAACCCTTGCCACAGCCTGGCTGCAACTGAGGATGTTTTGTCAGGCCCCATCCGCAACACGTGCTCTCTCTTTAATGAGAACACGCTTTACAGGGAGCCTCCGAACATGTTGAGAAGCAGTTCCTCTTCCGGGGAGGAGGAAAGCCCCACCTCCAGTGGGGAAGAGGTGCAAGGACCAGAGGATGGTAGTGGGAGCCTTAACACTGCTCCTGGGCAAGCTGGACAGGAGGGAAACACGCCTTTTCCATCGCCTATCCTGCGCAGTAGTCTAAGGCGCAAAGAGGGGAAGAGAAAGCTGGCGGTAATGAAACTCTTATGTTGGGGGAGGTCCAAAAGACGGCCACTCCCGGATTCTGCAAGCAATTGAGCCAGACATGAGCTTCACTGTAAATAGTTTGCACCAAAATAGAGCCTGTAAAAGACAGGTTGGAGTCCTGCCTGGTTACTCTCGAGCAACCGCAAAAGCCATCTGACAGCGTTTGTGTGTGTACATGCACTTAGCAGGAAGGTATTATCCTTGAAAAACAGACCACACACAATTTATTAAGAAGCTCAGTTGTAGAGTGAATATTCTACATGCAGGAAGTTTCAGGTTCAGTCTTTGCAATCTCCAGGTCAGGTGTGGAAGGAATCCTGTCTGCAACCCTAGACAAGCACTGCCTACCAGTAAAAATGCTGAGACTAATAGGCAAATTGCCTGACATTGTAAGGCAGCTCCCTATCTCATAACAGTCTGTCGAATATAAGAATGGGAACTGTCCCCTCCTTCCTTTGTTGTTCATTATCCAGGCCACAGCTGTAGGGCAAGCTAGGACAGTTCTAGCCTTGGACCTATTCCATCCTCATTATGGTTTAGGTGATGGACTAGGGATCTGGGAAAGTTCCCTCCATCTATCTTCCTCATGGGCATTTTCTCTATTTATTAAATTATGATTACAATTGTATTTTTGCATGCGTTTCAACATTAAATTGGCAGCAGCGATTCTATTGTGTTTGCCCTGCAACATAATTAGTATCATTCCATCACTATATTCGAGGCCCAAATTTAGCCAAGACCAACATTTGGCTCTATCTGCTTGATGTTATTAGTTATTCACAATCGCTGCTGATGCACAACCCAGAAAATGAAAAGCTTTCTTTTCAGATTAAGCCCCTGTTGCTGGATGCTAAACCAATTTTGCTCCAATCTAAAAATGCATTTAATGAATTTTTAAACACAGAATTGCTAGGCTACGTATTATGTTACTGAAATTTGTGGCATATGTGTTCTAGGATTAATGAATTAGTGATTCCAAAACTACCAGACAACCGGGAGTTAAGAGCTGCAAAATTAAAATAATTATTTATAATTCATGGATATTTTGATGAGCACGTTTAGAAATGCATTTAACATCTGGAAAGTGAGACTCCAGTGTAAAAAAGGGGTCACACACATATATATACAAGAAGATTTTAACAATATCAGTTTAAAAATTAAAATTATGGCTCTTCTGCACTAAGAATCAATCATGTTTAGGATCACTGCTTGGCTGTTGTGCCAACAACCTAAAATATGTTTACTGTTCAAAGTAACTGAAAGTCAGCTTTCGTGAGCTACCTTATTAGTTTCAGGTCACTTACCATCCACAGGGCAATGTGGCATACGAAAATGCTACTGCAGGAAAGTATCAGTGGCATTTAATTCAAAACAAATGCACTGAAGTTCAAGCAATTCTTAAACGATGGAATTATGGGTTGGTTTGTATTTTGTAATATCTGCATACTTGTCCCTAGCAGCCCCCAAATGGTCAAAATTACTTTCTTTTCTTTTTTAAAATCATTTTTATTGATTTTCCAATAAAAAACATCCAATTAATATATCCAATCATAATACTCCAATTAAAGTAAAAAACTAAACTAAAATAAAATAAAAATACCAAATTATAGTCCAAATTATAATTATTAATTATAAAATTAAAAGGTAAAGGGACCCCTGACCATTGGGTCCAGTCGTGACCGACTCTGGGGTTGCGCGCTCATCTCGCTCTATAGGCCGAGGGAGCCGGTGTTTGTCCGCAGACAGCTTCTGGGTCATGTGGCCAGCATGACTAAGCCGCTTCTGGCGAACCACAGCAGCGCACGGAAACACCATTTACCTTCTCCCTGGAGCGGTACCTATTTATCTATTCGCACTTTTGACATGCTTTCGAACTGCTAGGTTGGCAGGAGCAGGGACCGAGCAATGGGAGCTCCAGTGCAAGTAGATAAATAGGTACCACAGCAACGGGAAGGTAAGCAGCGTTTCCATGCACTCTAGTTTCTCTCATGGTGTCCCGTTGAGCCAGAAGCGGTTTAGTCATGCTGGGCACATGACCCAGAAAGCTGTCTGTGGACAAATGCTGGCTCCCTCAGCCTGAAAGAGAGATGAGTGCCGCAACCCCATAGTCGCCTTTGACTGGACTTAACCGTCCAGGGGTCCTTTACCTTTTACCTTTACCTTAGAACAATATTACAGCTTGTGCTATTTGTATAATGAAGCAAACTTACTGTGACTTGCCCACATACACATACCCCGCCTTGCAGTTATAAAACAGATAAGGGGCATATGCTTTCCCCCCCTTCTACAATACTACATGATTCCTACATCCCCAACACATTTGGAGAAAAATTATTAAGCTGATGAGGGTCATCTTCTATGGCTTCCACAATCATATACTGCATTCTTTTCACTTCAAACATTTGTTTGTTGATATTTACCTAGTTGCTTGTGGATAGATTTGAGTGGAGCTAGGTTGGAAGTACAGTGGAACCTCATGTTCCGGACGGGATCCGTTCCAGAGGCCCGGCCATAACGTGAAAAGCCCACAACTCGAAGCCCCGCATCTGCGCAGGCGTGCGGCACGATTTGGCGCTTCTGCGCATGCGCGAGCGGCTACACCCAGAAGTAACCCATTCCGGTACTTCCGGGTTGCCGCGGGACGCAAGACAAAAACACACAACCTGAAGTGGATGTAACATGAGGTATGACTGTAGCATCGAGTCACCAAACCCATGCACAGCATTTTAATAGGATTTTCTAGCCTGAGCAAAAGACCCCGTTGGCATTTATGAAGATAAATATTTGAGAAAACGAGAATAGCAGGGTCAAAGAAGTTTTCAATTATTCTGTAATGTACTAACAATAATTAAGATTAACAATGAGCGTGTCTCTTCTGGCTTGTGAGGTTTTAAAAGAAGTAGTCATATGAAAGGCCTAATTATATTGATTAATTAGAAGCATTCTACGCCAGACCCATCCATCTATTTTGGGCGGGGGATATGCCCCTTTGTTGATTGTGTGTCAGGCAACGGCTTTCTCTCTAGTTTTAATTGTATTTATTTGGTTATTTATATTCATTAGTCGCATTTTCACTATTTTACAATCACTTTTTTGTTTCCAGACAGGAATGAATTGCTTATTTAGCACCATCCATTTTGGAGACCTTACCTTTCCTACTGGTTCCACATTGTTCATTTCTGTAGATCAGTGTTTCCTAAACTTAGGTCTTCAGCTGTTTTTGGACTACAGTTCCCATCATCCCTGACCACTGGTCCTCCTAGCTAGGGATGATGGGAGTTGTAGTCCAAAAACTGTTGGCAACCCAAGTTTGGGAAACACTGCTGTAGACTGACCCCTGCTTGTGCATGTACAATTAACAGCAGCATCTTGTGACTACATCAATAATAATAATAATAATCATAATCAGTTTGGTGTTTACAGAAAACGAACCACTGACATAACTTTTAAAAACTGGGGAGCCATAATAAAATAATAATAAATAGAACCCTTTAAAATAATTGGTCTTGTTTATTTTTTAATTACAAATACAGTAAAATGGCTACATACAAATTCAATAAAAATTCTTTTTCTATTAGTATCCACGTGTCTAGTGATATCATATCACTGGAAATCCCAAGTGGAGCTACCTGTTGAAATGCAGTTCAATAATATTTGTTATATAGCTGGTTCAGAATGACTAACTGGGCTTAGAGGAGTTGCAAATGGGGTTATAAAGGAAAATACCTTTGATGAAACCTGGTCTCCCTTCTTTTAAGAAGAAAATAAAGCTCTCCCTCCACCAGCTTCACAAACCTGTCTGTGGAGAACCTACTGTATAAGGACTCCCAATTTTTGGAACTGCTATTGTTATACTATGTATTGCTTTGTGCTGTATTCTGTGTTTTAAATAATTAGTCTCCATCAGTTCAGGGTGTCAAGAGCACGGCCTGTTTCTCCATCACATCTAATTTGCTTTAACATTTCAAGCCCACAAGGTAGTTCTTGGTCATTCGTCCTTCCGCGACTGACAAGCCCGGTTCGCTCTGATGCGTGCTGTGAGTGGCTAATGCCAGCAAATATGTCACTGGATTTTGATGACCAATTATACTGACCCCCTGAAGCCCTCAGCTCCATGTGAACTCATTTCATGGTCAATGCCAGATTCTGTTCTGCATTTCACAGCTCTCAGCCAAAACAGATGCTGACACTCACTCTTCCTTTATCTCCACATACACCCAAATACGCAAGGTCAAGAGGGGGGGGGGGAGCAAATCAAACTGACGAAATATAGTTTTACAGCACAGCCCTATGCATTATCTATTCAGAAGTTCAATGGGCATGTATTCCTATTGCAAATTCTGAATAGTTGTACAAAAGGGCTTTCAATGAAAATGCTTTTGGTGTGCTTCAAGGTATCTTACTGTTTTACATCCTTTAATTAAAGCTTTCTTGTTCCAGAAACCATCTGTCTTTCAGGGCAATCTTTTTTTCATGCAGTAGGCCCTCATTTTAGCAAGTTTGAGCCAGATTTCTATGCCTTTGATTTATTACTGGGTTTTTATAAAATGGTTGCTTTGAGGTGATGCAAATTGGGATGGTGTGGTATAATTTTTATGAATAAATAAGTAGAATTAAGTTGCCAGTCGAAGGGTCTCCTCTCCCCGCCCCCTTTTAAGGTATCTTTTTGCAAATAGCAATTTTTGGAATTCATAGACCTTTCATATGATGCAAAAACCACTTCTGGAAATTTAGGGCTCATCTTTGTGCTAATTGGTTCCAGGGAAAAAAATACGTTTGCAACCCAATTAACCTAGAAAAATACAGGGGTAAAGTGATGAAATTTTCATGGGAGAACCATGGGGAAATAGAAGCACACAGGTGTGTCACACCATGCCCAGCAGTGTGAATGAAATTTAGCTTGAAATGCTAGGTAAAGGGACCCCTGACCATTAGGTCCAGTCATGGACAACTCTGGGGTTGCGGCGCTCATCTCACTTTACGGGCCGAGAGAGCCGGCGTACAGCTTCTGGGTCATGTGGCCAGCATGACTAAGCCGCTTCTAGCTAACCAGAGCAAGCTCACGGAAATGCTGTTTACCTTCCCGCCGGAGCAGTACCTATTTATCTACTTGCACTTTGATGTGCTTTCAAACTGCTAGATTGGCAGGAGCAGGGACCGAGCATCGGGAGCTCACCCTGTCGCAGGGATTCGAACCGCCGACCTTCTGATCAGCAAGTCCTAGACTCTGTGGTTTAACCCACAGCGCCACCTGTGTCCAAAAGCCACAGTTCCATAATGCAACAGGTATTGCAGTGTGAAAGGAACAGTAGAAAATGAGACAGTATTCCTATAATTATAGGAAAATATCCGTATTTTTCGCTCTATAAGACGCACCAGACCATAAGACGCACCTAGTTTTTGGAAGAGGAAAACAAGAAAAAAAATATTCTGAATCCCAGAAGGCAGAACAGCAAGAGGGATCACTGCACAGTGAAAGCAGCGATCCCTCTTGCTGTTCTGGCTTCTGGGATAGCTGCGCAGCCTGCATTCGCTCCATAAGACATGCACACATTTCCCCTTACTTTTTAGGAGGGAAAAAGTGAGTCTTATAGAGCAAAAAATATGGTATTTCCCAAGCCTGAATGCACCCCCAGTGCTCCATCTCTCCCTCTGCTCATCAGCTAGGTGCAATAGCTTCTACCAGGAAACAGTTGGTGGAAAAGAAGAGCTCATTGGAGCTGCTCTTTCAACAGAGTTGATACAGCAGTCTCAAGCTTTCTCCATTTACCTCTGCTCAGCCAGGTGTACCTGTTAAAATCATAATGTATGACATGACCCTGAGATAGGTTATCTGCAACACTATCGCATTTCATTTATAGTAAGTAATGGCTAAAAAAAAATTGCAGTTGTTATGTCTACTTATGTCAGAGTCTCTCATCAGAGAGAAACTTGCTTATCTTTGCTCTTTTCCCACAGCCACCAGCAGACCTTGTTGGAGGCCAGAAATAACTAATGTTATTGCGCGAAGAATAATTCATTTTTGAAGGACGCATGAATGCAGTGAGTGGGTTCGGGATGAGAAATGTACCTGAGAAAACAAGGGGTTCTGCAAATTTGGTGACTTTAGTTTGCAGGCGTGAAAAACACATATTCACAGTTGTTGATAAGTGTCCCTACTAAAGCGACAGATTTCCTAACAGTTACTGTAGTTCCATGACAATAAAAGTAGTGACTCGTAGCACACGATGTTGTTATGCTGTTTTCAGAGAACAGAGAAAGAGGCACCATAACCTGGTCTGCAGAGAAATGGAAAGCCTGTCAGTGTTCTGAATGGGGAGCAAGGAGGTAGAGCTAGTCAACATGGTGTCCTCCAGATTTGTTGGAATACAATTCCCATCAAGCCCAGGCAGAATTGTAGTTCAAAAAAAATTGTAGTCCAAATTTTCTAGTCCAATGTAGGCACCACAATGGCAACCCATGCCATAGGCAATGGTTAGTTGCTTGTGTATAGTTGGCTGGTTGTGGATTTTCTTGGGAAACATTTGCTAATTAAGCCAACTGTTATTGTATCCACTAAGCAAAACAACAACAACATATTTCCAGTAATGCCATAAATTTCTTTATTATAAACCCTAAACCACAGCCAAAGGCTACTATGGGGAGTGGTACTCATTTCGCTTTCAGGCCGAGGGAGCCAGCATTTGTCCACAGACAGCTTTCTGGGTCATGTGGCCAGCATGACTAAACAGCTTCTGGCACAACGGAACACCGTGACGGAAACCAGAGCACATGGGAAAGCCGTTTACCTTCCCGTTGCAGTGGTACCTATTTATCTACTTGCACTGGCATGCTTTCGAATTGCTAGGTTGGCAGGAGCTGGGACAGAGCAACGGGAGCTCACCCCGTCGAGGGGATTCGAACTGCCGACCTTCTGATCGGCAAGCCCAAGAGCCTCAGTGGTTTAGACCACAGCGCCACCCACATCCCTAATATCTCATATAGGGGCAAGATCCTTTTAAAAACGTAATGTGTGAATGAAACCAAAGGTCAGGAAACAATCCTCTGCTTTAAAACTGTTTGATTTGCTGTTTTGTTTTGTTTTTGTGCTTCTGCTTATTCTGATGTTTATTGTTTTGAAATTCTATCCCTTAATGCCTAGTACCCTACAATCAAAGCATTATATTCTTTTAAACTCTGAAGTATATTTTTTTGGTACACCAATGTAATATGTTCTCTATTCATTCCCAGTCCTCATCCCCAATTTCTAAAAAAGCGAAACCAAGGACCAAGTTGTTATGTTTCACAGGGGCACTGTAGAGAAGATTACCAGAGATTCATGAAGTGGACATTACATACAGAAAGAAACTAGTTTTGCTGTACATGTTTCATAGTTTTATACACTTGCTATATGTGTCAAAGAAAAACCAGACTAGGACAGGGTAGTGAATGGAATACACAAAGGTCTAAGTGATAAACTGGTTATTATTACACAGTTATGTTGAGATTTAATACTGGAGTGCAGGAATCCATCAAACTGCAGAGCTAACACGTGATGCTGAAATAGCCAGGTGTCTTTTTATTGGTTTGCTTGTATTATATTTCAGAAATGTGAAAGCACAGCAGCTCCAAGTTCCAATTCCTGTCCCTTAATGTAGCTCTCAAAAATCTCTCTCAGAGTGGCTTTCAGCTTATTGGCAATATTCTGAAGATAAGAACAACATAAAGACAGCAGCAGAACAGATTACAGGAGATAAGGAAGGCTGAGAAATCTCTGTGAAGGGAATCTCTTTAAGGATACGTTTATTATACTTCACAATCCTTTTGAACACAAAAACCCCTGCTTCCATGAAGTAACCAGGTTAGGCTGGAGCCTAGACTTCTAGGCAAGAAAAAACAGGGGCTAACACCATTATATTACATCATAATCTTATATATAATAATGGTCTGGCCACTGTCGTCCACACCCTGGATTACCGAAATGTGATCTGTGTGGGGCTGCCCTGGGGTTTTGTCCAGAAACTGTAGGTACTGCAAAATACAGTGACTTGAGTGTTCACTGGGGCAGGATATCATCACCATGTTACACCACTGCTGGAAGAATTGCATGGGCTGATGATCAGCTACCAAGCTAAGTTCAAGGTGCTGCTTTTGGTGTATACAGCTCTATAAACATTCAGAATATGTGCATTCCCCAAGGCCTGTTGGAGGTTATTTATACCAGTGTTTCCCAACCTTGGGCCTCCAGCTGTTTTTGGACTACAATTCCCATCATCCCTTGCCACTGGTCTTGCTAGTCAGGGATGATGGGAGTTGTAGTTCAAAAACAGCTGGAGGCCCAAGGTTGGGAAACACTGATTTATACTGACCAGGAAATGTGCACAGTGGCTGGCTACTATGCACATTAATCATTCATCTTACATTCCCCTTAACATAAAAGGTAAAGGGGACCCCTGACCATTAGGTCCAGTTGTGGCCGACTCTGGGGTTGCGGCGCTCATCTCGCTTTATTGGCCGAGGGAGCTGGCGTACAGCTTCCAGGTCATGTGGCCAGCATGACTAAGCTGCTTCTGGTGAATCAGAGCAGCGCACGGAAACGCCGTTTACCTTCCCGCTGGAGCGGTACCTATTTATCTACTTGCACTTTGACGTGCTTTCAAACTGCTAGGTTGGCAGGAGCAGGGACTGGGCAACGGGAGCTCACCCCGTCACAGGGATTCGAACTGTCGACCTTCTGATCGGCAAGTCCTAGGCTCTGTGGTTTAACCCACAGTGCCACCTGCGTCCCTTCCCCCTTGACATACATGCAGTTTAATACTTAAAACAGTATTTAATCTGTTTGCAAAATGATACAATATATAACAATGAAACTGAAAAACTATGATACAATAAAATTAAACCAAAGAACAATACAATTTAACAATTTAATAATAAATTTCAATTATCATTTTTATTATTGTTATATTTGTACCCTGCCCATCTGACTGGGTTGCACCAACCACTCTGGGCATATAAAAAGCATAATAAAACCTTAAAAACTTCCCTATACAGGGCTGCCTTCAGATGTCTTCTGGGGGTTGTATAGCAACCTAGCAGCACATTTGAACCATCTTTATTTAGAGCCTGTGATCCCCTTCCGTCTTTAGCTTCCCTCTTATGAAGGTACATCCTGACACTCCAAATACTCCTCATCACACTTAGACAGCCTGTTAAGTCCAGGCATGGAGGGCTCTGGGGTTGCAGTGCTCATCTCGGTTTACTGGCCAAAGCAGCCAACGTTTGTCCGCAGTTTTCCAGGTCATGTGGCGAGTATGACTAAGCCACTTCTGGTGAACCAGAGCAAAGCACGGAAACGCCGTTTAACTTCTTGCCAGAGCGCTACCTATTTATCTACTTGCACTTTGATGTGCTTTCAAACTGCTAGGTTGGCAGGAGCAGGGACCGAGCAACGGGAGTGCACCCCGTTGTGGGGATTCGAACAGCCAACCTTTTGATTGGCAAGCCCAAGGCTCTGTGGTCTCTCATCTCATTCTGCTCCCTCCCTCTCTCTCTCTCCCCGCCAAACACAATAGACACAAAGACACCATCCCCTAATCACTCCAATATTTCTCTCACTATCTCCACCCATTAGCACCAGCCACCAGCCACTCTTTCCACTCAGCTACAAGAAACAATTAAACCCCTTCACTGATAAAAGAGTATAAATAACAATACAAAATGCTATCCATCTGTCAGTCACACAGATGTAATGACAGCAATCTGAACTTACTTCACTGTTGGGTTGCAACCTGATGCTCTCATACCTGGGAATAAGTCCCATTAAACTCAGTGATGCTTACTTCTGAGTAGGCATGGATAGGCTTGCATGGATAAGTGGCTAATCAAAAACCCCATAAAGTGGGGGGGGGGGGGACAAAGGACCATCAACAAGTCTAAATGCAGCTCTGTAACTCAATTATATAATAAATGGTTATAAGCAGAAATATGTGTTTGGCAATAGCCGGCTGATAACTTGTAGTATTGTTGGTTGATCATTGTTGTTTGTTCTGTATTCTTATCCATTTGTGGAAAACAGAAAATGAATAGAACGTAGATATGACTTTGCAAGCAATAAGAGCTTTTCAATGCATTGTCAGCCAAACACTCCTGAATAAGAAGAGCTTAAGAAGAGCTATTCATTTGAGTTGTTCCTACAGTCTAAAAATTCAATAAAGCCATTTTATGACCCTATAGATCTGATTTTTACATTTCCTTTAATCAGAGATGAGGCTGTTAAAAAGTCTTAAAGGTTGCACATTTATGAATGTTGTACTTAATGGTCAGCCACACAGAAAACATTTTGTTTAAACCTCATCCAAATATACAATATATATTCAAGAAAAATAGTGAAAAACTCAATTTCCTGTGTCACAATTGTATTAGTTTAACACAAAGCAATTTAATAGTGATGACTTAAATAAATAGCATTTTAAAGGAAGTGGAACAGCTTGTATGTGTGCGTGTTACTACAATTCAAAATGTTACTATCTGAACTCTGGTAGTAAGTATGATTTGGATTTAAAAGGCACATGATTTTAGAAGTGCATAAATTTGATTAAATTGTTTTGTTAATTCAGTTGCATAATATCAATAAAAAAACCTAGGCAGGCTTTTATATTTCAAGAAAGAGGGAGCGGAATTCCAAAAATCAGCCTGCCAGGAGGGATTCTTCTCACAATGGCACTTGAGAGCATTTGACAGAGGGATGGGATACAAAATAATAATTGAGCAGAGCACTGCAAAAGGGTGTTTGCCGCTGGAACAAGGACAGAAAGGTGCTCAATTTGGTATTTAAAGCCAAATAATTTGCATGACAGAGCAATCTCCCCTCTCCTTCCCCCTCCCTATGCACCATTTTAGGGATCTATTGACCCACTGGAGCAGATTTGGGGGTGCAGAGTGGAGGAGACGGTGGAAAGTCCTGTTGTGCTTGTGGGAATCTTTGAGCTGACATCTGCTGGTGCAACAAGCTAAACATGACCCATAGTACACAGTATAAAAATAGGTGTGGCATTTGCCCTCCTAGGTGGGTCATAAGGAAAGGGTTAAATGAGTGTGAAGTGATTGGCCAGTGGGAACCCAAGGGGAGGAGTTAGAGTTGGAGTTGTTGGAAAGTCAGTTGGGAGTTGGGAGTTGGAGAAGGAAGAGGGAGGATAAGTCTGTGGGTTGGTCGAGTTCTGTTGTGAGAGAGTGAGAGGAATTGTTAGGTGGAGTCAGATAGATAGTTGGGATAATCAGTTTGAAGTTGTTAGGAACGTATAGGTCAGTAAAGAAACTAAGATTAAGAAACTGCCAAGAAAAATTAACTGAAACCATAAACTTGTTCATGGCTATAAAATAAACTTGATTATTTGTTAATGTTAACAACTGTCTGGACTCCATGTGTACCCAAGAGAAACGGGTTGGTGGCAGCGGAAAAAGCAGTCGCAGTGGTGGCACAGGGATCAATAGACCGTCAAACGTCCGGGGACCCTGTGTGATCGCCACAAAAGGTAACAGAAAGAATCGAAGGACATAGCCTGTAGCTCAAAACCTAAATCAATTAAAGAATCATATATATGTCGGTGTACGTCTCTCTATAAGTTTTCATCCATACAAGTCACCCTCCCTAACAGGGAGTTCCAAAACTGGGTCATGACCACTGGCCATAATTCAGACAGTGAGTGAACTTGTATAATTGCTTCTTTGGACAACTTTGATGCCTTTTTATTATTTGGGACGCATCTCCAGCCCTTGGCTTCATCTGCCAGCCTTGCAGGTTTCTCATCATTACACTGACAGATCTTAAATGGATACCACAATTAAATGTGTTATAAATGTTGCCCTGTGTTAATTGAACCTCAAAGGCATATCTCCAGACAATGCTCTGAATTGTTTTTCTCTGTTTGCTAAATTTACAGTGGTTCTTAGTTAATGGAAGCATCATGGTACAAGTAGGACCTACATCAAAAAGTTGCAATGTGCAGTGCTCCTGTTCAGTGTTCTAACCAGGGAGCCATGACCTTTCACAGCACACTCCATTCCATTCCTGCTGGTGTTCCATCCCTGCCCCGCTCCTCCCCAACTTCAAGGCAGCATTCTATGAACACTGAGCATGCTCAGACCTCATTGGGTATGTCGGGAACCATTAGTTTTTATTTTTTTTAATTTATTTTTAACTATCTACCGTGGGTTGGATTCAGCTAAAGAATCCCATTAGCAGAAGCAAGCCCTGTGCCAGGAATTCCATTTGTCCAACACTGCATGTACCCCACCTGCCTCCTGAAATTGGCTCTGGGAGATTCCGGAGAACCCCCAGGATTGAATGTGAGGGAAGGAAGTCGAATGTTCTGTCTTAGAAGTCGAAATATTTGCTGTGATTGAAATATTTCATGATGCTGAGCTTGATGTGGAATTTCTCCCCACGAGGTTCCACCAGGTTTGCTGATACCTCCCTCTCAGGAATGAGTGGTGTCATTCTGGCTAAATAAGAGCCTTAGTCAGATATCCAAAAGAATATAAGAAGCAGGGAACTGTGTAGTGGGCAAGGGGTACAATCACTCACCCTCAGAATTTCTTCATTGCTCAAGGGGTGATTCTTTTTGGTGGATACACTTAGGGGGCATTTCACATGTTAGTTTATTCCACTTCACTGACATTCCCCTAATGGTTAATTTCCACATTATAGTTGAGCTTTCACACAACATAAAAGCCACTTCTGAAAATCTATCAGAATGTAGAGAATGCACTCATTTCTGTGTAACTGCTTTGAGGGAAAATATGCCATCCCATTAAACCAGAAAACTGAATGAGCAGAGTGACAAAATTTGAGGTAGTATTGCAGCATGTAGCTGCAGTTGGTTTCCATTGGGGAATAATGTGGGAACAGAAGTACTACATCTATGGAAAGCATGGGGCAGTAGTGACATTGCCCAGTGATGTTCATTCTTGTGACATGATGCCCACTCATGTGAATGAAATTTAGCATGACATGCTGGTATATCGTTAGAAAAGCCACCGCTCCGTAGTGCAATGGGTACTGCAGTCTGAAAGAAAGAAACATAATGTATCCCTGGTATGAATGTGTTGCTTAGCTGTATGCTTTAAAGGGGTTTAAAAAACAAGCCCTAACATTAAACATAGAAGTCACTGCTCTAAATTTGGTCTTATTTCACTCAGGAGATTTTTATTAAGTTTTTTTTAATTGCAGCCAATCTGCATGCAAGTTTCTGATGGGACTGCTTGATCGAGCATGGAGAGGTCAACCAGAGGTATGGAGAGTTCTGTTGGAGAGAGAGGTTTGGAAGAGATATTCTTACTCTCTCATAGCAGACTTAGCACAATGTTGATTGCTCCAAGCACATTAAAACACGATTAGATTTACATCTGCTCTAATCCACCTTTAAGCAAACAATTCCCATAAAAATACTTAGGCTGGGGGGAAATTCACATACACTTAGCTTTGCAAATAAGTGACCATAAAATAAGAAGCAAACTTGGCTTCCTTATAAAAGAATAATGAAATATTTGTGTTAGCAAAGATGCAGGCTGTAAAAAAAGAAAAAAGAAAGACTTTTCAGTCACATGCAGCATTTGCTGAGCTGGGAGCCAAGCTGCATGGCTCCTTCTTTGAGATAGGGCAGAGAAAGAGAAAGGGAGGACACATAGGCTGCTAGAAGCCTGCTAAGCTTCACCCACTGGCAACTTGAGCTTAGGGTTCAGGTTAACCATTTCATGCATGCAAATGTGAGTCAGTAACTGTGTACTGCACAGATTTTTGAGTGGGCAACCAACAGAGTATGTGACTTGCAGTATCACGGGGGTGGCGGGGGCTTCATTTCAGGGCTCCTGTAAGCTATCCCAGAACAGCCCTCCAATCTGCAATAGGATATACCTATTAACTACACTACTGTTGGTTGTGGACTACTCTCCCAGGCAATGTGAGGACGAAAGCAATGAGTAAAAACTTCAGGAACTCCCCCCAAACTGTAAGACCAACACTGCAGGGGTGCTGTAAATCACTTGGAGCTACACAAGTGGTATTCAATGTGAACTGCACTGCATAAGCCCTGCCAGAGCCCCTTCCAACCTCCAGTATGGACAGGTGCTTTTTGAAAACTCTTCCTGATCAATGAGTGAAGTAACCATTTCCCCCTTCTCTCACAACTTGCCACATTTCATGTGAATGTTGGGAGATTGAAGAAGATGAGAACATGCAAGTGAGAAAGATGTTGCTGAAAATTCCGAGCGGAAGCCATATCCGGAGAGGTACAAATTTTGGCTTAGCTCATAATGGCTAAAGGATTATATGAATTTAGGCAGGGAAAACCTTTCTGAGCCCATCATTTCCTAACTTTTTCTCTAGTTGCAAGTGACTGATGAATTGTCATTCAATGTTAATTTTTTTTCCCCATGCATGGAATTCTAATATTAGAAGTAAAGTTGCTATATAATTCCCTATATGGCACAGACAACCCAGTACAGCACATGATTTTTTTACCCAGAATGGGTTAATATCGTAAAATTAATTGGAAAAATAGGGTTGGTGGGCATCTCACGAGGCCCAGGGCATCTGTTATGCGGAGAACAGGCACAGAATTGATATGGATTTAACACACAGTAGCAATAAAGCCTAGGAACTTCGAGAGGGAACAACACATAAATTAGAATTGACAGCCAGATTTTAAGGCACAACCCTTTAAACAATATAGCAAAGCTTACCTGGTGCAGTTATGTTCCCCCCACCCCAGCATGTAAAGGAGTTCCTGGCAGCAAAATATAGCTGTTTGGGATTTTTAAATTTCAGACTCATTTTGGGAGAGAAACATCTTAGCATCTAAATCAAACGAAATTGTTTAATAGGTATTAAAGAGACCTAAGCTCAGGTGTTTTAAAGGCTGCCTATTATCAAAAACTCAGAGTGGAGCTAAAAAGCACTTTCATAAATGGAAAACCAGCATGTTGCTAACCACCAGAGCCATACTTCATAAAGAAAGTGCCATGTATTATGCATAAAGGTTTCTTTTCTTGTGAAGGTTGTGTCTGCCAGCTGAAGGAAACCTACTGCTATGGTCTCCCCAGCTTTCTGATGTGGAGTTGTGCAGGGTTTGCCCACATCCAGTTTCCTTTATGGCGCTGGATGATATCTGAGTTTGTCTCACAAATGTAAAGGTTGAACACAGGTGGCAGGTGGCACAGTTTCACTCTCTCACAGAGTCAGGGTGCTATCAGCTGCTCCCGGCTGGTTGCCCAGGAAAGTATAAAGACAAGGAAAAGTTTCTTACAGTTCTTTTTTATTTCAAAGTTTACAGAGAGAGGCTATAGAACCCAACCTCTTGGATAATGGTGTTGTCCCCATTGACTCTCCCCCCCCCTTCTATCCCACTTCCTCATTCTTCTTCTTCTTCATCATCATCATCATCATCATCACCTTCTCTACAGGTGCTGCTATGTGCCCTCTGCCTTTGAGCTCTTTGCTCTCCTACTTTTAAGGCTCACCGGGTTCTGGGAGATGGTGGGTCTGGAGTGCTTTCTAGTGACAACGTGTCAGCCAGCTGTTGCTCTGGCTCTGACTGCCCCTCCTCTCCTGTTATTTCCCAACTTTCCCCCTCATCTGCCTCTGAGCTGTGACCTCCCACAAACCCCTGTTGTAAATCTATACTGTCTTCCTCCTTCCTGGAAGTGTTAGGATGGGGAGGCAGTCTCCACCACTCCTCCTATGCCCAGCCCCTGACATCACCCCCCTCTCCAGCATCCTCCTCCCCCTGACACAAAGACAACCAGACAAATCCACCGCCCCGCTTCAAATATTTATATTATTATTATTATTTTTAATTAGATTTATATGCCACCTTTCATCATAAGATCTCAGGGCAGTTCACATAATAGAATACAGGATAAAAACAAGTACATAAGTAAAACAAATCAACAAAACAGAAACACCTCCCCTTCCCACAGACATATTTAAAAGGCTGGAGAATATTAATCAGGCAAAGGCCTGGTTGAAGAGGAACCAGAGAGGCCCTTATCTCACTCAGAAACTAACTGCAGCCTGTTCTCCCTCACATCCACCCACCCCTAGATTAGGAAAGCTTCCGCTTTTGATAAGGGGAACTCAAGGAAGGCAACAGTCAGCTTCCAATAAGAAGAGTCAGGCAAAGCAGAGTTAAGATTCCAAATCACAGTAGTAGCACCCTGGATAGCACCATGTGAATACCTCCAGGCTGAAGCACAAAGGAAGTGAGTGCATAATTATGTCGCTTCAACACAAGGAATTATAAACCGAGTCTTTAATAGAGTCGGGAGCGAGTTCAACCACCACCACCACCAGGGGCAGTGTGAGACATCTTTGTGCCTGAGGTAAAATGTTTCACTGCTGCCCTCGTGATGTGGGGAGAAGCATGAGGCTCTGCAAGGCCTTCCCCTCCCCATGCAGCTGCTGGGGGACCTTGGGCCAGTCACGCTTCTCTGAAGTCCCTCAGCCTCACTCACCTCACAGAGTGTTTGTTGTGGGGGAGGAAGGGAAAGGAGAATGTTAGCCGCTTTGAGACTCCTTTGGGTAGTGATAAAGCGGGATATCAAATCCAAACTCTTCTTCTTCTTCTTCTTCTCGAGGAAAAATCTTTGCAAAGCGTCACTGTTGGGCAGGCAGCATACTCTGCAAAGCATCCGGAACACCAAACTTGGTGAGATGGGGTGGTCCAGCGAACTTTGATGCTGGCTTCCTCCTGTCCCTAGAGGCTGAGGGAGATTCATGGCAAAGCAGAGCTTCTCTGGCAGTAATAATAATTATTTATTATTTATACCCCGCCCATCTGGCTGGGCTTCCCCAGCCACTCTGGGAGGCCTCCCAAAAAAATATTAAAATATTGTACTACATCAAACATTAAAAGCCTCCCTAAACAGGGCCGCCTTCAGATGTCTTCTAAAAGTCTGGTAGTTGTTGTTCTCTTTGCAATCTGGTGGGAGGGCGTTCCACAGGGAGGGCACCACTACCGAGAAGGCCCTCTGCCTGGTTCCCTGTAACTTGGCTTCTCACAGTGAGGGAACCACCAGAAGGCCCTTGGAGCTGGGCCCAGCATCCGGGCAGAACAATGGGGGTGGAGACGCTCCTTCAGATATACTGGACCGAAGCCGTTTAGGTGGAAGGAGATGCAATTTGGTTAGTAAATCACTTAAACTATTCATAAATTAATTGAAAATATATTAAATTTAATATATGGGGGTTTATTTAATATTTTTATTAAATCTACTACTTCCTTACATTTTAAGGCCTTTTATTGCCACAGCAGACAGAACACCATGCTCTGGATGTGTTTTTCTTTTAAATAAACTTACATAAAACTGACGGAGAGTCCTTGCTGCTGATTAGGCAGCTTGCCTGCCAGAGATCATTATAGGCAGATCCTCTTGCCCTCTGACATGCCTTCTGAATCCATGATCTCCGCTTCCTAGGCTCATAACACCTACACATGAGCACCTGTGTATGCTTCCACACAATCAGGATTCCTGATCTCATGGGTGTCCTGATCCAATGGGAGAAGCCTATGCAATGAATTGCATGTCGATTTTTTCACTCCTGATGATCTCCATGCCCACACATAGATGCCCGTGGCAGCCTCTCCCATATCCAATAATCATGTGATTCCCTCTACATGTGATTCATGCAGGAAGAATGCTTACTAAAAGTGTATGTTTCATGATATGTGTTATGCACAAATTTCATTCATAGCAAGCCACATTTTTAAACAGGATGTAGAAGTGTTATTTTAGAAGGGGGGAGGAATTGCCAGTAGCAACTTAAAGACCAACTAATTTATTATAATGAGCTTTTGATGAAATAGGCCGTTGACTTTTAAAGCTCTTGCTACAATAAATTTTAGCATTTTCACACACAAGGCTTAAATTGCTGCTAAGCCTCACTTGTGCTATTTGAGTAGATGTCTGAGCACAGTCTGCACAGGAAAGAGTGCAGACAAAATGTGACGTGAATAAACTGTCTGACCTAGGTTTTATTTTATATTTTAAACTTCTATATTCTACTGTTTTAAGAAGTTTAAGTTGAATAAGAACAAAATACAATTTTGTTCTAAAAATGTAGGGAACGAACAGCAGATAAAAACAGCATAGAATCTCAATTAACAGCAGCAGCATATCCAAAGAAACTGATTTCATCTACTCATTCAAGAAGATAGTAAAATTAAAACCCATTATTGGTTAAAAACATCCTAGGGAATCAATAGCAAAAGGCCAGCTGTGAGAGGCCCAAAGCTGTCATAAAAGCCTCTAGGAACATTGACCCATTTCACTCAATCTTGTCTATACCAGCCTTTTTCTAGGGGGCACATTCCAGATGTTTTAGACTATGACTTTCATCAGCAACAGCTAGCAGACCATATGCTCTGCCTGGGAGCTTGCCCTGTAGGTGATTTGATGAGCGTTTGCTGAGGTTCCTATTGGATAAACCTGTCCTTCAGGTAACCTGGTCCCAAACCATATAGGGTTTTAAAGGTCAGGGAGAACAGCTCTTTGGGGTGCCCACCCACTCACCCCCCAAAATTGGGAGCCAATGTAGCTATCACAAAGAAAGCAATTTAAATCAGAGCTACCTTGTGTGGAAGACTATTGTCCTTTAGAATGTCGCAGTCCTCTGCGGTCTTTTCCATGACAGACTAACACAGTTGCTCTTTTGGAAGATTTCCAGTTACAGTAAACATGTTCCAATTAACGCACTGGTTATTTCCTCCCCGATAAAATGTATGAAATTGATTTCACAGAGCAACACTGCTTCAGCCTGCGCTTTCGAAAGAAACATCATTCAATTTGCTGTAGATTATTGGAATGGAGTCAAATAAAAAAAAAAAAAGCAGACTCTACCAGTCTGATTTCTTTTGATGCGTCAAATAGAATTTGCCTTCTATGGGAGCACGACATCGAAACAGTCCAGCTGTCCTGAAAATTATGGAAGCTGCTTGAAATCAGGTGGTTTATGAGTTGGGAGAAGCTTTCTGTGCGTATTTTTCCTTCTATTTTTTTAAAAAATATATTCTTTATGTAACGTGCCATATACCCATACACCATGAACAGTCTGTTCCTAAATACCAGTTAAGACAAGGAGATAGTGGCATAGTGGGGGTTGCCAGTGTTCGGGGCTGTGCAGAGGGGGTGGGAGGGAGGGAAACGAATGAAGTACACATGCGCATTCAACTGCCTTACAACGTCCCCATCACCCAGGAGATCAGCGCCGCAGAGCTAAGAAAAAAGAGTTGTTCCATTGTCTGGAGGGGTCACTTCCTGGTTCTCATGGAGAAGCTGTTTTCAGTGGAGCCTGATTACGGAAGCACACCGCTGTATTGAGGCAGCACCAGGTGTTGAAATTTCATGCCCCCTAACAATCTTGCATCCAAGGCAACCAACCCTGTGCCCCCCCCCATGTTGTGCCACTTCAGGGAGAGGAAATCTGTGGCTCTCTGGATATTTTTCGACTACAACTCTGATTACCCTTGACTATTGGCCAATCAACCAGGCAGAGGGCCTTCTTAGCAGTGGAATCCTCCCTGTGAAACACCCTCCCATCAGATGTCAAGACAAAGAGCTACACAACTTTCAGAAGACATCTGAAGATGTTAACAAGTTCTTAATAAGGAATGGATAATAATTAAGGAATATCTCAAAGGGTACTGTGATAATAAATGTTTCCTGGCAGATATCAAATGAGTCTTGTGATATAAGGTTCTGTTAGAAAAAGTTAAAACTAAGATAAAGAAAAAGATCAATAAGAAACTGTGTAAAAAAAATTTTTTTGAATGCAAAATAGTACAATGGGTTTAGTTGGAAGTTTCTTTTCTTTTACTGATTCTTAATCTAAAGGTAATTATGTTCTTTTTTCTTATAGAATGTTTGTATTGTATGTTTGCTTTGTGTATTTTTCTTGTTTGATGAAGTTTTTTAAAAATAGAAGACATCTGACGGCAGCCCTGTATTGGGAAGTTTTTAATGTTTGACATTTTACTAGGTTTTTATATGTGCTGTAAGCTGCAGAGAGTGGCTGGGGAAACCTAGCCAGATGGACAGGGTATAAATACCGTATTTTTCGCCCCATAGGGCGCACCGGCCCATAAGGCGCACCTAGTTTTTTTTGGGGGGGGAGAAAGAAAAAAAAAGTTTAGTTCCGCCCCAGGCGCGAGGCTGGGGCGGGGGAAGCCCGAGCTTCCCCCGACCCCAGCCCCCGAAACAGGCTGCTCTGCGCAAGCCGGGAGAGGGCTCCAGCGGCTTGCACAGAGCTACCCGAAGCCCCGGCGTGACTGCTGAGCGCGCTGGGGCTTCGGGATAAGAGGCAGCTCTGCGCAAGCCGGAGGAGCCCGGCGGGAGCTCCCGCGGAGCTCCCAAGGCTTGTGGATAGCTTCCTGAAGCCTGGAGAGCGAGAGGGGTCAGTGCGCACCGACCCCTCTCACTCTCCAGGCTTCAGCGAAAGCCTGCATTCGCCCCATAGGACGCACACACATTTCCCCTTCATTTTTGGAGGGGGAAAAGTGCGTCCTATAGGGCGAAAAATACGGTAATAATAACATATTATTAGTATCAGTAGTATTAATGGGGCTGTTGGAAGTTGGAGTCCAACAAGATCTGGAGGGCCCCAGGTTTCCCCATCACTGATTTAAGTGGAATTATGTGTTCTCATATAAAAATTGCAACAAAACAAAACTTCAACCGCCTTTTAAATTATTTGAAGTAGGCCCAAATAACGTATTTCATTCACTGCTCCTGTTCACATAGATAAGCTGCAACGAGTAATACTATTCCACAGTGATCTCTGCACTTTTCCTTCTAGCTGCATGGGTGATAAATCATCAAAATACAGAAATGCCTTAGTTTTGTTGCCACTAAGAGCTTGTGGTTCTGGAAACCCTGACCTCCCACCTCTACCTGATAAATACGAGTGCTTCAAAAACAGCCATGTCTTTGTGGCTAAACACAAAGAATAATTTATACCCTATGGAATTTAGAAAACTAGGGAGTGCAGAATAAGAAGAGGAAAGGTTATGAGCTATGGAGAATTCAGGAAATTTCATATAACAGATGAACAGCTGTTAGATGCTGAATGCTACAGGACTCAGTACAGGTCTCTAGATTATGGAATTGAAATATTTGTTTACCAGTTCTGAATATGTCTGTGTTTATAGGCACAACACCTATTCTTGGAATGTTACAAAGTTTGGACGGGGAAACAGGAGTTGAAAAGGTGATTTCTGGGGCATTGTGATTGCAATATTTATTTTCTTTATTATATTTATATACAGTCATACCTTGGTTGTCGAACGGAATCCATTTTAGAAGTCCTTTCGACTTCTGAAAATGTTTGACAACCAAGGCACGGCTTCTGATTGGCTGCAAGAGCTTTCTGCACTCAATCAGAAGCCACATCAGACGTTCAGCTTCCAAAGAACATTCGCAAACTGGAACACTCACTTCTGGGTTTGCGGCGTTTGGGAGCCAAAACGTTCAAGTCGCAAGGCGTTTGGGATCCAAGGTACGACTGTACTTCCCTTCATCGTAAGATATCAGGGCAGTTCACAGAATAGAATACAGAATAAAGGTAAAGGTACCCCTGCCCGTACGGGCCAGTCTTGACAGACTCTAGGGTTGTGCGCTCATCTCACTCTACAGGCCGGGAGCCAGCGCTGTCCGCAGACACTTCCGGGTCACGTGGCCAGCGTGACGAAGCTGCTCCTGCGAACTGGTACCAGAGCAGCACACGGAAACGCCGTTTACCTTCCCGCTATACAGCGGTACCTATTTATCTACTTGCACTTAAGGGTGCTTTCGAACTGCTAGGTGGGCAGGAGCTGGGACCGAACAACGGGAGCTCACCCCGCCGCGGGGATTCGAACCGCCGACCATGTGATCGGCAAGTCCTAGGCGCTGAGGTTTTACCCACAGCGCCACCCGCGTCCCTAGAATACAGAATAAAAAGAAGTAAATAAGCAAAACGAAACAGCAAAACAGTAATCCCTCGCTTCCCACAGACACATTTAAAAGGCTGTGGAATGTTAATCAGCCCAAGGTCTGGTTGAAAAGGAATGTTTTCTCTCTCAAGAAAACAGGCAAGGCTGTTCAAAGCCAAACCCAGGCCTCATTCAGACTACCACTATATCATCATCATCATTTTTTATTTGTATGCCACCTTTCCACAGTTAAAAAAACAATGCTCAAGGCGGCTTACAGCATGACAAGATTTACATAATTACAAAAGTCATAAACAATAAATAAACCACATCAAAAAAATGCACAACCAAATGGGAAACAATTTCCACATAAATGAAAATCTAAAACTAAGAATACAGCATTAATATCACAGTTTAAAATGACATAGGCCATAGTGGTGTCTTCGCCAGTGACACTCTTTCATACCTATCTACAGCCAAAACAGATTAAAAAAGAATCCTGGATCAACAAACTGTATGTTGTGTATTGAGGTTTGAACTATATCACTCCTCTTAGAAGCACTATCAAAGATAACATGACAGTCTGAGATACGCTGATAGGCTGGCAAATTATTAGTCTCTCTTAGTTGATTTCCAAAGGAACACCCTTAGAACTAAGGTCAGCTGCAGTCCAAGTACAACCCCTTCAATCCATAGCAAGTCCAATTTTTCACCAGTGATCCAATGAAAGATGTCACACTCCCAGTAAAGGTTCATTTATCTTCATTCACCTCTCTAGAAAAACCTCCAGTGATTGTATAAGTGGTATTACTCTTAATTGTCAGCTGGATAAATGCATTTTAAGATTCATTGAACAGCTTCCTGTTAACGGTTTTTCAATCAAGGTAGGTTTTCTCAAACGTACACCAAGAATTCATTTCTTCCTGATGTCATATATTAGCCTGGGAGGTTTTCAGAGTTACACCAAGACGCTAATGCTTTCTGAACGTTCTGTCTTCTGTAAATGTTGATGGTTTGTGAAATTATATCAGGTAGGGAAAAAGTTCATTGAAAGTATTTTGTCTCTTAAAATGGCTTTGATATACAATTTGCAAAATTGATTTGAGCTGAGAGATACACCGGGAGGGGGGTTTAAAACAAATATAGAATTTGTTCACTAAACTGTTTATTGAGTAGTAAAACCTAGATAGACAGATGATAGATAGATAGATAGATGATAGATATAGATAGATAGATGCTAGATGCTAGATGCTAGGTGCTAGATGCTAGATGCTAGATGCTAGATGCTAGATGATAGATGCTAGATGATAGATATAGATAGATTAGATTAGATAGATAGATGATAGATAGATAGATAGATGATAGATAGATAGATAGATAGATAGATAGATAGATAGATGATAGATAGATCAATCAATCAATCGATAAAGGTAAAGGGACCCCTAACCATTAGGTCCAGTCACAAATGACTCTGGGGTTGCGGCACTCATCTCGCTTTATTGGCCGAGGGAGCCGGCGTACAGCTTCCAGGTCATGTGGCCAGCATGACTAAGCCACTTCTGGTGAACCAGAGCAGCGGAAATGCCATTTACCTTCCTGCCGGAGTGGTACCTATTTATCTACTTGCACTTTGACGTGCTTTCGAACTGCTAGGTTGGCAGGAGCAGGGACTGAGCAACGGGAGCTCACCCTGTTGAAGGGATTCAAACTGCCGACCTTCTGATCGGCAAGCCCTAGGCCCTGTCAGTGGAGTAGCGTGGGTTGTCAGCACCCGGGGCAAGGCAAGTAATTTGCGCCCCCTAACCCGTGGATTTGCGCCCCCTAACCCGTGGATTTGCCCTAACCCCAGATGTTGCGCCCGGTGCGGCCGGCCCCCCTTGCACCCCCCACGCTACGCCACTGGGCCCTGTGGTTTAACCCGCAGCGCCACCTGCTTCCCAGATAGGTAGATGATAGATGATAGATAGATAGATGATAGATAGATAGAGAGAGAGATAAATAGTATATAAAAAAGGCAGGAGTGGTAAAGGTTCTTGCAACTCTTTTGGTTGCACAATGCCTTCAGTACCAAAAACAGCATCCCCACACATAACCTGCTCAGCTTTGAGAATATCCTGCCATCCCCTCTCTCAACTGGAAGTGTCTTAAAATGTAACTAGAATCAAATGAAACAGATCTGCTCAACAGCCTGCAGAGATACTTAACCACTATTTGAAAACATTGTTGTTTTTCACCACAAGAAAATTAAAATAAATACTGTAGGGTGAGATACAAAGAAAGGACATACTGTTGCGAGATTGAGAGGGGTTTGTAGAAGAGAAGGGCTATTGGATGCATTGCCAGAGACCATTTATCAGTCCTAGCTGAGTTTGTTAGGGACATAATTTGTTAAAGAAACTACAGGTGGCTTGTTTCCATGGGGACTAATTGCTAGACAACCTTCTTTAATTTTTCAGAATAGGTCAAAAAGTGGGCACACAGATCCATGTAGCTTAGAATGATGTGGTCTAGGTATCTTTGTGTGAAGAGAGGCAATAAAAACTACAGTTTTAAGAAGATAAAGGACAGAACAAGAGAAACAGAGAGAGAAGTATGTTTGTACTCTGTGAGCTCAGAGGAATTTGGGGTGTCTCCCTAAAGATCTGGTGTGGAAGTGGGCCATATGAGCAATCTGTACATTTGTACATTAATTTGAATAGTCTAAGACAACAAGAGAGAAGTTCATGGTGAGCTCTGGTGAAGCAAGTAAAATTTTAAATGGTACCCACTTAAAATGAAACAAAGGATTTGACAGACGCAGCAATTTGGAGAAAAAGAAGGTGAGGTTTATTGCTGAGGAATAATGGACCCAGTTGGAATCCTTTCCAAAAGACTGGGACCCCAAAGAATTCAAGTTCAGGAGTTATATACCTGTGCGCATCACAGATCATGAGACAATCATGAACGCCAGCGAAAAATAGCCAATAAGTGCGCTTTCTGCCATGCTCCTGGCTGTGCACAGAGTTTACTCCCCAACTTCTGCTTTCTTGTCTGTACAGTCTGACCTTTTCCCTAGTGGATGGAACTGGGATACAGAACTTCAGAGGAGGGGATCTCCTGGCGCGAACTCCCCTATGCATCTGCTCATGTAGGGAGTTTTGTGGTCAGCCCTTCCTGTTTCGTGTCCAGAATTAGTCTGGAGTTGAGGGGGAGATTTGTACCAGCGCCTTCTGATTTATGGCTTCCCCTTTTCTCTAGGGTGTGAAATGCACTGGGGGAAAGGTCGGTCTCTGGACTTGCGGTTTCAAGCAGTTTTGCAGTTAGCCTAGGCAAAAGCTTTTCTTGATTCAAATGGATTATAAAATCATTGTAAGCCCTGATTATGTGTGAGCATATGTGAATATATTGATAACTGATAACTGATTATGTGAATAGCATTGGGGTAGCCCTCCTTTTCTTGCTTTACTGGTACCGCTTTTTTCCTAGAAAAATAGCACTGAAGATAGATAGAGATGATGCTTGTTTTGCTGCAAATTTCCTCACCGATCAGGGCTGCTGACACACTAGGCATTTGCCGTGGAACAGCTAGGCACAGCCTCACTCAACTGTTATGAGGCATCTGCATGCTATAGCAATAAAAATGCCTTCCCTATTCAACTTCATTTTTTTGCAGAACTCAGAAAAACTGACTTTTTAAAAAACTCAGTGGAACAGCTGCACAATTTCCCCAGGTGTAGATGATCTATCACAGAACTATTGCAGCTTATACAGGTCACTAATGACCAGTATAGATCGTACTATACCTGTTTTCTTTCCTGTGATTCATCTCTCCTCTTTGAGAATCAGATCTACCACATTAACCCTGTCTTTTCCTTTTTCTCCCCTCGATTTCAGTGGAGGGGAAATCATGGTTAGGAGTTCAGCAAGAGAAAAGGGAGTCTTCCCCCAGAATACCCCAGAATGATCTCAGTGAAAAATGCCCTGCTTATAACATTTGGGGGAAAGGGTCCAGCAACTTAGTTATAGACTGTTACATAAGCCTGGAAATAGAGAAGCTATTTCACTACCAGCTTAAATGGCCCATGTCTGGAAGCATCCAAGGTAAAGGTAAATGTAAAGGGACCCCTGACCATTAGGTCCAGTCGTGGCTGACTCTTGGGTTGCAGCCCTCATCTTGCTTTATTGGCCAAGGGAGCCGGCATACAGCTTCCTGGTCATGTGGCCAGCATGACTAAGCCACTTCTGGCCAACCAGAGCAGCGCACGGAAATGCCGTTTACCCGCCGGAGTGGTACCTGTTTATCTACTTGCACTTTGACATGCTTTTGAACTGCTAGGTTGGCAGGAGCAGGGACTGAGTGACGGGAGCTTACCCCATGGTGGGGATTCGAACCGCCGACCTTCTGATCGGCAATTCCTAGGCTCTGTGGTTTAACCCACAGCGCCACCCACGTCTCTTTGGAAACATCCAAAGAGACAAGCAAATTTGTAAACTGGCCAATGGTTTGTGAAACCTGCCGATCTGCTGTGCTAAGCTCGTGATTTTATGACTCTGTGATTTTCATCTTGTATACTTTAAGTTGTGTGGTTTCTTTTTCTTTATAATCTTGGCACTTTTCCAGAATAGTGGTTTAAAAGTAATTAAAATATATAAAGAATTTAGCCGTGGGAACTGTTCTGTGATAAAATACTCTGGATGGGCATGCCATTTCATCCCACATGTGTATATTCTGTTCTTGATTCGTATCCCTAGAAAAGTTACAAGGCTGAATTTCTCTCATTCTAGTTTGGAATCTATCAATCCCTCCAGACATCCTTTGTATTGTGTATTCATGATTAATTGCGCTCGTGAGGGTATTGGGGCAGCTATTCAATACTGTTTGTGCCTGAAAATGTTTTAGGGCAGACAGATTGGGTTGGGTTTTCCACCAGTGTGGCGCTGTGAGTTAAACCACAGAGCCTAGGATTTGCCAATCAGAAGGTCGGCGGTTCGAATCCCCGTGATGGGGTGAGCTCAGTCCCAGCTCCTGCCAACCTAGCAGTTTGAAAGCATGTCAAAGTGCAAGTAGATAAATAGGTATCGCTCCGGCGGGAAGGTCAACGGCGTTTCTGTGCGCTGCTCTGGTTCGCCAGAAGCGGCTTAGTCATGCTGGCCACATGACCCGGAAGCTGTACGCCGGCTCCCTTGGCCAATAAAGTGAGATGAGTGCCGCAACCCCAGAGTCGGTCACGACTGGACCTAATGGTCAGGGGTCCCTTTACCTTTACCTTATGTACCATAACTTCCTGATGAGATCGTGTAATCTTTTTAATACCATACAACTTCTGGTTTCTTTTCTGTCCTACTTTTGTTGCTCTGTACTGCAAGAATGCCCCTCCACACGACAATAAGACAATAGCAGAACAACTGCTAAAGCAGAATGGTATGTGGACAGTTTGCAGTATAAATCCACCATGAATGCACAATTATTATTTTACTGAGATATGATTTAGGAAAATGGGCAAAACATATAACCAGAATAAATCACTTTCTGAGGTGCATTATTTCTTTTTGTTCATCGTGAAACCATGGTCTGTTAATTTCATTGACTGAGTCCAGGTTCTAAGCACTATTTAGATATTCCCCCAGCTATAGGGAGATTCTTATCAATGAATGATTTCCCTGTGGCTAGGATAACATTTAAATAACTTAACCATATGGGTGGGGGGTAATTGCATGGGTCTTTTCCATGTAATTGGCACCCCAGAGCATCTTTTAAAGGGTACGTTAGTGTTTTGAGAAAATGGATAATTCTCCGTTCAGCCTTTTTCTCTGTGCTCTGGATTTTAAGAAACTCTATCATGTCAAACATAATAGAGACAAATTGTAGCTGAACACTTATTAAAGTGCAGCATTTGGTAATCAGCAATAAAGAAATTCATTAGAATAGTTAAATGGAACGATCAGTTAACACAAATTGACAGACTGTGAGTGAACATAATAGGACTGTACAACAGTGCTGGTGCTCAGGTTTGGTTTATATTGGATTTTAAAGAAATGAGGATTACAACAAGTTAAAGCTGCACATCTTGAAGAGATTCTGGAGGCTTAATAACACATAATTCTGATGTAATTGTTTAAAAAAACAATCCACACACCAATAGTTGTTTGTATTGTATTAGCAGCATTGAAATTAATCCAGTGGTTGGATTATTTCCCAACAAACTATAGGTTTGGTCCAGATAAGACCACTGTGTGTATTCTGAGCACCAGTCTTCTGCAAAATAAATGTGGACAAAGTGACAAAATAATAATAATCAGAAAATCAATTCTCCTGACCATTTTATTCCCAGTGTTAACCCTCCATCTGTAAAATGGAAATAGTCCCACTGACAAATATTATAGATCATATGACACAGTAAGCATAATAATAGTGATGATGAGAGGAGGAGGAGGAAGGAGGAAGGAGGAAGAGCAACTATTTTTTCTTTTTTTCAAGTCAACAGAGCCACTGGTTCAGTAACAAATTTTGCACCAGCCCTTCATTGTGGAGCTTCAAACTTTTAAAGCCAGAGTTACTTTTGATCACGTAATTCAGAATCCACTTCCCTTGACACTGAAATGAATTCGTTTTCCACAGAGTCATATAATTCTGCTTATGCTTACATCATCCATGAAGTCTTTGCCTAAGTCCCTTTTGATTTTGTTCCAGCTAATTACTGACTCTGAAGAAGACGAAGAAGAAACTACAAAGGCAGCTGCTGCTACTACCTCTAGCAACCGGAGACTTTGGGGGAATGCAATTTGAGCAAAAGAGAAAGTTTAAGGAGAAATGTGTTTTGGTACTACATGCCAGCAAAACTACCTTAATCCAAAATCTATAACACAATGAATGGTAATCAATAAGTTCCTGACAAACAAAAGTTGTTGTTGTTGTTAAAAAAAACCTGTATCAAGCCAGAATGAGTCATGTTAAAACAGGACTGCCCTTTTCATGTGTAATTTAATGGATTGCTGGACAAAAATCAAATGGCATTTTATGTCCATCATGTCAAAGGAACTAATAACCTTTGGGGTGATTACATAACCCAGATCTCATCAATCCATATAAACATCAGCTTTACGCAACCTGAGGCTTGAGTGAGGGAGAGCAAGATCAACGTAGCAGAACAATCCTGCTGGGAGTAGACATATTTGTCCATACTTGAAGAGTGATTTATGAATGTACAAAGAAATCACAAAACCCCATGCTAATGAGGGCTGCGATCACAATCTTACAGCAAAATTACTCAGTGGTAGAGCATGGAGAAGGCCTCAGGTTCAAACCTTGGCATCTGAGCCTAACAGGGTCAAGTAGCGTGTGATGAAAAGCATCACTGTCTAAGACCCTGGAGAGCTTCCATCAGTCAAAGTATGGGCTTGAATGGTGGGCAAATAGTCTGAACTTCCTATATTCTTATGACCAGTGGTGAAATTTTTTCATAGGGGAACAGTTAGGGCTGTATGTAGAGTTGGAGACCGCAAGGGTCATTTAGTCCAACCACCTACAAGGCAGGAATCTCCACTCAAGCATCCCTGGCAGATGCCCCAAAACCTTCAATGAAGGAGAGCCCACAACCTCCCAAGGAAGTCCATTTCCCGGCCACTCGATTTGCCAGTTCCGAGCAGCTTGCAAAAAGAAGAAAAGTTTGGCTTTGCTTTGTTTTGTTTTTTTTGAAAAAGACAACCCCAGGCAGAAGGATGGGTCCCCCCCCAATTAAAAAACCATTTTTAACACACACACACACACACCCTTTCTTCATCTCCCTTTCTATGATTGTGTTGTCGTTGGTTGTTGCATGTTGCTGCTGATCCTTCAGGTTCTGGCAGATTGGGGCTGGGGGTTTATTTTACTAAAACGCCACACTTTCAAAACACAAACACACACACAGTGGCTGAAGGAGAGGAGGGAGGAAGTGAGATATTAAGGTTGCAGGGATCTTGTCTTCCACCGCCACCCAATAGGCACTTCAGGCTTTCCGCCTGCTCTTCCTTAAAAAATGAAGGAGAAGGGGCTGTAGTCCTGCTTATGTGTGTGTATTGCTCTACGGGGTTGTGCAGTTTTATTTATATAAATTTTTATTAGTTTTTTAACATCATTTTCAACAGTAATTAAACATACTTTTACATCTTATTTGATTTTTTTTACTTCCATCAGTCCTGTCTGCAAATTTTCAAATCTAATCTCTTAGTATGCATTTCTTATTTTCCCTATTACATTTCAAACTCATAACCAATCTCTCTATCTTTTTCTACTTCGTAACACTTCATATATTTCTCCTTACAAAACTTCTTGTAGTCCTACTAGCATAATTTGCTGATTACAGTTGCTCTTCAAATAATTCATATACTTCTTCCAATCTTCTGTAAATCTCTGGTCCTGCAGGTTTCAAGTCCTTCCTGTAATTTTGTCCAATTCTTCATAGTCCATTAATTTCATCTGCCATTCTTCTTTCGTCGGGGGCTTGTGCAGTTTTGTAACCTTTACAGAGGAAACCAAACTTTCCTAACAGAGAGAGGTGCATGCACACACATACATGGAGCCTGGAGACACTGGCTAAGCAGGTACAGGGAAAGGTCCTGCCAGGAACATTAAGGGGACTAGGCTAGTCCCACTAGTCCATGGACCGCATGCCACTGCTTAAGACTAGTGCAGTGGTCAAGTGTTGATCTATATGTGTGCTGTGGTATTATATATACTAGTGTCCTGCTGCTGGAAATCAAGAGACCCCTGATGGACAGGAACCCCTAAAAGAACCTCTCATAAGGATCCTCAAGAGTATCTTCCCCTGAGCCTGAGGAACTAGGGTTGCCATATTTCAAGAGGTAGAAGTCCGGTCACAAAAGGTTGTTGAGCTTTTTTTAGGGTAGTATACCTAAAAGCCGCTCTGCGCTCTGCCCCGAACCAGGGCCCAGGCTGCCCACAACAGAGTTGCAGCCTGAACCAGAGTCGCCTGCACAAAAAACAAAAACCCCAAAATCCAGGACATTTGCTTTAAAATCTAAAATTCCCCTCCCTCTGGGTGGGCATGTAGGACCCCCAAAAGAGAATGTGTCTAGGAATTCCCAGACGTATGGCAACCCTAAAGGAAGAAAATGCCTTCCACAGAACCAGTGGCACCAGGAGCATGTTAGGTGGGATGCTAGGGGACTGAGGAGCGGTGCCTGTCTTCAGGATAGAGTGTTGGCCCTTTAAGAATCTACAGTTTGTCATGAGGGGGCAGAGTCTAGTTAACGTAGTCTAAGGGCAAAAGCTTGAAAGGCCCTGTCTGCTCCCATTCTTCGTTTGAGCAAGTTGCTCACTTGACGCTATTTGGTGTCCTGCCTTTTCTGACACACTTTGCTGCCTCCATCACAGCATAAGGTTCTCACTCAGCAGCTAATAAAATTAACATTCCTCGTTGACTTGTCCGACATTACTTTCATCCTGCTTTTCTGCCTGTGGACACACAAAATGGTTTGCAAGATGAAAGGGGAGCATTTTCACTCATCCACAGAGTGCTTAAAAATGTCAGCACGAATGCCGCCCGCAAAAGGGAGGCTGACCTCTCATTCAGCACTCAGCCTGCACCGCCCCAAAATGGGTGCAATTATTTTTAAATCTATTTTATTTTATTTCATTATTTCATTTCATTTCATTTCATTTCATTTCATTTTATTTTATTTTATTTTATTTTATTTTATTTTATTTTATTTTATTTTATTTTATTTTATTTTATTTTATTTTATTTTTGAATGGCTCCCCTGAAGAGCAGGCAGGAGGAATCGCCATACACCCCCCCCCCCAACTGGCATCCAGTGAGTCTCCAAGGAACAGGGTTAGTCAATTGTAAGGGGGGCACATGCCAAGGAATGATGAGAGCTCCTCCTGAAGCTTTTACAGTGGTACCTCGGGTTACATACACTTCAGGTTACATAACCCAGAAATAGTGCTTCAGGTTAAGAACTTTGCTTCAGGATGAGAACAGAAATTGTGCTCCAGCGGTGCAGCGGCAGCAGGAGGCCCCATTAGCTAAAGTGGTGCTTCAGGTTAAGAACAGTTTCAGGTTAAGTACAGACCTCCGGAACGAATTAAGTACTTAACACGAGGTACCACTGTAGAGGCAAAATGACCCTAAGCTCCAGAGGTAGCAGCCTTATATAGGCTCTCCCTTCCCCCTTGCAAGGTCTCATGGGACAGCTGTTTCATGTGAGCCCATCACATGGGCAAAATACTAGGCAAAACCTTTCGCAGAATTTTGTTGCAATCTATGGACCTCAACACCACCGGGAACGGTGCCCTGTGCTTACTGGTATGAAGCATGTCTTACAAAACTAAGCCTTGTGGGAGCTTAACATTTGGCTCAATAGCTTGATAAAACAATATGTCAGGGCTTTAATCTATTGTTCAGCTTAATCCCCCCTTTAGCCTACAGTTTAGAGATGAACTGAAAGTCCTAAAAAAGATCCACTATCTGGCATGCATTATTTACTGCTACTATTGCCAGAATCAAATTCTGCCTCCTTTTTGGCCTCTGAGTAAAGTTGGTGTCTTTCTCAGTCTGTAGTATGCTAAGATATGAGTTATTACAATATAACCTTTGGAGACAGTGATAATGATGCATCATACCCATGACATTTTGTCAAACCCACAGGGATTTAAACATGTAATTTTAGAAAGAATTGTCGTAAAAGAAGCAGGATTGATCTTGCACACAATTCTGCCTTCACACACAGGGAGAGAAAGTCCATTCTCTAGAGTAAGTAATTAAAAACAACAACAGCACCTTTATGCCCTTATTGATAGGTAACGTTTCTCAATACTTAGTACTGGCCACGATAACTGAGAAGGTGGCAGTGTAATCCTAGCTATGTCTACTCAGAAATAAGTCCTA
Source organism: Podarcis siculus (assembly GCA_034642415.1). Classification (NCBI taxonomy): domain Eukaryota; kingdom Metazoa; phylum Chordata; class Lepidosauria; order Squamata; family Lacertidae; genus Podarcis; species Podarcis siculus. The sequence continues at coordinate 3,475,501 of JAXCMG010000024.1, read as the reverse complement.
TGAATTCCCAGATAATTGGGAGCCCAAACAGATTGGGTGGTGTTCAATTAAGTTTTACTCAGAGTAGGCTCACTGAAATTAACTGACCTAATTTAGTCATCTCCATTAATTTCGATTGGCCCACTCTAGGTAAAACATAGTTGAATACCACCCATTGTTTGTAAGTTTGGGCAATACTTGGATCTGGCAAGATTTGCAGGGCCCAGTCCACAGGGCAGTCCGATCTATTCTGATGCCTGAGGGGAAACAGCAAATAGAGCCCCTGCCCCAGTGGAGTAGCGTGGGTTGTCAGCACCCGGGGCAAGGCAAGTAATTTGCGCCCCCTAACCCGTGGATTTGCGCCCCCTAACCCGTGGATTTGCCCTAACCCCAGATGTTGCGCCCGGTGCGGCCGGCCCCCCTTGCACCCCCCACACTACGCCACTGCCCTGCCCCATCCTCAATGAAAGCAGATAATTCCCAAGGCTGGCCAAATACTTACACACCCCAAACAGAAAACCCCACAAATATTACCACCTGGAAGTAAAAATGTGGTTGTCGTAGTAGTAATTAAATGACTAACAATTAGTTGCCCTTTCATGGCACGTAGAATCAGCTGCCTAAGGAGACTGCTGCACTCACTGGACCTTAAAGATCATTCTGTTACATGAACAAAATGTCTTTAAGAGATACGTGATAGGAGCTTGTTACTATCTAAACCTGAAATCAAAACAAGATATTGCAACCCAGTTCCAAATTATATTCATTCATTCATTTTTGAATTTGTATACTGCTCATCTGAAGATCAAAGGGCAGTTCACGACATAAAAATACAAAATGAGAACACAAAATACATAATAAAACAGAAACAAACCAATGATGAGGAGCACTAGGCCGGACCATGCTGGAGGTGTCTGCATGGGGGCACCTGATTCACACCCCCTCAAAAATTGTGTGCCTGGGGCTACCCCCTGGCACCACCCTGCTACGCTCCTGCATAGAATTCAAGTGCCTTTCCTATTTGCATGTTCAGACCCAGAGACCTCCCCCTTAAATAAAGACACATTTGACTCAAATTTTTGTTTTGGTTTTTGGCAGAATTTAGGCCACAACTTTATCGATTACAGAAAAGTGAGTGGTTGCACAGGCTCTGGTTCGACTAGCTTCCTACACCCTTGCAGGTAGTGCTGACCCAGAGCTCTATCATAGGTCAGCCAAGGGTGAACACCCGAGGCAGGTGAAAAACCTGGGTACAAACTCTGTTCACTCCGCAGATGCTCCCCTGGACTCAGGCACGGGCACAACCCCCTCTCGGGGGTTGACCAAACCATCGAGTCCTTGGATTCCTTTAACGGAATACCCTTCACATAGGAATGGCGAGAGCGTTCTCCCATCCCTATCACCTGAACCAGTGCCTATCCGCAACCTTACAAGTTGTGACGATTTGCTAAGCAGCAGGCGAAACCCAAATGGCAGGAGCCAATCAGCCAAGTGGGGGAAATTCCTGCCGTGCCCCTGTCCCAATGACACATGACACACAACGGCATAGCAAGGTCAATCTAAATGCCCTAAAATTAGGGAGAGGTGGGCGGGTGTTCCGAATGCACAAGCTGAAAAAGGAAGCTCTGGGTCACATGCGTGGGTTTATATAGGTTCCTCGATCCGTTTGGACTGCACCCCATTGGCCAGATTACACCCAGCAATGAGGGGCCTACCAATCGGGTGTTGTGGCTATCCAATAGACCCACCCATATCCAGGAGGTCAGTTTCCAGGTCTCACTGCAACAAGTGTCCTCTTTTAGGGAGGACACGATTTGCAAGGTGCTTCACAGTTGGGATGGGGTAGGGTGTGGACAAAGATAATAATTAGAGTAGCTTCTACTGCCACTCCAGACTTCCAGATGCACCCCAATCTGCCAGTTCTCATTCGTCTAGCAAGGGGACAAAACATAACAAAGAAAAAATATATGACAAAGCCCGTTAAGAGCAGTGCAGATCCGCCACTACCCTGCTTGGGCTTCCATTAGACCACCTGACTGTAGCCTCTAGGGTGCTGTTGACTTTCCACCTGAACCCTTTCAATTATCTACAGCCGCAGACAATTGATGCCTCTGTCTCTCCCCTGGCACTCCATTTCTTATGGTGGAGAAGGAGGGAGTGTAAATGAAAATAAATGGAACAAAAACAAACAAAGAAAGTGGGGAATCAAAGAGAAATGCTTTCTTTCTGCTCCAGGGGAGATGCAGAAAGCTGCCTTGATAAAGAGAATGTGAGGAAAGGAGTGACAGGGTAATATCATTCACACTTTATCATAGTCAGGCAACCACATTCGTAGCAGAAAAGATTCCCTCAGCATGGAGAGTGACCGGCTCTACAGTGCCAGCCTGACAGAAGAATAGAGGCTTTCTAAAGGAAGGAGTAGAATCACCTCACACTCAAGGCCTTGAAGTGGATTAGTTTTCTCTATTAGCACAGGCTCCCCAAATATCTTTTACACCTACCTGAAACACATGTCAAACAATTAACTTCTTTAGAGCACCCCACCACCATCGCTGTCCTGTTCTGCTAATAGTCTGAGCTACATATGTGATTCATTACTGCTATATTTAAAACACACGGCTTTAATACATTAACAGTTCAATGCCAAGTGTGTGGGGAGGAGATGAGCAGTGGAACCACTGCTGTACCTGGGGCCCTACTGACTCACAGCGAGAAGGAATGAGGGGGCGCTCTCTCTTTTTGGTCCTAATGGCTCTTTGTTTGTTTGTTTGTTTGTTTGTTTGTTATTTTTAAAAACCCAATAAAATAGAGGGAGAAATTAACTATATCATCTTCAGGCTGGAAGATCTGGGCAGACAAAAAGATGTGACTTGAATAACTTGTAAAGGGGTTGACACAAATTCATGGAGAACTGTTGGATCAATCCATCAACCTCTGATGATTTAGAAGGACTGGGTTCTGGCATCACTTTCTCTGCCTGTGTGTGTGGCAGTATCCGTACTCAGCAGAGTTACATCTCAACGCAGCTCCTTCCTTGGCAGGATCTTTGGGGTTGAAGGTACACACCGTAGGCAAACACTCATAGACACCATAATGATTCAGTCAAGTGTAGAAGTTTAATTGACAGGCATAAAAGCATATTGGTAGCAAATATATACAGACGTTTACCACTGCCATGGTCAAGGCACGCTTTGAGTCCAACAAAAGTCCAAGACTCTCTATGGTTCTCTCACCGCAAGACACAAGCAAGAGACAACAAGTTACAAGTTACACAGAACCATTATTATCAGTACAGTGGTACCTCGGGTTAAGTACTTAATTCGTTCCGGAGGTCTGTTCTTAACCTGAAACTGTACTTAACCTGAAGCACCACTTTAGCTAATGGGGCCTCCTGCTGCCGCCGCGCCGCCGGAGCACGATTTTTGTTCTCATCCTGAAGCAAAGTTCTTAACCTGAAGCACTATTTCTGGGTTAGCGGAGTCTGTAACCTGAAGTGTATGTAATCTGAAGCGTATGTAACCCGAGGTACCACTGTACTTCCTGTCACACTGCGCCTGTCCAAAGAACAGTTCCCACAGAAAATGTCCTTGCATAGACAAAACAATCTCAGCCTTCTGCTGCTCCTTGAAACTTCTTCTCTGTTTCTGGAACAAATGATTCTCACACAGAGAGAGAGAATATCCAACAAGAACAAGGCCATTGATGGTTACCACCAGTTAGGGGGAATGGAAAAAGCTCTCACACCCTTCCCACCCTGGCAACATTGAGCCACCAGGATTTTTGATGTGGCAGTCACTTTGTGATAGTTACCAGATGGTACAGATGACTGCCCACCTAGTACCTAGACATTCAACAGAAAACCAAAGTCTCCAGAAGCAGCAAATCACAGCAGGTGATAGATTGCATCTCTATGCCACCATAATGTGGCCAAAACACAAACATCCTCACCCAGGTGTGCCAACTCTAGGGGGCGGAGATGTCCTTGGCCCCCTCGATATCTCAATTTATGTTTTTTGTAAGATACATTTTCTAACAAATACAGTACAAGTATGCTTGTGTCTTGTGGTATCTGAAGAAGTGTGCATGCACACCAAAGCTCATACCAATAACAAACTTAGTTGGTCTCTAAGGTGCTACTGGAAGGAATTTTTTTTAAAAAAAATTGTTTCAACTACAGCAGACCAACACGGCTACCTACCTGTAACTAGTACAAGTATTAACAGTGGCCAGTTCAGATCTCTGGCAAAGAGGGGGAAATGGATGGAGAGATGGGTGAAAGCAGAGAGAGAGAGAGAGAGAGAGAGAGAGAGAGAGAGAGAGAGAGAGAGAGAGAGATGAAATCCTGCAAACTCTGCACACCTTTGGATCTGGCCCTGCCCACAACCACTATAGGACTCCTCCTAAGTAGATTGTCCCCAAGGGAGTGCAACACACCTCAGGAAAAAAGGAGTCCCCATCCCTTTTCTAAAGGAGCTTGTCCATGGATTCATACATCAAGCAGTAAGAATTAGTATTCACATCATAATCAGTAATCCATCTTAAAAGAGCATATAAATAACAGCATAACATATTGTTAACCTACAATGCAATGTCTTACGGCACCATCATATTTCACCTTAAGACAGGAATACGGTCCATCTGAGAGTATTAGTGCTCCTATTTCAGCTTGTGTGGAGTTATGCAGTCAGGCTTTTATGTCAAAGTAGGGGGAATGAAAAAATGAAAAATTAAACCAGGCTTTTGGCATCATTGCAACAACAAATTATTTTAATTTAAAAACATGACTGACCACAATGCCATCAAAATGCAATCCTGTTAGGAAAATAAACATAAACAATATTATTCATTCCTTATGGTTAGAACAGAGGCCAGCAATACTAGCAAATGTTGAATCCTAATAAAAATGGCAGAGGTCTACCTACATATTTTAGAAATGTTTTCTTTTTCGGGGGTGGTGGTCAAAGGTTGTTTGAAAAGAAAATAAATCCTGCAATATGACTCAGAGACACTTCCAGATTTTAAAATGTACCACAATGAATAAATATTGATAATACGATGAGAAAAGCGGAACATGTGCATTTTGCTGGACCAAAATGGCAATTCCATAGGGGACTCAAGGTTGCTGAGAACTGCAGGTTGGTAGAGCACTGCTGTGCTCATGTTCTGCTTGTTGGGCTTCCCATAAGCATCTGGTTGGCTGCTGAAAACAGAACAATGGACTGGATCAGGGTCTCCCCCTGTTGTTGCACTACAATTCCCATCATCCCTAGCTAGCAGAACCAGTTGTCAGGGACAGAAGCAGAGATAGCTGCTCTGGCACCTGGAGCGGCACACATGCTATGTACCCGAGGGTGGGGCTAGCCGCCCAAAGGGGTGGGACTAGCAGCCCACGGGGTGCCACCAGTGGCCAGCAGCAAGCGTCCCAGGGGGGCGCCACTTGTGGTGAGCGTCCCAGAGGAGTGGGGGGTGGTGTCACCCCCTCAGGGATGACACCTGAGGCAGACCGCAGCACCGCACCCACTTTCTCCACCAGTGGTCAGGGATGGTGGGAACTGTAGTCCAAAAATTTCTGAAGACCCAAGTTTGGGAAACCCCAGACAAGATAAATTTCTGGCCTAGCCCAGTGCAGTGGTACCTCGGGTTACATACGCTTCAGGTTACAGACTCCGCTAACCCAGAAATAGTACCTCCGGTTAAGAACTTTGCTTCTGGATGAGAACAGAAATGTGTGGTGGCGCCATGGCGGCAGTGGGAGGCCCCATTAGCTAAAGTGGTGCTTCAAGTTAAGAACAGTTTCAGGTTAAGTACGGACCTCCGGAACGAATTAAATACTTAACCCAAGGTACCACTGTAGAGGTTTGTCTCATGTTGGCTGGTCCTTTTAGGAAAGCTATTTTAGGAAGCTGCCTTATACTGATCCAGTCTATCGGCCCATATAGCTCAGCACTGATCCATCTAGCTCAGCCTAGTCCACAATGGCTGGCAGCAGCTCTCCAGGGTTTCAGATGGCGGACATTCCCAGTCCTACCTGGAGATGCCAGGATTTGAACCAAGGACCTTCTGCATGCAAAGCTGATGCTCTGTCGCAAAGCTATGGCCTTTCCCCATTATGTCTTATAGTGCACTCTAATGCTTATCTACTCAGAAGTAAGATCCACTGCGTTCAATGGGCCTTACTCCCAGGACTGCAGCCTTGGGCACACAGCTCAGCAAACTATACCTGTGAATAAAGCAGCTTAGCACTCAGTAGGAGCTTGTCAGGATTTCATTGCCATTGCCAGCTGAATATTCATTTCCAGGAAATCGGGTTTACATAATTTTCACATTAGCCTCTGAAAAAACACAAATTTGCATTTTATGTTTCTATATGCCAACCCGTATTGCCTTCAACAGGTAGCTTTCTGTATACTAACCAATAATCCCTTCTATCACATGGATAATGTGCCACCAGTCAGTAATCATAATAATTCATGCAGTATATGAATTATCTGCAGAAGTAAAAAGCTTTACAAGGCTAAAGCAGCTGGATATATATATGAATAATTTCTGTATGCAGTAAACATGTGCACTAAGTCCAGGTATTTAAAATACAGTATATACTTACTGATACCTGGTGTGCTTAGATACAAATAAAGCCCTCTGGTCAGAACACAGGGTCATGCCTATTTAAAAGATCATGGATAATCCTTTTGATTAAACAACATAAAATACTACATTATAATTAAATACATATACAATGGTACCTCGGGTTACATAAGCTTCAGGTTACATATGCTTCAGATTACAGACTCCGCTAACCCAGAAATAGTACCTCAGGTTAAGAACTTTGCTTCAGGATGAGAACAGAAATCGCGCTCCGGCGGCGCGGAGGCAGCGGGAGGCCCCATTAGCTAAAGTGGTGCTTCAGGTTAAGAACAGTTTCAGGTTAAGAACGGACTTCCGGAACGAATTAAGTACTTAACCCGAGGTACCACTGTATATGCTTTCACTGCGCAGCGATCCCTCTTGCTGTTCTGGCTTCTGAGATTCAGAATATTTTTTTTCTTGTTTTCCTCCTCCAAAAACTAGGTGCATCTTGTGGTCTGGTGCGTCTTATAGAGTGAAAAATACGGTACATACACCACTAAGGATCAAAACATCTGTTCAGCATGGAGTTCACTCTGGGTTCACAAACAGCAGCAATACAGCAATCGCATTCAGTTTAATATATTTGGGATTTTCTAAGTCTTCGTTGAATCCTGCTAACTCTCAGTAGGAAAACGCTGTGCCTTGCTCACAAGCTTAGACTGGATTGTCATTGTTTCTTCAGCACATTTTAGCATATGAAACTTATATTCTACTTAATCCCATAATAACCCTCTGAGACGGGTTAGGCCAAGAGCTGAGCACAATGTTGGATTTAAGAGTTCTCCATTCAAATCCATTAGACTGGGGCACCCCTCTAGTCTGATCCACACAGAAGATAAGCACTAATGAACGCAAGGGAACCAAAGGGTTGTCGATTTACTCTGGCTTTTGCCCATGAAGTATAGGGTCAAAATACAGGACATCTTTAAACTGCTGTTTTCCTTCTTATTCTTATACGCATTTTTAAATTAGACCCACATCATGGGTAGTTAAAGCAAACATGTGTTTCTTTAATCTCAAATCATAATCCTTTGCATCTTGAGTTAGTAGAGGGAACTATGCAAGATCCACTATGTGCAATTTAGGATGCAACAGATCTCCAACTCAGCTGCCTCATTCCTGGCTCAGCTGGAATTAAGTTCCTAAGACTGGCTCAGAGGAAGACATGCTGATGTAATTCATTCATTTCAGCTCAGCTACAGCTGGTGTAGGGACGCGGGTGGCGCTGTGGGTTAAACCACAGAGCCTAGGACTTGCCGATCAGAAGGTCGGCGGTTCAAATCCCCACGACGGGGTGAGCTCCCGTTGCTCGGTCCCTGCTCCTGCCAACCTAGCAGTTCGAAAGCATGTCAAAGTGCAAGTAGATAAATAGGTACTGCTCTGGCGGGAAGGTAAACGGCGTTTCCGTGCGCTGCTCTGGTTCACCAGAAGCGGCTTAGACATGCTGGCCACATGACCTGGAAGCTGTACGCCGGCTCCCTCGGCCAGTAAAGCGAGATGAGCGCCGCAACCCCAGAGTCGGCCATGACTGGACCTAATGGTCAGGGGTCCCTCTAACTTTACCTTACAGCTGGTGTAAGTCCCAAAAAGGGTCATTCTGCAACAGGACCAGGGGGGGAAGTGGATGAGGGATATAGGCTGGATCCTAAACCTGTTCAGCTCAGTAATGTGGCCTGGCAGCCCAGCAGAGAACCCTGTTTTAAAGGATTGTTTCGTCTCTGCTAAGTTTAGGCACAATAGCAGCAGTCATCCAGCTACTGCTGAACAGGGTTTGAATCTAATATAACTTTACACCATCTTAAGTCACACCAGCTTGCTTTATGCCAGCTTCTTGTGCGTCACATTGCTCCCTGATTCAGTTTTACCACTCTTTGTATTTCTTGCATATGTGGAAAATATATGTCACATATATGTGCCCTAAATACTTCTGGATGAGAAACTGCATTTTAATTGTGGCACTTAGAAAACTATCACAACCAATTTGAGCCCTATAATTCCCCGCACTGCTTTGGTCAATCTTTCCAGCTGAGAAGTATCAGCTTGGCAATCTGCTGGTATTTCACAATGACTGTAAAGGGTTTTAAGATTGCATGCTCCATTACAAATAATGTTAATGGTGCAGGCACACACACACACAAGCAAACACGGTTTTCCTTTCAGAGTTTATTGGCAAATTAAACTGAGGCAATTACTTAAAAGAATGATAATAAATGTTCATTCAGACACAAGTGTGAATTTTAAACAACAGGCAACTCCCCATTTATGTGGGGGTTGTGTTCCGAGGCATTCCACACACATCTGTGGGACATACATAAGCCTTCCCCATCCTTTCTGGTGCTGAAAATAGCACACCTGTCAGCCGTTGTGTGTGGCTCAAACGTGTGCAAATGGAGAGTTGCCTGTACCAGATACTGCTTGAATCCCTATTAACTATCACGACATTCCTCAAATAGCAGCCCCCACCCTCTCTCTCTCCCATCCACACGCAATGCTGCATATGTACCCTGGTGCATTGAGACACCACAGCTGAAAGCAAGTGCCCATTGTGAGTACATAGCAAAGAAGATGCTCCATTACTTTCACCCATGATGTGGTATATATTTTAAGTATTAGCTCCCACATGGCTGTTGCACCATGCAGAAAATAATCTGTGTGATGAGCCTACAAGAAGGTTGAGGGTACTGTTCATTGGTTCTCGTTGCCCAGTTGCTTTCTGCTGCCTCCAGAAACCACTGCAGTGACCTCAAGTTGCTGCAAAACAAGACTAATATTTGCCTATCTCCCAAGACCCATGAGAAGGCAGCACATTGCTGACCCCAAGGTTTTGAGTGTTTTGCCGTGTCAAATAACCCAATGCTATTTGTTTAATAACTTGAAATGTCCTTTTATTTGTAGAACAAATCTTAAATAGAGTTTTCCTGGGGCAAACATCCCAACATGCCATCCTAAAGGCTACGTCACTGGCATATCAAATGTAAGAACTGGGCTGTTGAAATGCTACTGTTTGTTCTTAGTTGGCTCTAGCCTGCTACAGAAGAACATTTCAGCCAGCAGGAGCTGTCCAAGGTCCTGTCCTTCTGTGCCCTGACTTCACTTGCCCTTACAGGGCCCTGTCTGCTTTCCCTGCAAGCCTCTGCAAAGCAGTATAGCCTCAGGACAATTCACAGTGATGGGAATCTGTTACATGTTTCAGCTATTGCAAGACTGCTATATGGCAAAGCATGGGAAAGTATCCATAAACCAGCAAGACAGGATATTATTAGAAAAATCTGGGAACAATTAAGCTTGATTAAATTGTCAGCAATGTTAAAGAACAGAGATAATTACCAATGAGAATTAAATAAATGGTGTCAGTTAACAGCCTATGTAAAGAGAGAGAGAGAGATCTTCAGATATCAGGTGTTGGTGTGGACTGCTTTGTGTAATATAGTAAATTAATACGTTTAAAATAAGAGATCTCTACATGGAAAAGTGGGGACGCGGGTGGCGCTGTGGGTAAAACCTCAGTGCCTAGGACTTGCCGATCGTATGGTCAGTGGTTCGAATCCCCGCGGCTGGGTGAGCTCCCGTCGTTCGGTCCCAGCTCCTGCCCACCTAGCAGTTCGAAAGCACCCCTAAGTGCAAGTAGATAAATAGGTACTGCTTTATAGCGGGAAGGTAAATGGTGTTTCTGTGTGCTGCGCTGGTGCTGGCTCGCCAGAGCAGCTTCGTCACGCTGGCCACGTGACCCGGAAGTGTCTCCGGACAGCGCTGGCTCCCGGTCTCTTAAGCGAGATGAGCACGCAACCCCAGAGTCGGTCACGACTGGCCCGTACGGGCAGGGGTACCTTTACCTTCACCTTTACATGGAAAAGTGTATGGGAGAAGTAAATGGTGTTTGAAGCATATGCACGATCAACTTACTTCATTTTCAAAAAGATGGTCTTTCTTTTTTATTATTGTATACATTTTATTATTCAATAAAGTTTGTAATAAAATAAAATAATCTCTGATAGGAAACCCGTAATAGTATGCTGGGAAACCCCATCCATTGTAGCATATAAATTTGTGTTCAAGGGAAAATAACCTAAAGGAAACAGAGGGCGGCCTTGTGCTTAAATTATTTTCTCTTTATACTGATGATCAATATAGAGAACAGTTTCAACACTAGTTTTTGGGAAGTATCAGGCATAAATGAACCTGTGAGACAAGTTCCCAGTACAGAGAATCACCATTATTCTCCATCTTTCCTTTATTATGATAAATAACTTACTGAAAATTTCCAATTTACCATTCACATTTTATATGATCTCACTGCCCCAAGAGTCTTATAAATTACCCCAAAGCATTTTTAAAGCAATCTAGTGGTTTTCAGAATGGGAGTTCTTTTTGTCATAAAAGAGACAGTGCTCCATGACAAATGCCCTTGAATTAGAAATAAAACAAAATCTATGTGTGCTGTGCACTAATTAAAATAGAGTGTATCTTAGAAAGCTAATTTGTAGAAATGGGCAGCATGACAACTATTAATGGACTTCCATAGCTGAATAACCTGAATATTTCTGAGGGCTACTTACAAAACGTGACACAGATTGAGGGAAGGTGGGTATTTTTTTTAAAAAAAAAACAACCAACAACAGCCTCACAGCTATTTGCTTGCAAGCATCATTCTCTCTAACAAAATATCTATTACCTATAGATGACAATATAATGGTTTGGTTTTCTGTTAGGCTCTGTAGAACAGGTAAGGAGTGTCCTGTGATTTTAGCATTAACAACAGTTAACATTAAGAGCCTATTTTCATGAATGAAGCACAGCCTTGTGTATTAGGTCTCACTCGCTCAAAATTGCTTTTATCAATTGTTGGGTGGCTGTAGAACTGATCCCATTAACCCCCTTTACATGATCCAGTTGCAAATGAAGCAACAGTTGCCAAATCTCACCAAGCATGATAATCCACAATGCAGTGAGCTGGTATGCTGATCAAACTATATCAAGGTTTTACAACATTTTCATTATCCAACGTGTTTGCTGCCCTGGGCTCCTCATAATTTATGGAGCTTTGAGGTTTTTCTACAATCAAGTGGTATATAAATTTTATGAAACAAACAAACAAATGTAAATTTGAAAGAGAGTTGCTTTGGGAAGCAACACCAAGAGCAGCATTTAATTCCACAAACCAATCTCCTTTTCAATGTGTCACATTCAAGGGATGGACAACAAGATTCTGTGACACTTTAAGAAAGAGAGGTTTCAAGCCCACCATTCTGGGATGACCTGTGAAAATCTGGACTAAAGTCCTCATGTAGGGAGTATTAAATTCAATTGCACCCTCAACTTTCCACTCCTACACTACCACAAGTGAATCCTTCTTTGAGTTTTCTAGGGCTCATGGTTTTATTGGCGCTTGACCAGCATCAGAAACACTGGTTCTCCACTACTTGGTGGACTTGGGGGCACGTAGCATGGTGACAATTTCCTTCTTCAGCAAGTCCCAAGGTTTTGCTGACACCTGGAGCTCCTTCCATGCCCAGATGGCACTAAAAGGATGAAGGTGACAAGACCCACTGCCATGAGACTTTAGGAGACAAATCACTTACTCCTTCCTGTCTCACTGTCAGGGATTGGACTCAAGAGGGTGAGATTGAAGAGAAGGAATGGTGGAGATCACACATCTCTTCTCCTGATGCTGCAGGAGAAGAGGGAGACAACACTGAATTACAGCAAGTCTTTGAGGAGTTTGAGGGAAGTTATAACCCAGAGATAGACAAACAAAAGAGTTGGGCAGTGTTAGAAGATGGGGAGAGACTGCGGCAGGGCAGCCAGATAACATGTTGTCACTGGAGGGTATTTCTTATCCTCCTTCTCCCAGAACGCGATGTTCATTAAGAGTGCAGGAACAACGAAATCAGAGGCATTTGACCATGATTGGCCACCGTTGCTGGGTGCTGTTGCTGGGAAGGAGGGAAGAGGAGCCCAGTTTGGAGCAAAGCCATTGTTAAGGCTTGTTGCATTCTTTTGTCTCTCGCTATCAGGATTGAATAAAACTCATTAAAAAGGACTCTACCTTGTTTTCTCTGCTCTTGCTGCAACCGGGGGGAGGAAAAGCTTCCCCGAAGCCTTGACAGAGACTTGACACTCACCTAGCAAGTCAAGCCTCTTTAATGAGCTGGTATGATTTGAAACCTTCCTTCCCCTTAACCATTTTTTGGCGCTCTGCAGGTCGGGTAATTTACAGCAGCAGCAAAGGGCAATCAATCAGATCAGGCCCTGCACTGGTAAAACTGGTAAGACATTAATATCTTGCTTCACTGATCCAAGATGGATCAGAAGGCCAACAGTGCCTTCCCTTTTGCACAACTTCTCTTGCAAAAGACCCCTGCTGAATGTTCAGGCCTACCTGAGGGTATGACTGACTGTGACTGGCCAATTTTTCATACACTGTCATGCTTCTCTGTGAACCAGACACCATTTTCCATAGTAGCCAACTTCTAGGGGCTGAGGGGTCTTTCCTCCCCCCCCCAATAAAATATTTGAGGGGCCCAGCCAGCCCCCAGTTAATGGTCAATGCCATTAAAATGGTGTGTGCCATGTCATGTGATTGATTATGCAGGGCGGGGGTTACCAGGGCCCCCAATATTTTATTCAAGATGGCACCGCTGTCAGTTTGTGAGTGTCTGTGTGTGCCTCATGAAGCTGGATTTCCCTCTGGGTGAGTATGGCAGTCAGTCCTTCAGCAAGTTCAGTAGCAGGGTGGGGGATTCAAGGACCAGCAGATAAAAGTGGTAGGGCACTGTTTGAAGGGCATAAGGGAGCCTGCTAGAGTCAACGCCTGGCAAGGCTCTGGCACATGTTGTTTCACTCACAGGTGGCCTAGTTTTGCATCACCCCTCCATAGCGCATGACTGAGTGGATTCGTTTCCCCATTTCTCAGAAACGGGTACCAATGTTTGGCTGGAAAATTTGCACCAATTCAATCCTTACCTGCCTTTACTAAGTTCACCAGTTCAGAACCTCCTGCAGACTTATAGCTGCGCCTATGAAACCTTGGGAAGTGAATCTATGCTTCCTTCATGAGTGAAAGATCTTTCTTTGGTCTAAATCAGTGTTTCCCAAACTTGGGTCTCCAGCTGTTTTGGAACTAAAATTCTCATCATCCCTAACTAAAAATCAGTGGTCCCTAACTAAAAGGACCAGTGGTCAGGGATGATGAGAACTGTTGTCCCCAAATAGCTGGAGACCCAAGTTTGGGAAACACTGGTCTAAATGTACGCCCTGACACTCTTATAATAGATCTCAAGCATAATGTGACTTTGCATGGTTGCTGAGTGTATATTCTAAGAAACTGCAAGAGTTCCCATATCTTAAGAATAGTTATTGTTTTGGGGCGGGGGGGGGAAGCAGCACACAAAGGCACACAATAATTTCGTATGCAAATATCAATTAATACACACAGAAAGAAATAATTGTCTCCCCTTTTAAATATTCATCATTCATTTGTCTGTCATCTAAAATGCTTTCTCCCAGCTAGGAGAGATGGAATCTTGGCAGACAAATGTAATAGCTTTTTAAATAGAATTAACGCAGCAGATTCAGTATATTAGATTTTAATAAAGTCAATGATAGCTGGACTTGCAAAATAGGACTTCAGGGAACATAAATAACTCCTCTTTGGCATATAACACAGACAGATATCTATCAGGCACTGCTGCATAAACATTCTTCATTTGAATGGAGTCCTCCTGGGTTCTGTATCAGTGGTCTTAAGGAAAGCTGGCAGCCAGACCCAAGCATCTTGCTTTCTGCATTTCACCACCATAGCAGTTTGCTAGAAGGCAGATCAGTATCTCTCCCTACTTTCTGCTTTTAGACATCACCAACGTATCTTCCTAGAACGAGGTACTGCAGCTCCCTGACACAGCGATTGTCAGGCAATCGAAGGGACCAGCGGTGTTTCGCCTGGTCCTATCAAGCCTGATGCTTTGGCCTGGTTCTTCAACCTGACCAATCTTGGGTAAAGGTTGAGCTATCCTAGGGTTGCCATATTTCAAATAGTAAAAACCAGGACACCCCGAAAGTTGTTGACTTGCCTAAGATCCAGGACAAAGCACCCCCCAGACGTCAATTCCACCTTTGAAATTCCAGTAAAATCTGGACGTATGGCAGCCCTAAGCTATCCTCAGCCTGCTCCATATGCTCTTCTCGAAGCTTTGTTCTCTAAGCTGCTCTGGTCACTGGCTTAATTGTACAGCTGTATGCTTGCCTTTCTTTCTGTCTGATTGATTCACTTCCCAATATGCCACCACTACTAGGGTTGCCATACATTCAGATTTTCCCGGACATATCTGGAACACTGTAGTCGGCAGCAGTGTCTGGGCAGAAATCGGTTAAATGTCTGGTGAAATCTGGATGTATGGCAGCTCATGTTGGCAGTGCCGTTTTTTGCCATTTTCTCATAAAAATAGCTCCAAAATGGCAATTTATTTATTTATTTTGGCCAAAAACAACTTTGGCCAAAGTTTTCTGTCCAGGTTTTCACTGTTTGAAATATGGCAACCCTAACCACTACTTAAATGACTGTATAACTAGAAAGCTTGATGGGACAGGCCCCATCTTGTGACTTCAAAGATAACTACAAGGGTAATGACCAGCAGGAGAAAAGAAGAAATTGAACTGTAGAGAAAATATTGAAGGGATAGAAATCTTTATTCTTACTAAACGGCCCTCTGAACTACTCAAATTAAGCAGAAGACATATCTAAACTGTGAAAGTAGTCTTAAGCACCATTACTAAAGATAAGCCTGGAATTGGCATAGAAATCCATCCCATAGAGTCCCAATGGAATGAATGCATTTTCTCATCTTGATCTAAGTGGACTGTGTCGTTATCTCGCAAAACCTCGGTCCTGAACATATTTGGAAGTATGCATAGCTCTCAAGAACAAGTGGGGTCTGATAACCTTACAGCTTCCTACTTCATGGGCAACTCCACTAGAACTTAGACAATTACAGTCCTTGGAAGATCAAAGGTAAGGTGTACAGTTTCAACCTCACACATTAAAGTAATTATATCAGAGTCAACTCAGTAGTTGAACTTCTCTTAAAAAGAGAAAAGGCTGGCACACTAATAAATCCTAGCAAATCATGGACCGAAAGCAGGCTAGAAGTTATGCAAGTGAGCCTAGGTGTGTATGCAGAATTTTTGCTTTTCAGATCTGGATCCCATGGCCCATGTCTTCACGAACTTACAGCAGACTCTGATACACGTCTACTCAAAAGTGTGCCCCATTAAGCATGACGTACTCCCAGTTAAGTTGGTAAAGGATCACTGACTAACATTTATTTAGGGAAAGAGAGAAAAAAATAAGCAGATGTCTGGATTATCTCACAGGAAATTATCTCGAAGGAGCTATTAAGAGCGCTAGACTTCTACACCATGGCAACAACTAAAAGCAAGCAAAGAAGAGGAAGGCCTGCTGTCATGGTGTGAGATAAACATAATAATAATACGAAACAAACAAATACTGGGAAGATGGTAGCATGCGAAATATATAAAAATAGCAAGTAGAATAAATTTATTTGTGCTTTAGATTTCACTCAGGATTATTTGCTAAAATAAAAACGGCAACTTCTCTTCTAGGCATACCAGCTTCCACAAGTCAAAGAAAGGGTCATCTTCTTCCCTTCTATATTTTCCTTACATCAGGGGTGAGGAGCCTGTCCCCCTCCAGATGTTGTTGGAATACACATTGGAGTACGTTTCCAAGCACAATTCAAAGTGTTGGTGCTGACCTTTAAACCCCTAAATGGCCTCAGCCCAGTATACCTGAAGGAGCATCTCCACCCCCATCGTTCAGCCTGGACATTGAGGTCCAGCTCCGAGGGCCTTCTGGCAGTTCCTGTTAGTTTCTGTTTGCCACGGAGCAACTGCTTACAGAGTCACAGGACTCTGTTTACATTCCAGAGACCTTCTAGGCTGCTGGAAGTCTCATGGGAGAGGAGACGCATGTGACGTTACTGGTTTCCTGTTCTTTTGTTGTTCAGTTGCTCTCTGCTTTCATAGAGAGAGGATGTATATTTCTTTGCTGTCTGCGTAGCTTAGAAATAAAGCATAGCGATGTAGACATAAATCTCATCACTCATCACTGAGGTCCAGCACCGAGAGCCTTCTGGCAGTTCCCTCGCTGCGAGAAGTGAGGTTATAGGGAACCAGGCAGAGGGCCTTCTCAGTAGTGGCGCCTGCCCTTTGGAACACCCTCCTATCAGATGTCAAGGAAATAAACAACTATCTAACTTTTAGAAGACATCTGAAGGCAGCCTTGTTTAGGGAAGTTTTTGATGTTTGATTTTTTTATCGCTTTTTGTTGTTATTATTATCATTAATTCTGTTGGGAGCCACTCAGAGTGGCTGAGGAAACCAAGCCAGATGGGCGGGGTATAAATTAATTATTATTATTATTATTATTATTATTATTATTATTATTATTATTCAACTCCCAGAATCCTTGGCCATTGGCCAGGCTTGACAGGAGTTAGATTTCAACAACATCTGGGGTGGCAGGGCCCATGTTCTCCATCACTGCCTTAATTCATTTTATTTACCCCTCAAGTTGTCTCCTGAGACAGACAGATACGCCAACAACTGTTGTTTAGACTGCTTTACTGGAAGCTTTTTCAATTACAAAAGAGCAATACATTAAACAACATTTCATTAACCACTCATTTCCTAGTACTGCCCCACTGTTTTCATTTGGATTAGAGAGAATTGCACACATTAGTAGCAAGAGGAACTTTAATGATCAAAATGAAGGGAAGCTAACACATTGAATCTGTCTAGCCTTCGGACCACCTAGTACAAATCTATTATTATATTGATCTCCTCAAATGTTCTCTTGGAGTCTCAATAACAATTCAAAGTAAAAAGAATTCCGATGTTACTGTATGAGAGAGATTGGTATTACATTAGAAGTTCGCATTCCCTTTTCTTCAAACATTTCTAATTTTCAATCAAGGGCTTTGCCACAAGCCAGGAACTTTATGTAGCATTGTGCTTATTGTTCCTGGAACTCATTTTACTGGAAACAACAACAACACAAGGCTAGTACAGGAAATGAAGTCCTTATCTCTATTTATTTCTCATTTTAACATGCCTTTGAACCTTTCTTAAAGTTGAGATGTGAAAAATTGTGTTATTTTACTGAGTGGGCCCTGCTCTGCAATTGTATATTTGTCCTCTTTCTTCCTAATATCTATTTTCTTAATATCACAGAACTTCATGTATTTTTTTTTTATTCATTTAGGATGCAAAATATTACAATGACAGTTTTTCACTTTCCTCATTTTGCATGACTCTGTGTTGATGATAATCCCCTTCGGATTATTATTATAAACTGCAGATAATAACAATGTCTACTTCTTACCCTTTTGAATGCATCAAAGTAATGCAGCTGATATTAAAACCCTGCATAAATTAAGCACTCTGCTTTTCAATCAATCTACTTGAAGAAATAATAGAACCAACCTCATTACAGAGGAAAGGCTTGTCATGTGAGAGTGTCTGACTTTGGCTCAAATTGACCAGGGCAAATTGTGCTTTAGGGGGAAATTTACCAAAGGCACTAAAAGCAAGTTGAGCTCTTTGCTGGAAGTGACCCATGGGAAGATGGAGCAATTGCAACTATGCTTTCTGAACTACAAGCGCAAGAAATATAAAATAGCCAAATGTTTATTCTGCCCTGCACAGAGTCCAGAATTAATCTCGTACACAGAAAACTCAGATTTCCAGTTTTGATTTGCAGATTAATCAAGTGAAATTTAGTCATTCAAAAGAGGGGTGTTGATTGATTGGCTGAAAATGAAGAAAGAGTTAGTTTGAAATTTTTTTTTTAAGAGGTTGTACCGCATGCACAGATCTCTTGTGTTTGTACGGAGCAGAGCTATATTTTGTCCATTCCTCCTGTTTCCTCCTCATTGGAGCAGCCACATATTGATGGATGAACACTGAGATCCTTTAGAGCTATGCTAACTGTAGATGACAGAGCCTACTGCAATCATGTCAAAATTTAAATTCCTCTACCTCTTAAAGAACAAAAATTTCAAGCGTATAAAAAATGACAAAGTGTGCCACATTATAACTGGAAGCACAGCTATAATGCCAGGGAGATGTAGCTTAAGTAGAAGAACAGCCTTGGATAAATTGCTCTTGCCAATATATTATCAATTTTTGGGGGGTACTAACCTGTTTTATGGGGAGGCGGGTGGCACTGTGGGATAAACCACAGAGCCTAGGGCTTGCCAATCGGAAGGTCGGTGTTTCAAATCCCCACAACGGGGTGAGCTCCCGTTGCTTGGTCCCTACTCCTGCCAACCTAGCAGTTCGAAAGCATGTCAAAGTGCAAGTAGATAAATAGGTACTGCTCCGGCAGGAAGGTAAACGGTGTTTCCGTGCACCACTCTGGTTCGCCAGAAGCGGCTTAGCCATGCTGGCCACATGACCCAGAAGGTGTACGCTGGCTCCCTCGGCCAATAAAGCGAGATGAGTGCCGCAAACCCAGAGTCGGCCATGACTGGACCTAATGGTCAGGGGTCCCTTTACCTTTACCTAACCTGTTTTATGTGTTGGGGTGCAATACAAATTGCACTGGAGACTGATGTGGCTACATGGGAAAGAGCAGAGAGAGGGGGACCTCCAAGTTTCCCAGACTGTCCTTCTGACCTAACCTGTGCTGACCTTCCGTTGGGTGCTAGACTGATATTCTTATTGCCGCTGACCTAATTTCCTGCTTCTGCTGCATCCCTCACCTTTGGAGAGGATAAATCTTTTGTCTCTCCTGCTGAGATGGAACAGCGAGCATGGCTCAAGGCTTCTCCACCTTAGATAGGGAACTTTCCCATCAAAAAAATATTTGCTGTAATAAATTTGGCTTTCCTATTTTCCTAAACTTGGAATCTCAGTGTGATTCTATCCTTTGCAAAGTATGCTACTCCAACAGGGATTGAATATTTAAATCAACTTATGCTGTGTGTTTTAACTCCAAACGTCAACCCAGTCGCACATTACTATTACTAAATTCACAACACTGGCAGCCACAGAGGATTTTGTTTTTTAAAAGTTATAGTACCAATTCATTCATCTATCCCAAATTTAAAAGTAAAGACAAGTAGGAAATTGTTTTACCAGCTGCTCTGAATATCATAAAGCCAGTGCTGAATTCCAAATTATTATTAACGAGCAAACTTGCCTGCTATTAGTCAATAAAAATAAGCCTTGTCTATGGCAATTATAAGTTAGCATAATTCCATTTGAATAACTTCCTACAAAAAGTCAAAATACCAACCTCAGACAGTACTACAAAATCAGAACCTTATAATGAAAAGTTAACTGATACAGATATAGTGGCAAAGCTTGTATTATTGCAGCTTTCTGGTATCTAAGTTCATCTCAATCATCCTCACAACATAAGTATTCATTGTCATCATCTATTTTTGCAGAAATGAGTCTGAGACACTTTTCCTAAACTCTAGAAGTTTTTCATGCCCATTTGTGATTTTTTAAGACACTGCTATAGGAATTCAGGCTGTGTACACACTCCCATTGACTCTGCTGGTTTGGGTTAAACCACAGAGCCTAGGACTTGCCGATCAGAAGGTCGGCAGTTCGAATCCCCGCGATGGGGTGAGCTCCTGTTGCTTGGTCCCTGCTCCTGCCAACCTAGCAGTTTGAAAGCACATCAAAGTGCAAGTAGATAAATAGGTACCACTCCGGCGGGAAGCTAAGCGATGTTTCCGTGCGTTGCTCTGGTTCGCCAGAAGCGACTTAGTCATGCTGGCCACATGACCCGGAAGCTGTACGCCGACTCCCTCATCCAATAAAGCGAGATGAGCACCGCAACCCCAGAGTCGGCCACAACTGGACCTAATGGTCGGGGTCCCTTTACCTTTACCCAAACAATGTAAGCCATACTCCATTGCTATCATGTCATTTCCTGATGAAGTACCTGTTTTGGTGGGTTTTCTCCAAAACCAGCTTCTATCCAAATTGAGAAAAAGAATGACCTAACTGCATTTTAAGCTGGTAGTGTGTCACATTAATAGCTGCCTTCAGAGCATTGCTGGAACAGATTTCAGGTGAAAGCTCCCAACATCCAGCTACCATGTTGATTTATCTATGAAAGCAGACTGAGAAAATGTGTGCTTTTCTCAGAAGTCATGGTCATGCAGGCCATTTTCCCACTGACAACTATGTGGATATAATTACCTGAAGAAACTCAGCAGTAAGTCCTGACACAGAGATCCTATTAATCTGTTTAGGAGGGGCAGGGGTTGTATGTTGAAATTAATTTGTGATAAATGAAGAGGAAAATGACATTTTAACACCCTTATCACACACATTGACTGCGTTGAAATTTACTCTGAATGGAGTCATAGCAGTCCTTGCCTGAATCAGGCTTTGATCATCATTTAATGTTGCTGTATGTTAACAATTGTTGGGCTTGTGTGAGCACATCAAAAGGCCCTGTGTTCATTCCCTCGACCCTCCTCTTCTTTTGCACAAACAGCCACAATCACAGGCGTGTTCAGTTCAATTAAGAATTAAATGTTATAGCACACTCTAATATAGTTACCTCAACAATGCCTGAAGTACAGTGGTACTTCAGGTTAAGAACTTAATTCGTTCTGGAGGTCAGTTCTTAACCTGAAACTGTTCTTAACCTTTTTTTTTTTAAATCATATTTATTGAAATTTCCAAAATACAAAAAGTAAAAATAAAACAAAAATAAAATACATTTGAAACCTTACTTTCATTACCCACTTTCTGGGACTCCCCCATCCCCATCCCTACTGTATTCCCCTTTCATAACGTTGGTTCTACAAGCTCTCACTCCCAATTACAACTTAATTTGTTTAACCCAATATTCAAATTTAAATTATACAATCATCATCATTACCTTAAAAAAATAGAAAAGTAAAAATAAAAATAAAAGATTCTCTCCCCCAGGTCCACCCCAGTTTCCTTCCACGAATTCCCTTTTTCTTTTAATAAAAACGCCCCAACAAAGTATAGAAAAAAATTCAAAAAAATAGTTACACAGCCTTTGGATTCTAAATCTCCCCCCCCCCTTCCCCGGTTTGAATTCCCCATGTCCATCAGTCTGTCTGTTGTCTGCCTGGAAATCTTAGATCCATACTCAGATTTTTCCCCAGTTCCACCTTGCCAGTTTTTTTTTTTAATGTTATTTTTATAGTGTTTAACTTCAAACATCCAATCCAAAAACGGCCCCAAAGGGCCTTTAGCTTCCTTGGTCTTTAAGGCTCCCCCCATTGTTCTTTCCATGTTGTTGTCAAGTTTCTTGTCCTGTTCCGCTGCTAAAACGTTCTAATTCAGAAATTTGGTACCTGTACAGGGGTTATTGTTATTCAGGAACAAAAACTTACGTCCAGTCCCTTCCTTTCTTCAATAGAAAATTCTATTGTCTCCTTTAATGTAAACACCCCTGTAGACAAAATACTGTTTCAGTTTTGCAGCTTTCCCAGGAGATAACAAGTCCTGTACAGTACCAAGAGTATTTTTCCACTTACGGCCGTTCTTGTAATGTCCCGAAACCCCTCTAGGGGGATTGTAGTAACTTTGTTTCCTCTGATCCAAAAGTCCGGTTGTTGTTCCATATTTTCAACATTTTGTATCCAAATCGTAACAAATTGTAACGAAATTAACTAGCAAAGTCCTCATAGCAAAGTCCTCTTTACATTTTCCGACTTTGACAGCTACTTTGACAGCTGTCAAAGTCTCCGTCTCTTTTCACCAGGCTCTCTCACAAGTCGCCCCGGTTCCCAGGGGGGGGTTACGTTTCCCTTCTCACTCCACTCTTCTCCTCCAGCACAATTCTTGTAGTTTCCCATCGTGAAATTCTTAATTTTTGTCAGAAATACGCTTCTCTCTAGACCTTGGTTACCCAGTCCTTGTTTTAAAATGCTTACAGTAGGGAGGGGGACTGACTTCCTTTTTGGATCCCCCCCGCTCGTGCCAAATCCGAAAAAAAATCCTTTTTTTTTCTCCTTTTAAACCCGGTTTCCAAATTACTCACGGGTTGTTGTTAAAAGTCCGAATTTTCAATGGAAGAAGTCAGCGCTCTCCGCCGGATGGCATGCGGCTTCGCTCGGCAGGGAAAGCAGAGGACTCAAAGCACCACGCCACTCCCCGGCACCCGACCCGAAGCCTTTAAAAAGGCTTCTTCACGAGTCGGGAGGGCGCTCACGGTGCCAGCCGAGTCACCCATGTCCATGGTCTCCGTGCCCGTGGTTTTTAAGGGTCCCCGCGTCGCCGGCGCGGTAGGACCCAGCCCCTGCCGAGCAGACTCCCTCCGGAGCTCGGAGGGAGTCCGCCATTCGGCGATGGTGCCAACCCGGAAGTCCTCTGAAACTGTTCTTAACCTGAGGTACCACTTTAGCTAATAGGGCCTCCCGCTGCTGCTGCCATGGCGCCACCACACGATTTCTGTTCTTTTCCTGAAGCAAAGTTCTTAACTCGAGGTAGTATTTCTGGGTTAGGGAGTCTGTAACCTGAAGCGCCTGTAACCTGAGGTACCACTGTACATCCCCCTGGGCATTAAGACAGCCTCCCTAGATTAGGGAGCCAGTGATTCCACTCAACAGCATTTTGATACCCTGTAAATAAAGTCCAGAGGGACGCAGGTGGCGCTGTGGGTTAAACCACAGAGCCTAGGACTTGCCGATCAGAAGGTTGGCGGTTCAAATCCCTGCGACAGGGTGAGCTCCTGTTGCTCGGTCCCTGCTCCTGCCAACCTAGCAGTTCGAAAGCACGTCAAGTGCAAGTAGATAAATAGGTACCGCTCCAGCGGGGTGGTAAACGGCGTTTACCGTGTGCTGCTCTGGTTCGCCAGAAGTGGCTTAGTCATGCTGGCCACATGACCCAGAAGCTGTACACCGGCTCCCTCGGCCAGTAAAGCGAGATGAGCGCCGCAACCCCAGAGTTGGCCACGACTGGACCTAATGGTCAGGGGTCCCTTTACCTTTACTTTTAAATAAAGTCCAGCAGTTCATTTTCTGGCATCTTTTCACCTGCTATCCCTAGTAGCAGCACACAGCAAGGGGGAAAACCTCCTGCTCTTTCCTTCCAGGATTGTCGCATCTCCCTGGAGGTTAAGGCAATTCAAACATACTGTATAAACACTCCAGCTACATATGCATTTCTGCACTGAGACAGTACTTGATGTGAAGCTCATTGTGCAAGTGGGTGATCACTATAGCAGATATCAATATTGCACACTCTGAAGCAACTGGACGCATGAAAACTGAGTCCTTTGGGAGTGAAGCAATGTCAAAGCCCATAACTTGCAGAAGTTTCTTTAAAACATAACAAAAAACTGTAAATGATACATCTACACAGCTCCACATCTTGCACAAGTTCAGCATCTTATTAGAAATTACTTTAAACAGGACTGAGTTAATAAAGTCCCCACTCCAGCCTCCATTAGTCCTGGAGCTGTTTTGTTCTTCCTTCGGGAGAGCTTCATTTACATTCTCACTCCACAGAGTTTTGGGAACAAAAAAGACCAAAGGCAACTCCCTTCAAAATGGAGATTTGCAATTCAATACCTTAATCACCTGTTATAAGGTTAAAACACTCACTGATGGTTGTTTCCTACCAGCTAATTATCAACTAGTTAAAATTCAGAGAGAGATCTTATTGATGTGCCTTATTTAGCTTCAGTGGAATCTCCCCGTGTTTAAACCTTCATCAATACACAGGCATTTCCCATTTCTGTGTGAATAAAACGAATTATACTTAACAGTCACATGACTAAATGTTCCAACATGTAGAAAACTCATTGCCTGTAGAAAGTCAGCCCGGCAGGGAACAGGACTCTAGCTTAAGATTCTCCCTGACTTGGGTTTCATGCACACCATACACATTTAAAGCACATCCAGCACCACAAAGAATCCAGAGACCTGTAGTTTGTTAAGGGTGCTAGAAATTAGTCCTGCTAGGGATAAACTACAGTTCCCAGGACTATTGGAGTTAGGTGCTGTAAATGTGTGGTGTGTGTACAACCATATTTTTTGTTTTGTTTGTTTGTTCAATTCAAGTGGTTCTTCTTCCCAGAGGAGTGAGCCTTCAAGTAGCTTTGATCTGAAGCAGTACAGTGCCAGAAGACTGGGCCATTTGATTCCTCTCAACATGTGTTGTTGTTGTTTAGTCGTGTCCGACTCTTCGTGACCCCATGGACCAGAGCACGCCAGGCACTTCTGTCTTCCACTGCCTCCCGCAGTTTGGTCAGACTCATGTTTGTAGCTTCGAGAACACTGTCCAACCATCTCGTCCTCTGTCCTCCCCTTCTCCTTGTGCCCTCCATCTTTCCCAACATCAGGGTCTTTTCCAGGGAGTCTTCTCTTCTCATGTGGTTGCCAAAGTATTGGAGTCTCAACTTCAGGATCTGTCCTTCCAGTGAGCACTCAGGGCTGATTTCCTTCAGAATGGATAGGTTTGATCTTCTTGCAGTCCATGGGACTCTCAAGAGTCTCCTCCAGCAAAAGCATCAATTCTTCAGTGATCAGCCTTCTTTATGGTCCAGCTCTCACTTCCATACATCACTACTGGGAAAATAATAGCTTTAACCATACGGACCTTTGTCGGCAAGGTGATGTCTCTGCTTTTTAAGATGCTGTCTAGGTTTGTCATTGTTTTTCTCCCAAGAATCAGGCGTCTTTTAATTTCGTGGCTGCTGTCACCATCTGCAGTGATCATGGAGCCCAAGAAAGTAAAATCTCTCCCTGCCTCCATTTCTTCCCCTTCTATTTGCCAGGAGGTGATGGGACCAGTGGCCACGATCTTCGTTTTTTTGATGTTGAGCTTCAGACCATATTTTGCACTCTCCTCTTTCACCCTCATTAAAAGGTTCTTTAATTCCTCCTCACTTTCTGCCATCAAGGTTGTGTCATCTGCATATCTGAGGTTGTTGATATTTCTTCCGGCAATCTTAATTCCGGCTAGGGATTCATCCAGCCCAGCCTTTCGCATGATGAATTCTGCATATAAGTTAAATAAGCAGGGAGACAATATACAGCCTTGTCGTACTCCCTCTCAACGTTATATCCTGACTCAAAACAATATACAGCTTTAAAGGCTGGCCATCCTAAACTGGTTTTGTTATAATGGTCCCTCTAGCTGGGTGGATCAGTGAAGCATCTATCCCCATGTGTCCAGAGAGGATCAGATATGTTGAAGGAGTGCACCTGACCCCTGAAATTAATGTCATGTGTACTTTTTTTCAAAGCAGCTGTCCAAGGACCTCCACTGGTGAATGAAGATCAGTGTGATTCTTGCTCAGTATTTGCACTGCAGACGCTTAAAATTAGCTTTGATTTTGAGTATTTGGAGAATGCCTGAACAAACAGAGTTGACATTAGGACCAGGAAATTGAAAACTGAGATCAAAGTGCAACCCTACATGAAATGGAGTGTTAGGAGGGAAGTAAACAAGACAGCCCACAAAAAGCTAAAGAAAATAATGGATCTCTGGCAGGTGTTTTTTGTTTCCCACTCTCAAGGTACCTAATATATTCAGCTAAATGTTTTTTGGAATACTACACAAAACGCAATAAATAGAATTAAAATCTGAAAAGCCCATTCCTAAAAGGTTACTTTCATATGACAGAAAGCAGCTCTGCAAATGGCCTCTTGAATCAATTTCATGCTCTCTGTTCGGGAACTAAAAGCTAATCCCTGATTATAACAGCGGGGAAAGATATAAACAATCAATTTGGTAGTGTGATACCTCACAACTCAGAAGTCACTTTCTTGACATGTTTTTGTCATAATTAATAGCCATACGTGGAAGAAAGAGGGTCAAACCAGAGACAGATATGGCTCCATAAAGCTTCATGAAGCTAGTATTCTAGTATTGGGTTGGGATGACTCGTGATAAATTCTATGACAGACTAACAAATTCCAGCCATGTATAATGAGAAAAGCCCAAAGTTCAGAGCTCAAGAGCATTGTAAATATGTATTAGTTAACCCGATTTTATTCTTGGTATATTCAGCAGACCCATAATCATTTGTGATATCAGAATTATTTTGCATTTTAAGGTAGAGATTATGTATGTTTCAATCTCAAGTCCTTGTAGGCCTTTGTTTCGTTCTCTTGTGGATCCTTGCTTAACTTGTTGATCTTTGAGCTGTAAACAGTACAGTGATACCTCGGGTTACATACGCTTCAGGTTACATACGCTTCAGGTTACAGACTCTGCTAACCCAGAAATATTGCTTCAGGTTAAGAACTTTGCTTCAGGATAAGAACAGAAATTGTGCTCCGCTGGAGTGGCGGCAGCGGGAGGCCCCATTAGCTAAAGTGGTGCTTCAGGTTAAGAACGGACCTCTGAAATGAATTAAGTACTTAACCCGAGGTACCATTGTAGTGGCCAAGTATGTTGGGCTAAAGCCACCCTCCGGATTCTGCAGCTCGCCTGGGCAGCACCAGGACAGGACAGGACAGTGATGAGATCAGAGACTTCATCAGGCTCTCCCACCAAAGCATCTGCACAGCCGTGACTGCTGCCTTCGCCTACACCAGGGGTCAGCAAACTAAGGCACAGGGGCTGGATGCATAATAAATACTAAATTATTTATTATTTATACCCTGCCCATCTAGCTGGGTTTCCACAGCCACTCTGGGCAGCTCCGAACAGAATATTAAAACCACAACAAAACATCAAACATTGAAAACTTCCCTAAACAGGGCTGCCTTCAGAAGTTTTCTAAAAGTCAGGTCGTTGTTTATTTCCTTGACATCTGATGGGAGGGTGTTCCACAGGGAGGGCATCACTGCCAAGAAGGCGCTCTGCCTGGTTCCCTGTAACTTCACTTCTCGCAGTGAGAGAACTGCCAGAAGGCCCTCAGTGCTAGACCTCAGTGTCTGGGTTGAATGATGGGCTCTTTCACGTATACTGGGCCAAGGCTGTTTAGATCAGCACCAACACTTTGATTTGTGCTCGGAAACGTACTGGGAGCCAATGAAGGTCTTTCAGGACTGGTGTTATATGGTCTCAGCGGCCACTCCTAGCCCTAAGGGCTTCCCTGTGTCATCTGATTCTGTCAGGACTAGGGATCATCTGGGCAATCTCTCTCTCTTTTTGGTCATTTATATGTATTTTCTCTTTGTAATAATGACAATAAAGAATTCCATGGTTTCCCAATCCTTTCTCAAAACAAAACTATATGCCCAAATCCAGCTTTCAGAGACTTTCAGCACAACCCTGTCATAGCTGTCAACTTTTCCCTTTTTTTAAGGGAAATTCCCTTATTCCGAATAGGATTCCTCGCAAGAAAAGGGAAAAGTTGACAGCTATGCACCCTGTACATGACTGCTGCTTGGAAAAAAGTCTCATCAAGTCCCATCAGGCTTACTCCAATGTAAGTGGGTATAGGATTTCAGTCTAATAAAAATACTCTATTACCTCAGAGGCTGAATGCTATTGAAACTTTCTCCAATTAATCCATACACAACTTATTTATTGCTGGGTGCTAGCTATAATTTATTTTCTCTCTACTAATTCAAGGCACAATTGGACTACTTTCTGAAGCCTGAATTTTCTCCCTGAGTTCACCTTGGTTTTGTATTCAATTATTGCCGTTAACATTAAGATCCAGCCAACATATAAGCCAAATGCGGTTCTAATGCAAATAGATGATGTGATCATACTGACAAAGACCTCTACTACTGGATCATTTATAAAAACCACCTTGAGAACATGCTGTTTATTGAAGGAGCCACACATAAAAGCACATTACTTTGATCACTGACATTATGCCAAGGAGTCCTTCAAAATGCAAATTCTGGGGGTTTTCTGGGTGCTTTGCAATAATTGTGATAGATGCTCTTCTTAGATGTGCATCTTTCATGAGCTTAGGTGTGATTAATAGTAGGTATCTAAATTGGATTCCCACCACCACTCTTACAAAAGGTATGGATGCAAGGAGGAAAAGCAAGACCATTTGTAAGTGTTAGCTCTGGAGGGAGTCAGCATGAAGTCAACTGCTAAAATTTCGTGAAGTGTCAAGATTGTATTGACAATTTAGAATACCATGAAGGTGCAACTTTCCATTGTGCGTGCTGTTGCAGTGATTCATCTCCTGCCTTCGCCATTCCTTGATGATCAACCATCATAAATGCAGTAATAAATCAATTCACTCATCAAAAAGCTCGTCGGTTTCAGTTAATCGTGCAGTTATTCCAGCTGCTCTAACTTATCAAAGAATGAAAGAACTCCAATATTGTGTGTAATTACAATTATGTGATCAGTCCACTGAATCACAATATAACACATTCATATGGACTTTAAGATTTAAGCATGCAACATCATCAGTTCCTTTGGTTCCTGTCCTGACTTCCACTTGATGATGAACTCAAATGCAGAAGATTCCCCCCACCTCTACCTCTTTTTAAAAAAAAAAAAGTTTTAATGCTCAGATCAATGCAATACCTACACAAAAGCCCTATTCAAAGGCACAGCAAGCAATACACATAACTTCAAAGGCATAAATACGCAAAGGCACCGCAGGCTACACAAGGGAATATATTGATTCAATGATGACACCCCCTCCTGCAATCCTGTTCTAAAGGAATGAGGTGGCCATAACGTAGTGCAGCAAGTGACTCTGTTCCTTAGCAAGCAACCTAGAGGGCTGAACCTACCCCATCTGTTCATGCCTCTGCTGGTGTCTCCAGGATCTAGGTGATGAGAGAGGTATCACTGGGACCTGAGAGGTGGACAGGGCTGGTGCAGCATCCCCCTCCAGAAAGGCAGGGCTAGATCCAGTGTCTGACAACTCTGGAGGCAGAGTGGGTAGCAAGACCAGCACAGCAGAAGCATTGGAGATGGCTTCTGACAGGTGTGGAGAGGAAGGTCTGGCTTGTGGCTCTCACTGTGGTGACTGACAGGGTGCAAGATGTTGAAAGAAATCTCCCCCCACTGGGACCCTCTCCAGAATCCTCAGCATTGGGCTTCCTTGAATCAGGGTCCTCAGCAAAACATCCCTCTGCATTGCTGTGACTTAGCCCGCCCATTACAGAACCCACTTATTGCACTAAAATTGACCCTCAATTATTTCTGGGGCTGCTATAGTATTATAATTGTATTCACATTTCCAGGCACATTTCAGCCTGATCGCAAACCAAAGCTAAGCCAGTGCACATGGGTTTAAGGTGCTTTAGCTTCAGTACGCTTAACTGGATTACTGCCAAATACTGGGTCTTAACCTGAGTTGTCGAAAGGTTATTTAGACAGCTTAATAACTTGCAACAAAAAGTGTGATGCCACTGCTTGTTGGCATCCGTCTGTCTGGGGAGACAATGGAGGAGTGTGCCTTTGGAGGTGAAGGAGAACCATTGGAGAGTTACAGCGTCTGCTGTGGCTGTAGAGAATGATACAGGAGAGACATGTTTTGTTGCCACTTTTGCTATCATTTTGCTTCAACTTGTGCCTAGAGAGGACAATACCTAGACAGGGCCCTGGTGCTATGAAGAATTATTGCCTCTGTTCATTCTTCATAACTCATTGCTGTGGGCTCATTTGTTCAATTCAAGAAAGCCAAACAAGATGTAATATCATTCACACAGTTAGGAATGGTGCAAATCCCATGTTTACACAGGATTGTTATTGTGTGCCAGAACGGCTACTTCCATGGGCTGTATGTGAAGTTCATACCGTTCATATTTCTTTTCCTGACCTCTTAAATGACTAGATGCAAAAAAGATAAGGATCTGGATGGAAATTGATTGAATTTGCTGTTGAACTAACCAATTATTGTGTTCCTTTTTTCTCCATGCACCATGCTGATGAGTAATGTGTTTTTCTTTCAACACTGCAAAACACAGCATGGAATTTTAAATATTTCTGGTGTCCCTAATGTGGCCCATACTGCACTGCTTTCAAAATCTGTATTGTTGGCTTGCATTTATTTTTTTCTCTTAGTCGCTCACATCACCACTCATAGCAGTCCCTAAATACAACTGTAGAATGTGGCATTAAGGTGACCGCTGTTTCTCCTACGTTTAAGCTTACTCCGTTAACTGCCTCAGAACATAGAAACAGGAACACCACAATATCTCACATTTCCAATGAACATATTTGGAACTGGTCCTATCAAATATTAAAACCATATGGAATGAGTTCCTTAAAGTCCAAGCATTATTGTTATTATCCATCATTTCATGTTCTGCAAAACATTAAACCCAAGGAATGTATGTACATGCCCAGGCGTGCATGAGATCCTATCTTCCCTTTTCTTATGCTGCTTGAATATTGCCGGAGCCCTTGGGATGGGGCTTCTTCTTCTATCAACCATCTCACTCTTCACTCCAGATTATTTATGGCCCTTAAAGGCTGGTACTACAGCTTCTTTATCCTCATTATTCCCCTGAGGGCTGGGTCCATTTTTGAGGGAAAGTGCCTTCATCCTGGCACTGCCGCATAGCTGGGTCTAGAGTAAAGACCACCATTTTAATTTCCCACCGTGCTCCTGAGTCATACTGCATTGGGGCACTGTGACACATGTCAGTGGTGGCTAGACCCAGCCAGCTGCAGTGGCTTGTGGTCAGTGGACTAGGAGCACTAGGCTAGTCCTCTAAATGTCCCCAGTAAATTAGAGTATTAAAATATTAAAGCTTGGTGCTTGGAAACCCAGCTTAGGCATGATGCTCCGATGGGGTCCAAGCGGGGTCCACTACTTTGGGAAGGAGGCAGGAGGGCTCTAGCATCCTGTCAGAGGCCTGGTGCCTTCTTCCTGATGCCTGGGTAGTTTCTGTCTGGTTTAGGGAGGGAGGTCACATGCATGACAACAGGACATCACAACTCCCCCCACCACCTTGCAAGCTGGTGCTTCTGGCCCTAACTGTTCCCCTATGAAAAATTTCAGTGCACCCCACTGGCCAGCTGTTGCTGATGGAATGCCAGGTCAGAAAGAAAGTTAGGGGGAGCCCAAGGCAAAGTCAACAATGGGCCTTGGTGGAGCCCTGGCAGTCTTCTAAGGTTTCTGGTGCCAGCACTTCTGCAATTAATAATACAGTTCAGCAAAATCTAAGGGGACGATGACAGAAATAGTCTATGAAAAACACATACCACTTTATTCTGTGCACATTTGCATGCTTCACACATTTGCCCCCAGGTGAATAAAAATATTTTC
Organism: Podarcis siculus; assembly: GCA_034642415.1. Taxonomy (NCBI): domain Eukaryota; kingdom Metazoa; phylum Chordata; class Lepidosauria; order Squamata; family Lacertidae; genus Podarcis; species Podarcis siculus. The sequence goes on along the minus strand of JAXCMG010000024.1, from coordinate 3,443,715 downwards.
TGTTCCGTTCTCTGTTAGTTATTCTCACTACTTTTGTATGCAAAGAAGCAATATTCTAAAGTCTGTATTCAAAGATTATGCTTGCTTTCTTAAAGGAAAAATACTGCAAAAGACCATGAAGCATCATCATTTTACAGATTAACATGGCACTTTGAAATGAATATAGGTGAAATTGTTTTTCTTGGCAGCTGAAAACATTTGCATCCTACGAATCTGGATCTATATGGTGTGTATTCCACTGACAGCAAATGTTTCTTCATAATTCCTTGGGTTTCTATCTCTCCTCCCTCCCCCCATTTTATGTTATTATTAACACCTAAAGGGCCCCAAAGTAAAGTTCTCCATTATGTATGAAATATAAGCAGCTGGTAGCAACATATTGAACGTCTCTTTGTGCTAGAAGAGTTTTACCATCTTTGTAGTGGTTATCAGCTGAAAACAGTATAAAGCAACTGTCATTCTATCAAAGATTTCCGGAGGCACAAAGCAGGCAGTTTAGCTTGAAAACTTCTCCAAGATTCCTTCCACTCATGTAGTCAATAAAACCTTTTATTTTACTATTTATCTGACATGAAATTCATAGAAGAGCTGCCTTGCCAGCAGATTCAGTTTATCAAAGACACGTCATGGACTGATACCTCATCAAAGAAAAGTTCTGGTATATTGTCTAATGCACTGGTCCCAATCTGCAGCGCGAGTAGGCCAGCCCATCCGACTGATGCAGAACAGATGTTGGACTGTCAATTTAGACAGTGCTGATCTTCTGTTTGGGAGGGCTAGAGACCTCATTCCAAGTTCCCAGGAGAAGAAAGAAGAATAGAACACAGCTTCATTTATCAAAGTTGCGCTTATCAGCTTGAAAAGATACCTTACATTTTGGGTGCCCTAAGTCTTATTGGAGGAGATCTACCAATTTCCATCTCAATTTAGTGACTGGTTTTGGGTGCTGGAGTGTTTATGCGTACATCAAGCTACCTCGTCAAAAAGGGCTTTTGTGCCCATTTTACTTAGAAGATAAGTTTTCCACATATTCTCCATGCGCCAGCCATCACAATCTTTCAAGGGAGGTATGTATTATATGTGTAGTAAAACCAGAACCATTTCTTCAATCATTTTGAAGTGACTTTTGAGGAACGGCACCCATGCCAAAGAAATGACAAAATATTTAATAAACACAGTGAGTTGATTGGTTTTGGCAGGAGTTTGAGGAATGAGCTGCCATCATTCCATAAAGGAATACCCAAAAAGAAGAGATAATTATTATTCATTTCTTCTATTCTATTCGAAGTGCCACATGTTGTCCCACAAAATAAAGAAATCAGCGTAACAAAGGAAACACTATCATAAACATGAAATACTGTAGTTTCTGTCTCAGCAAGGCTGTCGCTTCTCAGCATATTTGCTTGAAAGCAATTCCCATTAAAAGTAGTAGGACTTAATTAGGATGGACAGGACAGGAGTCTGCCAGGACCATTTTTTAAGGGGGGGGAGAGAGAGAGGTTAAACAGCCTTGGACCTGCTGACATTAAGGATTGTTTCCTCTCATACAAACCCTCCCAAATATTCAGCATCATAGGCTCCACTTCATGGGTTCTACCAACCACGCAATTTGGCAAGCAGGTACAAGAGACAGTGCTTTTTCCACAATAGTGTCTTTAGAATGCCATATCTAAAGAGGTCTACAGTGGACACATCACTGCTCAAGTTTCATCACATAGTGGAGACCTAGCTTTTTTCTTTTCAGGGTTGGTCCTTGTCTTTGCTGCTGAGACTGTAGTCTTGGGGAGTTGGGAGTGCTTTGCAGTAGTTTATTTATGTTGGGCTACATCCATAGGGTTGTATCCAACGTAAGTCCTGCTCGGAGCAGACCTGATGAAATTAATGGACATGACTAGATGACTGTCACAGTCTACAGTTCTATGGTTATGAGTCTTGTGGCACCATAAAGGGAACTAGCTTAGGTTCATTAATTTCATTTGGGTCTAATCTGAATTGGATTCAGTTGGGTGCAACCCAGAGTTGCTTCTGCCAGTAGCAGCAGATGGAACAAGCTTGTTTTCTGCTGCTCCACAGGATAGGACCCAAACCACTGGACTCAAATTACAAGAAAGCAAATTTTGACTTAAGGCTAGGAAGAACTTTCTGATGGTAAGAGCTGTTTGAGAGTGGAGCAGACTACCTCAGACTCTGCTTCATCGGAGGTTTTTTAATAGGTTGGATGGTCCTCTGTCAACTGCAATTCTTCATTACAGGGGGCTGGACTAGATAACCATTGGGACCCATTCCAACTCAACCGTGCTATGATTATATTTCAAAGAGGCCAATGTCTTATTTGCCAAAAACTCAAAGTATTTCTTTCTGTCATGGTCCGGTTTATGGGTGGTCGATGTCCTGGCAGAAAACATCAGGACTGGGGGCAAGACGGCATGGTGGGAGCAGGAACAAGAGTCCGGAAGCGAGGAGTCAGGAAGCCAAGGGTCAGAGAGCCGGGAGTCAAGAAGCCGAGGGTCAGGAAGCAAGGAGTCAAGAAGCCAAACACAGCAAGGCAGGAAGCGTGTTGCTGTGGCAAAGAGCTAAAGGGAAATGCTGACCTTATATCCCTTCCCAGCTCTTGCCACCAGGTGCTGTGAGTTACCAATCGGCCTCACCTGTGCGGCCGCACCTTGCCTCTTGAGAACAAACTTAGGAAAGCCCCAGTCCTGCGAAGCCCTACCGGTCACAGGGCCTGGCTCCTGCATGCACTCCTGACACTTTCCTTCACTCAAAGAGAAAAGATTAAAGAAAATAGCAGTGTTCATTTCAGGAGGTAAATAAGATTCTGTGAGAAAGAATCTTCATTTTCACACAGTAAACATGACACAATGAAATTAGTATGAATGGGTGGGGTGGGGTGGCACCCTCTCTTTTCAACCTGAAAAACCTCTCATCTCTACTTAGCTCAAGTTGAGCTTCAAGAAAAATTTTCTTTAGGCAGTTACTGGAACATAAACCACTGGTGTTTTCTGACGGGAAACATAAGTGTCTGTAAAAGATGCCTTTAAAATGCATGAACATCTGGAACACTGCTAATTGCAAACAGAATGCTACATAAAACTTAGAATCAAAGAGTTTCTTTGACTCATGTGTCTTCCATAGAAAGAATTCCATTTATTCTGAAACTCATATGTTGAAATAATTGATAACATGTTGACTGCTTTACCAGAATCAACCTCATATGTATTAGAGCAGAATAATGAACACCATGGTTTCTCAGCAGTGACAACCGACGGCAGGATCTTCCAGAACATCATTGCAGATTGTGAAACACTTCCTGTTCAGTGCTGCTAAGCAAGGGCAATTATTTAATAGTGGGAATTCATAGGGTGGTAATTTCCACTAATACCAGCAGGTGAGCCACATCAGCTTCAGCTAGCAGGGTTACTGCCTTTCTGGTGCAGAAAAACAAACAAGCGCTATAAGCTGAAACAGAGGAGACACAAGCCATACTAGTTGTGTCTGTGCTAGTGAAAAATGTGCTTTTCTGGCAGGACTTTGGGAGCAGCAAATGACCCACCCCACCTTAGTTAGGATGGTGTTGTAATGTGGTTTTTTTCCGGTGAAACCTAATCATTCTTATAAGCACGTCAAATTGCAAGTAGATAAATAGGTACCACTCCAGCGGGAAGGTAAACGGCATTTCTGCGCACTGCTCTGGTTCACCAGAAGTGGCTTAAGTCATGCTGGCCACATGACCCGGAAGCTGTATGCCGGCTCCCTTGGCCAATAAAGCGAGATGAGCGCCGCAACCCCAGAGTCAGCCACAACAGGACCTAATGGTCAGGGGTCCCTTTACCTTTATAAGCTATAAAAATACTGCCTAGGTGAATGTTTCAAGATAGGATCACCCACTCTGTTTAAAGACTCATCTGAGAACACACAAAAAGGTTATCTTCAGTTGTGGTACCTAAACCATATAATAGTTTAGTCTTTCTACAGAGGTTTATCAGCACAAGAATCTTCCGCTTTGCTCATTTTTTAAACGGTTCATAAGATAGCTGTTACTCAAGTAAACATTTTTTAGTTGAGTCTTTGCTCTCTCTTTTTTAGTCTGCTTTTGATAAAAATTCTGTCCCTAAATGCATCATTAAAAACCATAACGGCATCTTTACTGATGTTAATTTTTATTGTGACGTTTCTGTTTACATTTTGCTGTTCTTAGTAAGGAGCCTTGAGTTTGATTTTATCCTAGAAAGGTGGGATTATAAATATTGCCCAATTAAATAAACAAACCTTTAAGTGTGACCAGATGGCTTCTTATCATCCAATACGAAGAGGTAAGTAATGCACAAACTGAATCATGTTTTTCACACTGAAAACCGCTATAAAGGAGTAATCAAATTAAAATATTTCTCTCTACTTCATATTCTGAGCATGCCATGCTGCTGCTTCCAAAGGCTTGAAACTTGTTTTAGAATCTTTGCAAAGTGGCTGTATCACAGATTTTCCCAAAGTGCCTAAATTCTGTATGAATTATATACCATAGCTTCAGGGATGACAACAAGTGATTCACACACTCCTAAACGCATCAACAGGAAGCCCAATTAGAGAAAAGTTGACAATCTACTATTTGTATTTGCATTGAGAGGCATTCCTGAATAGCAATATCACAGCTGTTTTAAACAAAACGCACTTCAAATCTAAGAAAAATTCATGTCTAGAAACACATGAAGAACTAAATAGAACAGCAGAGCAAACTATTTGTCAGTGAATAAAAGGATAGACCCAGACACCTTGTTTCTTTGAGAACCATCTCTATGCAGGTAAAATATTTCATGTCAGGTAAGAAGCCATACTTAAGCAGTAGGGAGGTACATTGTGGACAAACAGGGTTTGGTACCACAAGCCCCATTGATCCACGTGGCTTGGGCAGAATTTGGGGTAGGTAGGAAGGGGCAAGGAGGGACGTGGGTGGTGCTGTGGGATAAACCACAGAGCCTAGGACTTGCCGATCAGAAGGTGGGCGATTTGAATCCCCACGATGAGGTGAGCTCCCGTTGCTCGGTCCCTGCTCCTGCCAACCTAGCAGTTCGAAAGCATGTCAAAGTGCAAGTAGATAAATAGGTACCGCTCCAGCAGGAAGGTAAACAGCGTTTCTGTGCGCTGCTCTGGTTCACCAGAAGCAGCTTAGTCATGCTGGCCCCATGACCTGGAAGCTGTACGCCGGCTCCCTCGGCCAATAAAGCGCCGCAACCCCAGAGTCGGTCATGACTGGACCTAATGGTCAGGGGTCCCATTACCTTTAGGAAGGGGCAAGTGCTCTCATTGATGTGCAGAGCAATGCCTTTTCTCACCAAAGGCTTGGGACTTGACAAGTACCAGGATCCATGGTGGGAAAAGGCACTCAATTTCCTACCAAGGAGAGAGCCATGTGGGGCCTCATCTTTCGAGGTAAATGACACATGGAACATCAGTTCTTAACAGGGATCCTGAGTTGAGTCCCAGGTCCTCAGCTGAAAAAACATGCTCACTCAAGGGGTGCTGAAGCGTAAGTGGGTTCCCACAAGGCAAGACACAGTGATAACAGCAAGAACCTTTATTGAACTGCATAACTGGACAACATGGGCAAAGCAACTGCTTATATATATTTCTGGAGGCCTGGGCCACTCCCACTCCCAACGTGATTGGCTGTCTAAACTTCCAAGGTGCGAATTATAAGTCAGAGTTTAAGGGCCAATGGCAGAGGCCCAAATCCTGAAATGCTCTATGATTGGATATCATGTATTGAATCAGAACACAGGGGCTCAGAATCCTTAGTCCAGACTCAAGCTCAGGCAAACACAGACCCCCTCCCCTCTTTCTCCTGCCTATTCTCAATCACATTAAAAGTGGCTTACGACAAAGAAAACAGGAATACGTTTCAAAAAAGCACTACAAAAACAACTCCATAATAATATAGCAAAACAATAGCAAATATAATAACATAAAGGTAAAGGGACCCCTGACCATTAGGTCCTGTCATGGCCGACTCTGGAGTTGCAGCGCTCATCTCGCTTTACTGGCCAAGGGAGCCGGCGTACAGCTTCCGGGTCATGAGGCCAGCATGACTAAGCCACTTCTGGCAAACCAGAGCAGCGCACGGAAACGCCATTTACCTTCCCGTTGGAGCGGTACCTATTTATCTACTTGCACTTTGACGTGCTTTCGAACTGCTAGGTTGGCAGGAGCAGGGACCGAGCAACGGGAGCTCACCCCGTCGCAGGGATTCGAACCACCGACCTTCTGATCGGCAAGTCCTAGGCTCTGTGGTTTAACCCACAGCGCCACCCGTGTCCCTATAATAACATACCCCCCCCCCCCGAAAAAACACCCACATTTCAATACTATAAATATAACAAGATTACTTAAACAACATGCAGCATCTAAAAGCAAAAATAACAAGGGAGGTTCACAATTTTACTTTAGTCCTAGAAACACCCCTGCCATTAATTTGCTCATAATATCTCTCCTGCAGCCACTTTCAAGGCTTCCAATGGCAAGGGGTGAGGTAGCTGGAATCACCCCTCCCATGCTGTTAACTCTTCTTTGTAATTGTATGAACTGCATTCCTTGTTAAAAACAAATCATATGATTATATTGTGGTAGCCTGCCCTGGGACCTTATGGCGAAGGGCAGGTAAAGAAATCCTACCAATAAACATGCAAGACGTTCTAAATTTTTGAGGGATTGCTTGGAAGTCTGGAGTATTTGTCAGGGGGCAATAGCGGTGAGTGCCCACCAAACAGACTTGGTTGATTAAACGAGATATAAGCACATTCCTGGTTTTCTGTTTCTTTGTAAAGCACAAGAGGTCTAGCCCAGGCAGTGCTTTTATACTCCCATTGATTTCAAGTGGGGAGATTTAATCATATGCTTCATCAGCCATTGGCATCAATGGTACTTCAAATTTAACTGATCCAAGTATCCTAATGGAATGATCATTACATAGTAAATAAAGCAGGATTCTTGGACAGGTCTCAGGCAGCCTCAAGCACTTTTAAATACTGTGGAAGCCATGAGTCAAAACAGGCCCAGGAAGAGAGCAAGACTGGGTCCCAGCTTGATTGGGAAGTGCCCTCCAAGTATGGGTAAAATCACAGCAAGTATAGATGTGAATATAGGAAAGAAAAACAGAAAACAGCAGCATTACAAACCTAATCAAGAGTGTAGTTGGAGCACTCTGGTATTTTAAAATATCCCAGAGCAGCTCAGACTGCTAAACGCATCGTATATTTTGATGCATGCATATAAATAACGCTCAGCCGAACATTTTCAGGTGTGAGGAAAGGGGTGATCATTGTGTAATATTCAGCCAGGCCAAGGTCACTGTTTAAGGGAAACAAATGGAGTCCTCAGACACTGTTTCTCATTGTAAGTGCCATTTTCTCTTTAGGTTTAACAAAGATGGCTTACTGAGGTCAGGAGAGCTGAACGGATATTTTTACTTCCAAAGTGCTTCTCCCTCTCTCTCACTTCAAATACATTCTTTAAAATGGAATAGAGGAAGCGATATAGATAAAAGTTTGAAAACTGTTTCAAAGCAAAAGGATGATTACTGTATTTAAAAGGGACTAAGATATGACATAAAAGACTGTACCAAAAAAAAGGAAAAATGCACACATCACAACTTCATTTTGCAGGTTTTCATTTGTACACACACACACACACCCCTTATGATGATCTTGGCATTTCCAAAGTACATTTGTAAGGTGTGAGCAAGTGAAGCTTTATAAAACACAAACAAACATTTTCATTGGCATCACAGTTTATGCTCCTGTAGTTCCAGGATATAGCAGGAAAATGAATAGCTTTTTTTATTGTTGCTGTTTCAAGAACTGGCATCAGAGGTCACGATGATGAGAAAACATACCTGAGAGAGGAAAGGTCACTTCTAGGATTATATTTCTCTCCGGATAATATGTAGCCGGTGGGCTTCAAAGTGTTACTTAATTTCACAGGCCACAAATCTCAGTATAAATTGTGAGGCCCTGCTACTTCTGCTGCTGACAACATTGTAATGAAGCAGAGTCGAGGAAGTAGTGTTTCAATGTTTTGGACGACAGCAACTTCTCACTTATATTTACAATGCCGGGGGTTTAAATGTGAAGTGATTTGAATAGCTTGAATTCTAAAATACCAGGTGTAATTTTCCTCAGGGAAAAAAAATAAATTGAACAGCCCGAGTTTCCTGACGTGCAAATACCTCTTCAAGTTTTCAGTGCCCATGTTTTCCTACACACCGAAACAAATAGGGTCAATATGAAGCTGAAAAGGGAGCCCAAGCTTACATTTTATCCATTTTCAGTTCATGATCCAAAATTAAGCCATCAAATTTGGATGAATGTACCCCTTTCAGCTTTCCATTAACCTTGTCTGTTTCAGTGCAGGAATGCACTTTCAAGGTCAATGGAAAACTCGAAATGGTGCAGAAGGCTGTTTTAAAATAATATGTATTAGTAAGCTGTGGGCTTTTTTTGTTTGTTTATTTCTTTAATAGGATCCAAAGAGATATCTGTTGCTCACTAAAGGACCCTGTTACATCAACACCATCCATTTAAAGCACTGTAACTGTCCAGGGAATTATAGTTTTTTAAGGGTGCTGAAAGTTGTTAGAAGACAATTCAGAGAGCTACAATTCTCAGCACGATTAACAAATTACAGTATTCCTCAGAATCCTGCCTGGCGTATTCTGAGCAGATGAAGATGAAGGCAGCTGCAGCCTCCTCACCTGAGACTTGTCTTCAGAGCCCTAAAAAGTGTTTTTGAAACATGTCGTGAAAAGTGAAACCCCAAGGGATGCCAGAGTCAGCAGTGGTTGGCTCTCTGGGGCCATAGACCCAGGCATTTGCCCAATCATGCAAGTAACTGGTGCTAGATCTTCTATGGGACCAGCCGCATAGCATGAGCTCCCCACCCCTGGGGTGGGTGCACATGCACCAGGCGGGGGCGTGTGCATGCCCCAGAAGTGAGGCATGGAGGGTGAAGGCACCCAAACCCTCACTGCCAACAGTGCCAGAGCAACCTCACCCCACACTGGAGGCAAGCAAGGCTGCGCCACACCTCCTGCCTGCCTGTGCGGGGGGAGCCTGGCCAACCAACGCAGCACTTGGCAGGAAGGAACCAGGTGCCCCCACTGTTGAGATTACACACTTCCGGAGCTGCAGATATGTGGGTTGTTACATGTCACATGTCTGTTTACATTCCAGCACAGATTGCTGGCATAAGCAAAACTTCCGCTCTGTATTGCTTTTGTTTTATTCTCTTTGAGAACAACAACAAGGAGAGAGACCATGTTTTTCTTTGTCCTGATTTATGTAGCATAAATGCGTAGTTTAGTATCGTATCCACGCCTCAAGCCTGATCTGTTGTGTGTTTACTCTACTGAGTAATGTGTGCTCTAGTATGCACTGCAGCTTGAGTCGTAGACGCACGTCAGAGGAGGGTGACTGATGGATCTCCACAGCGGCAAGGCTGAGAAGGGAGACACTGCAGCTGGGGATAGGCCAGCTGGCTTTTCATCCCCTGGTTCCGACACCCACACCAGTGCCCCCAGTGTGGCCCAGACTGGTACTCCTCCCCATGAGCTTTGGTTCCTCCTATGTCAGAAGAGGAGTGCTGGGCTAGGCTGCCCTGGGGTGCCTGCTTCAGGCCCCCTCAAAAAACTGCACCCGGGGCCACGGCCCTGCTGGCACCCCACCCACACGCTATGCCCCTTATAGTTTTTTAACTCTATTAATGTTCAATTGTTGTTTTATGATTAAAAGATGTTTTTAGCTAGTCTTATTTTACCTGTAAGCCGTCTTGAGTCCCTGTCAGGGACAAAAGGGGATATATATACATATATGATGATGATAACAACAGGAGCAGAGGCTCCTGGGATATGTTTCTACCTGGAATCCTGATGCAGAATGCTTTCAGAGGTTTTGAAGGCCCAACTACAAGTTACAAGCTATTTAGTGGCGCCTTTATAATAATAATACCCCACTCATCTGGCTGGGCCTCCCCAGCCAATCTGGCCAGCTCCCAACAGAATATTAAAAACACAATAAAACGTCAAACGTAAAAAAACTTCCCTATACAGGACTGCCTTCAGATGTTTTCTAAAAGTCAGGTAGTTGTTTATTTCCTTGACATCTGATGGGAGGATGTTCTACAGGGTGGGCGCCACTACCGAGAAGGCCCTCTGCCTGGTTCCCTGTAAACTCACTTCTTGCAGGAAGGGAACTGCCAGAAGGCCCTCGGCGCTGGACCTCAGCGTCCGGGCAGAATGATGGGGCTGGAGATGCTCCTTCAGGTATACTGGGTCGAGGCCATTTAGGGCTTTAAAGGTCAGCACTAACACTTTGAATTGTGCTTGGAAGCGTACTGGGAGCCAATGTATACTGAGGGGTTCTTTTTCCTTAAAATGCCAGGTGAGGAGCCTGATCAGAATCTGAAATATACTCGGAGTCGAGAGTGGATTTTATGCTCTTTATTCAGCTCATAGTGGTGAGGAGGAATGGAAGTTCCCCCAGAATGTCTGCTTTATATACATTATTTACACAATGGGCCCCACGTGATTGGCTAATTCCGGGGTTCTCCTGTAGGCCAATCAGGTTGAGGATTCACTTCCACCAGGAGCTGGATTGGGTGGCTCCTGTGGACCAATCATACTGCTGCATTCTGGGTCCTATTGTTCTAGGACCAATCAGACTACTGCATTTTGGATCCTATTCAACTCAGTACATAACAGAATCAGTTCTACGGGGTGGGGGGTAGGAGGGCTTTAAGCGTTCACCACCTGTTGCAGTTTCGATCAGAATCAGGCCTCACACAGCTCCAGTTTGCATTGTGGGAGGACAATTCCCATTCATTGTCTATGCATCAGGACAATAGGAGGGACAAAAGGTTAACATCTCCTGCCCGCCCCTATACACACAAGGATCCCAGTCCGGATCAAAGGCTGTGGTTGCCCATTTATTTGCCCTTTCTATACTCCATTCTCTAGTCATGGAGAAATGTCTCACACTGCATGTTTCCTATCAGTGTCTATCCATGTACACAGACCTGGCGCTGTGCTAAGTTTGGTTCCTGAGTAAGTTGCTTTCTGTCCTCTTCTTTGGCTGGAGTGTTTGCCAGTCTGGACTCTCCATTGATTCCTTTGGCATTACTTGCTCAGTAGAGCTTTTCTGCTGTCTCTTCTTAATGCCAGGAGGGAATAAGCAATGTTGCATCAAGGATCAATAGCATGTCTGCTAATCTGGTCACTCCTCTGGTCCGACTGCAACACTCCCATTCTTTTTCCTCCCTTAGCCATCACAGTTGCAATGGCATATTTATACTGATATAACAGTAACATCATTACTACACTATCATAATTTAGAATTGAGCTGCCAAATGGGATTTAGGTGCAATCTTATCCTCATCTAGGCACCATAATTCACAATTCAGCATATAGCTTGCACTATTAGCCTGTTGGGGAGAAGCAAGCGAAAGCTAGTAATTGCTGATTCCACCAGGTACTTAAACATATGCAGAGCCTATTTGGTTCAAACGCACTAAAGCAGAAAGGCATTGTAGATCTTCTTGCAAGGTACCATAAAATAAATGTTTCAAGCACTATTAATTATACCTGGCTAAAATTGAACTGTCACAAACCATGAGACACTCACAAGAAAAATAAAAACTACAAAGTAAGAACCAGCCAGCCAGAAAAAAAAGAAGGGGGAATGATTTAGTGAGTTAAAAATGCATTTTAATGTGTATGCACGGACGTGAAAACATAATGGGAATTTCATGATCGAAATACAACATATCAGAGATGAAAGAACAGGCAATCTCCAGCCTGCAATGTGAGCACAATGCAAAGGCACTTCAAGTTTGAGTCATCCTACTCTAGATTCAATGCCTATGTGTTGCTTAACTGTGCGTCTCCCCACTCCCTGCTTGTATGGTTGGGGCAGGGGGCATAGGTATAACATTTAATGGAGGCTTGTGTGCCTCTCCTTTCTTTGCTCAGTCAAGGGAAGAGGTATCACTAGTGACCTAAAGGCTCTGGATATGCCTGAGTATACTCCAATAATAGAGTGGTCAGTTATGCCTGGCCAAAAAAGACAATTTGCATCATCATAAACAGAGGACATGAATGAGCAGGTAGTGATTTATGTATCCTCTTGTACTTCTTGTTCTGTTGTCCCAAAGAGATTTATCATATTTTCTAGTAGCCAAATACAAACCTCTCCCCATATCTAGAGCTTGTGCAGAACCCCACTGGGGGAGCTGCAATATATATATATATCAGACATCAGGAAGTCAGAGGAAAGGGAGCATAAGACACATCCTGTTTCTTCCATTTCAGGATAATATTCAAAGCTGCTGGTGGTGGTAGTAGTAATTTCATTTTTGCAGGTTACTATCAGATTCCAAATGTATTCAGTGCCAAGACTTTGCTGTAATATATAGGAAAGCAATTTTGTTTCTATGAGGATGATTTGCGCTGTTAAAATAGAATTTATCAAATGGTTATTTTAGCAGCTCATAGGCACACACGCAGTCTCGAAAATCCCCAATGTGATTCTTTTTTATCAAAATTCAAAACGTTAGTATTATGGAGAATAGATGCAAACTATAAAAGATTTCTGGAGTGTAAGATTTCAAGACGGCTCTCCTTTATTCAGTTTCCTACAGTGCAATGTATATTGTAAAATGTGGTGACTATGCATGCCATTTACTCTTCATTAATAGAGCAATCCTATGCATGCCTATTCAGAAGTAAGTTCCCCAGAGCATAATGAGACTTAGAGACTGATCTACTTAGAGGCGAGCTCTATTGGGTTTACTTCTGAGTTTAGAAGTATAAAGGTAAAGGGACCCCTGACCATTAGGTCCAGTCATGACCGACTCTGGGGTTACAGTGCTCATCTCACTTTATTGGCTGAGGGAGCGGCGTACGGCTTCCGGGTCATGTGGCCAGCATGACTAAGCCGCTTCTGGCAAACCAGAGCAGTGCACAGAAACGCTGTTTACCTTCCTGCCAGAGCAGTACCTATTTATCTACTTGCACTTTGACGTGCTTTCGAACTGCTAGGTTGGCAGGAGCAGGGACCAAGCAACGGGAGCTCACGCCGTCGCAGGGATTCGAACCGCCGACCTTCTGATCAGCAAGTTCTAGGCTCTGTGGTTTAACCCACAGCACCACCATCCGTGTCCCTTTTAGAAGAATAGGATTGCAATTGAAGATGATGTGTGGGGAAATGCATTGACTTTGTATGTAAATGTTTACGAATCTCTAGATATTCAGGATCCTTAGAAGAAATGATTTGCTACCCATGAAATTCTGAAAAATGTACTTAAACAAGCAAACAGTTCATATCACAGTGGGCTATTGCCCTATATAGTCTTAAAATTGTGGGCAATATATGGTTTGCCCTGGGTCCTTTCACTTGTTGGAGGAGCCACCCAGGGAGTCACAAGTTAGCCGCTCCTGATATGAGACACTCCCCTCCTCTCCAGCACTTCACTACGATCTGTGGTATCCCACTTTCTACCCAGTTTAAGGCAATGCAAGTTGTCCCCTGAATCCTTATGGGCTGGATCTACACTGATTAAAAAAAAAGCTATAGGAAAAAATGCTATAAAAGCTCTCAATGCAAAACCAGTTGGTGAGAGAACATAGCTCTACAACGCCATCTGGTGTCACATGTTTAGAACACAGTTATAACAATATAATATTGCCTTGACGTCACCTGCATTGACCTCCCCCCACATAGGTGTCTGGGGGGATCTAACTTGACCCCACCTCCCACAGACAAACATTTGTGGGCAGCTAGCTTTGTCCCCCTTTCCCTTCCCATATATTTGGGGGAGTCTAGTCTAGACTATTTCCTCCCCTCCCCTATGCATTTGGGCTAATATTTTAATGTTTCAATATTTTAATGTTGTATTTTAATCTTGTTTTTAAGTTGTATTAATTCAACTTGTTTTTATTATTTCTTGTTAGCCGCCCTGAGCCCGGCCTTGGCTGGGGAGGGCGGGGTATAAATAAAAATTTTATTATTATTATTATAGCTGAGTCCCATGATTAGAGATGCTTGTCCAAGCCAAGAAGATCAGGCTAACCAGCCAGAAGGGAAGTGGATTGGTTGATCTATTGGGGTCTAGATGTCTCAAAATCTCTGCACACTTTTACATGTGTTTAGGCAATGAAAAAAACAGGGAAGGAGAAGACAGCTACTGTCCTTGGTCTTCAAACCAAAGGTGAGTTTTCCCCAACCTGGGAGATGTAGCAGAAGACATCCATTTTCTTATTTTCTTTTTCATATAATGTGCACTTTTTTATTTATTTTGATCAGCTCTAAATAGACCCATCTTTCAGTTTTTTCTATCAGAACTCATAAGCACAGTTCTGCCTTCAATGCAGGCTTCCTTATTCTGCTTGCTTTACTCCCCAGAGACTGCTCTTGAACAGATTGCTGTTGTTCTTTCTTCACTGCAAATGCATGCTTGTGTGGTTGGATGTTGACAGTTTTACAGGAGACACTTCCTTGGAAAAGCTTTCCGTCGCATCTTTTCCTTCCTCAAAGCACTTTTCCTGATCTCCATCCCCATCCCAGTGAAAGCCAACTAATAAATGTTGACTGGCAAAGTGTTGGAATTCTGCCAGGGTCAGAGGAATGTGCCACAGCGTAGGCACCGGCAGATATTCCTGTCGACCTCCCCGCGTCTCCCTCTGCTGATAAGCAGGCGAGGTCTCGGCGATTACTCTCAGATGTGTGAGAGGAACACACCGTTCTTCCTCTCTCCCCTTTGGTGTCCCCCAGGGAGGGGAAAGAAGCAGACAGAAAACTATTTACATCATTTATTTCTGCCTCTCATCTCAGTACAGAGAATCATGTCTGCACTCAACAACAGCAAGTAGAAACTCCACCCAAGTACATCCAGTACGGGTCATATGACACACTGAGCTAACATCCGGTGCTCAGTACAGAGAAAAGGCTCCACCTCTTCTCCAACAGTACAATCCCAGACATCAACATTGTGTCTTGCAGTCCAGCCATCTGGAGCTGGCTTTTGCCTTGGTGCTTTTTCCTGACATCCTCCCCCAAAAGCATCATTAGGCAAAACATGATCCAGAGAAGAAAACAAACAGTTGTTATACATATAACAGTCCCCTGTTGTTTCAGTTCCACCCTTGGAACTCCCCACCACTGGTTTCACCAGTGTACCTCTCTGGTTGTCTGGTTTCCAAGGAATGAGTGCTTCTGCATTACCTTGGCCTGCTACTCTCTGTTGTGTCTTTGTCTCTGACCTAGACACTGCTTCAACCTGCTTTGAGTTGTTAACAATAGCAACACATGCAACAGCTAAGTTAGCAAACTCTTTTGAGTACCTCTTTGGTGGCACACCCTTTGTAGCTCTCTCAGACCTGCGTAAGAGCTGCTGCTCTTCTCTGCTTTCTGGTTCAGCCTCTGAACTCTCTGTAGAACCAGTACTAAGCTTAATCAGTGGTTCTTCCTTCATCTGTGAAGGTCTATCCATTGTGTGAGATTTTCTCTCAATGACTGTGACAACTGAGCTGTCTGAGCTATCGCTGTCATCATCAGTACTACTGAACTCAATAAGATCAAACTCATCATCATCATCATCCTCTGTGGGATATGCGTGAACAATCACTCTCTCCTGTTCAGGAGCACTCTCTAGAAACTTTGTGAGAATCACCTGACCAGATTCAGACAAAATTATTCTGTAGAGACCTTTTTCATAACCTACGAAAATGCCTCTGGCATTCTTTATCCCACCTGGAGCTTCTGTTCTCACATGAGACCCGAAAACCTTGAAATAGGAAACAGAAGGTTTTCTATTGAACAGCTTCTCAAAAGGAGAACATCCCAACTCTGTTGAGACCTTTCTCAACCACACGTGAACATAGGACATTAACGACTCCGCCCAATATTCATGTGGCAAATGTGAACTAAGCAATTGCGCGTGCATTCCCTTTTGCAATTCTTTGTTCACTTTTACACAGACACATTTCTTCCATGCTTCTTCGGTACTAGCAAGTTTGTGTCTTATCCCTTTCTCCTGTAGGAACCTCTGGAAATCCTGTAAAAGAAAAACTGGCTTGTCATCTGTGAAAAGACAATCAATGTTAGCATCATGCATATTTTTAACTTTGTCACAAAACTCTTTAAACCTTTCTAAGGCTTCTTTTGGTCTCTGCAAAAAATAAATCCAAACATAATTTGTGAAAGAATCCACACACAAAAGGTAATATTTTGCACCGCCTCTAGATGGTGCTAGAGGACCAATCACATCAGCATACACCCGCTGAAATGCTCTGTCGACCTTCTTAGCCACCTTCCGGGTGTCCTTGTTGGTCAGACCTGCAAGAGAAATTGCGTTAGAGTCAAAAGAATTACATTTCATGTAATCACTTTGATCAAAAGTTAACAAATACAGTCCATCTTTCTCTTTGGCAGTAAGAAACAGTTCTCCATCTTTGTAGATGGGCCCATGGGTAGATGGGCCCATAGCCTGATTTTAGTCTAAATCTGGCAGGAGGAGTCAGGTCAAGTCCCACTAAGGTAAGAGACTGGGAGCACAGAAAGTTTCAAGGTTGCTACACACATTGCAGTCAATGCCTTGCTGTCTTCCGGAGGCGTGATCTCCACAAGACTGATTTCATCCTTGGCATTTTCCCCTGGACAGACCTTCCTCAGGGTCAGCTGCTGATCACAAGACCACTCCTCTGGGATATCAAACATGCAGGTTAGTTTCTCCACACCTAGCTGACCTCCCCCGATTACACAGGTAGGCTTCTCTGATCTACAGCTTTCAGCGGTGATCATACTGTCCTCTAGTTTAGAGAGGGGGTTTTAAGCTTCCCAAACAAACAAAATGACAACAAAACAATGCACAACCTGAAAGGGAGCTGTTTTTTCAAAATCCTCACCTCTCTGGATTTTGTGATGAAATTATCCAACCATATAACATGTACAATAAAAATGCACATATTGCTTAAAATAACAACAACTAAAACATAAAACCTGCATTATATCAGGTGAAGTTGCTTGCAAAAATGTGCATATTGGGCAAGGTTGAATACAAAAATGTGGAATCACACTTGTAGTTAAATGT
The DNA here is from genome assembly GCA_034642415.1 of Podarcis siculus. Classification (NCBI taxonomy): domain Eukaryota; kingdom Metazoa; phylum Chordata; class Lepidosauria; order Squamata; family Lacertidae; genus Podarcis; species Podarcis siculus. The sequence goes on along the minus strand of JAXCMG010000024.1, from coordinate 3,426,585 downwards.
TGGACTATGGTTGTAAAGGAGATTTAATAGAATTGGATTAACAGAGAAGATGCAGGAGAAATAAATTAACATAAGGACCCACAAATGGGAGAGGGGAAATCCATGGTAATTTATGGAATTCTTTTTTTCTTTTTGCTTGATGATTGTTTGTAAATTTGCAAAAAAAAAAAAAATTAAAAAGATTGCATACAAAAATGTGTAGATTAGGAGAAATTCTCCTTAAAATGCCATCCTGGACACCTTTGAGAGGAAGGGTGGGATAAAAATTTAATAAATTAAAATGCAGTTGAAACTTCATGCAGATTGGTTGTTGTTGTTGCTAAAAACAAACTACTGGAGAAATGTGGAGAACTGAATTTAAGTTGGGGAAAACAAGGAGAGAAACTGATTCATCCATCTGCAGTGAACCGTAAGTATAGGAAAGGTGTGTGGATCAGTCATTTAACCTAATATGTGACATTTTTAATTCATAAACAAGCTTTCAGGCTATTTGTCACAGCGCTGTCAGGCAAGGAATGTCCGGTGCGAGGACTTAACTCTTTATTGTCCAAAGTACACTTACAAGTTAGGAGAGGCATGTTCATCAGTCCTATGTCTCTCAGCTACTCCCAGGTGTTCATCCAATGAGGCGGTTGCATCAACAGAGAGGCCCAACCTCGGTTTATTTATCTCCCACACATGAACTACTCATGAGCAAGTGAAGACAATGCCTACATGGAATCTGTTTCTGCTCCTCGTGCTTCAATCCTTTCCTGGTCGTGGGGGACAGTGGAACAGGAGAGGGGAGCTGTGGAAGCCCTTGACTCTGCTTCAGTCTAATCTATCTCTCCCTCCTCCTGCAACTTCTGTCTCCAGTCCTGTTCAGGACACCGGTCCTGAAAGACCTACATTGGCTCCCAGTACATTTCCGAGCACAATTCAAAGTGTTGGTGCTGACCTTTAAAGCCCTAAATGGCCTGAAGGAACATCTCCACCTCCATCATTCAGCCCGGACACTGAGGTCCAGCTCCGAGGGTCTTCTGCTGGTTCTCTCACTGCAAGAAGTGAAGCTACAGGGAACCAGGCAGAGGGCCTTCTCAGAAATGGTGCCCGCCCTGTGGAACACCCTCCCACCAGATATCAAGGACAGAAACAACTATCTGACTTTTAGAAGACATCTGAAGACAGCCCTTTTTAGTGAAGTTTTTAATGTTTGATGTTTTACCATGTTTTAGTATTCTGTTAGGAGCCACCCAGAGTGGCTGGGGAGACCCAGCCAGATGGGCAGGGTATAAATAATAAACTATTTTATTATTTTTATTATTTATTTTTATTATTTTTATTGTTTATTTTTATTATTTTTATTATTTTTTTGTTTGATTTGTTTGATTTGTTTGATTTGTTTGATTTGTTTGATTTGTTTTTATTATTTTTATTACACCAGCCTGATCTATCTCTTCCTCTTCCTGAACCTGTGATTCACTCTGCCTCTGGCCCGCAACTTCTCCTGCATCTGACTCTTGTTTCCTGGCTGTTACACACTCCCCCAGATCACTGATCCATTCTTCCAAGTTAGTCTCCAATCCAGCTTCTCCCACTCATCAGTATCCAGTCGCCACCCCTCATTGTCCAGCCAGTCACTGACAGTATTGGAGAAAAATTCACTGGGCAAGCCTGCCTTGAATTTGAAGAGTGCATTCTGAGTCACCGCCAAATTATTGACTTTTAAAAAGAAGAAGAAATGTAACAATAACATTATTATTTTCCTAAGAAACAATTGGAGAAGCAAGTGCACGATGCTGAAAGAAAGAAAAGAACAGGGGAAAGATTGCATTGGTTCTTCCATCCCTGCAGATTAGAACACAAAATTGAATCACAGAAATAACCATGCTTAAAATTATGGTCTCTCTTCACATTGCTCTTAGCTTGTTTTGTCTGAGATTTTAATAAGTTTTAAGGCCAGACGGGACTACTACAAGCCTCTAAGCTTGACCTCCAGAATAACACAGGTCATGGAATTTCCTCTGAATCCTGTCTGGAGGGAATCATTTTTCTTTACGATATAAGCCGACGTGTTGCAAGGCAACCATCTGAGAATGAACCACAATGTTTTTGGACACAATGTTTTTGGACGCCTCCTGTTTTAATAACCACAGAACCAAGATGCTGAAACTGTGTGTGTGTGAGAGAGAGACATGTAAAAGACAACCCAAACTAACTAACACAATCTGCATGCAGAAACAGAGTTTATGTCAGCTGCATCTTGCTTTAAAACTGCTCCATGTTTTACTGGTACCAAGGTGCACCACCTCACTGCTATTCTGAGCATGCCCCTTAGCTCTTGTCTCCTACAGCTTCACTTCGGATGTTACTCTGCCAGGCAAGGTATTGAGTCCACATGACCAAGGAAGCAAACCATTGTGTCCCTTAGCTGCCCTCTCTAAACTTACCTTAGGATGTAAGTTTTCCCTCTTCTATCTACAGCAGGGATGGACTGAAGGTAAATCAGAATCTCATGGGAGATCTTAAGAGTGATTTGCAGTTGATCAGTAAGTGTTCTGACTCCCAAGAGCAACTACAACATCCACAACAATAATGTTATTATTTATACCTTGCCCATCTGGCTGGGTTGCCCCAGTCAAAAAAGATTCCACCTACCTCAAAATTAGACTACAGTGGTACCTCAGGTTAAGAACTTAATTCGTTCTGGAGGTCCGTTCTTAACCTGAAACTGTTCTTAACCTGAGGTACCACTTTAGCTAGTGGGGCCTCCCACTGCCGCCATGCCGCCACCACACGATTTCTGTTCTCATCCTGAAGCAAAGTTCTTAACCCGAGGTACTATTTCTGGGTTAGCGGAGTCTATAACCTGAAGCATCTGTAACCCAAGATACCACTGTACTGAGAACTACTGGGATGAAAACTTGTGGGAAGGAAGCCAGGAGCGAATTTTTGTGTGATAGAACAGCAAGCTTGGTTCTGGTAATGAAAAATTCCTGGACTGAGCATGTGCTCATTTTAATAGTAAGTTTTCCCCCCCCCAACCCACACCATTTTTTTACCTGGTTCATGGAGCTCAAATAGTGGATATCCTGTGGATGAAGGATTGACCTTGTTGTCCTGAACAGTTCTATTCCAATCCTGTTTATGTTGACCCATTAGGATAGTCAACCCCATAAGCTTATGGAACAGACTTTTCTTCTAATAGCTTTGGGTGGTTACTTATATGATCTGGCAGGATGTTACATTGAACCTTAATTGATAACTGGAGTAGACAGTTATTCTAGGAGGTGGTCATGACAGCCCCAAGGCATTCTCTCCCAGCTGACTACCAGAATTCAGCCCACTCGATGATTTAATGGAGCAATGAAGGAAGACAACCTGGGTGTAGGTGGAGAAAAGAACATGGCTAATCCAAACAAACGGCTTAGAGTTCATTTAAGGGTCTGTTGCTTTTAAATCACCCATTGCCCTTTTTGTTGGGAAAACTCCAGTCAGAAGAACTCCGAAACAGCATGCAGGGGAAGGAGAGGAAGATCAGTCCATCTGGTAAGCCAAAAAGCTCATACTGGCGGCATGATCAGAAGAGCACGATGTTGCATTTACATACCGCCCTATCATAAAGAATATCAAAGCAGTTTACTATAATATCTTTATAAAGGTAAAGGGACCCCTGACTGTTAGGTCCAGTCGCAGACGACTCTGGGGTTGCGGCGCTCATCTCGCTCTATAGGCCGAGGGAGCCGGCGTACAGCTTTCGGGTCATGTGGCCAGCATGACTAAGCCGCTTCTGGCAAACCAGCGCAGTGCACGGAAACGCCGTTTACCTTCCTGCCAGAGTGGTACCTATTTATCTACTTGCACTTTGACATGCTTTCAAACTGATAGGTGGGCAGGAGCTGGGACCAAACAACGGGAGCTCATCCCATCGTGGGGATTCGAACCGCCGACTTTCTGATCGGCAAGCCCTAGGCTCTGTGGTTTAACCCACAGTGCCGCCCACGTCGCACAGCACCACCCGCATCATAATATCTATATACTGCATAATAAAGCATATAAAAATTAAATCAAAGACCATCAACTAAGTATTATGGAAAGATGCTTTCTTACTTGTGCGCATAAGCCTGGCAGTAGAGAAAACTTCTCAGCAGGCATTTAAAGGTTGAAGCTTAAGGTTGTCAGGGAAAAGTGAACTAGCAAGTATCTTACAAACTACAACAAAATGCACTTGATGTTCCTGCTGAAACCATCTGTTGATATGGACAGGAGTGAGCCCACTCTTCCTGAAATCATGAAATGCTCTGTTTTCCTGCAAGTCCTAACCTAGGCTCAAGATCACCTATCTATTAGCTACAGAGAGCCCTGAGATCTTAAGCATCTTTCACAAGAAGCAGCTGAAGACTAGACGTCTCCTTTGTTGCTAAACAAAAATAATTCAGTGGGGGTTTTTTTTGTTGTTGTTGTACTCCGGGAAACTGCCATTCTAGGATCATCCTCTTCTTTCACGATTCTGCAGATATGCATAGAGATGCTTGTTCTGAGCAAGCGAGATAACACAGCAACATCAAAGTCAACAATCTGCTGGGCCATGGGCTTCAGCAGGTACCTAATGATGCTAATCCCTGAAACCACCTTGCTGTTTTCAGTATGTCTCCTCAACCTTTGCCCATTTTGGCTGGGATTGAACACCCAGGAGAAAATGTTCACTTGGTTGATTTATAATGCACCTTTTTCTTCCTCTCTGGATGAGGACCCTGTTCAGTTTGTTTGAAGGAGTCAGTACAGAGACCACTACTTTGTTCTTTTCTCCTTTGAAGCCTTCAGTTGAGCCCCAGCTTCAGTTTCAGAGCACCCATTTTTTATTCTAATGTGTGTGTTTTTTGTCAAAGTAGTTTACTTGTAGATGGTGCCAGCTCTGAGATTCCTTTTGCAGTCTGGTTCCCAGCTGCCAGTCAGGACTGAAAGTGTTCTGGCTGACAGCCAAAAGGGACCTTGTGGATTCTCTTTGACATAGCTTTCAATTTTATTGATCATGGCATCCTTCTTGCATGGACTGAGAATGTGGAGGCCTGCTTTGTGCCTTCAAGCCTTCCAGAAAGCGGTACTATTCTGAACTAGTCTGTAGCTCATCCTTTGCACCACTTCAAATCATGAGGAGAGATTTTCTATAATTATAGAGTGAATTGTCATCAGTATACTGAAATGGAAGTGTGTGAATCAATTTTGGTTTATCGTTTTTCCAGTCGTAAGTTCAGTTCTCCACATTCCTGCATTTCTGTTTTGTTTTCTTAAGTCCTCATAAAACAATCATCAGCATTTCAGGGAAAAATTCTCATAACATCCATATTTTGTATGCAATTTGACTTAATATACATATTTTTTCAAACAATTTCCTCCAATTGTAATATAACGTATACTGTCCTGTAATATTTTGATCAGAAAGTTGAGATAATTTTGATCTGGTTTAGTATTTTAACTTTTGCATGTTTATTGTTTTTATTCTTTTAGCACTTTGAAACTTTTTACAATCAAGCAAAGTAAATTAAATGAAATAAATAATAAATAAATAAATAAATAATAAATGCCTATACACATTATTCGATTGGAGAACTGCATCCCAAAGTTCAGAGAACTGTGAATTTCCAAGGATAGTAGTGTTTCGGTCTGCATATTCATTTCACAACATTTGAATAAGCTGGGTGAGCTTTAAAATATGAACAAATCTCGCATATGTATTATGATATACATTATTATCTCCTAAAGTAACCAGAATATAAACAGATATGTACAGCAATGTATATAGTTGTATGGCACTTATTATGTATTAATACATATAAAATTATGCTGAAATGAAATAAAGTATATTATATGTCCTTCAAACTAATAATTTCTCCCACTCACTGGCTAGTCATCTAGCTTCAAGGAGAGGATCTGTAGATCAAAGATTAGACTCCAGCTGCCTGTGAACAGGTGAGAAGTCATTTGAGATGAAACGTTGATTATACGTCCTCAAATAAGCAGATAAAAAACCAATGGAGTGATTTGCTGCCTTCAGAAGATTCCATTCCAAGTTCCAATGCCAATATAAGTGAAATATTGAGCCAAAGGAAAACAGCAGAAGCACTTCACAAGATTAAACAACGCCGCATGAGTTGCTAAACATTGTTAAGTTGTTAAGCAAAGACTTTTTCACAAACAGTGAAAAAGCAATGATATGTGATATATGTTTGTTTATCTCCTTCCTTGAGAGGTAAGAAATTCAAGGTAACCTTTTCCAGTCAGCTTCCATAGTGTCCTTGTTTTAAAAAATGTTTCCAGGCAAAGGTACAGAGATAACAAGCCATAGCAACAGCAGTCATGGGCAATGCAGTTGCAATGGGAAATGAGATCATACTAGGCGTCTTTCTGTACTTGCCACAGAATGGTAGAGTCAAAAGAAACCCCAAGGGTCATCTACACTCGAGTAGGACCCTTGCAGAGACACATGCCCGACTGGCATGCTCTCTCCCTCCTGGTCGATCATTTGGGAGCTTCAGAAGCTTTCTTCAGCCCGAACATCACAGCGACCGATACCAACAGACATTGGCACACTTAGGGAACTGCAGAGTTTGCGCAGCTTGTGTAACAGACCTCAGCAACTCAGCATTTTGGCTAATCTACTTTATTTACATATAAACACACACGGAGCACTGCAACATGGCTCCCTCTCTCTCTAGCATCAGACAGCAAAGAGAAAAAGAACAAAGGACAATAGTCCCACTTCACAGAACACAGTAACACAAACATCCTGTCTCCGTCACTTCCCACTTTGTAGAGTCAAAACATATACCGTCATGTGATAGACAACAATCCCATGACTGCAATCATGGAGGAGGAATTCTAACAGTTCAACCCCTTGCAATGCAAGAATCACAGCTAAAGAATCTCCGACAAATAACCATCCAACCTATGTTTAAAACCCTCCAACGAAGCTATTTGTAGTGGTATAGTTGTTGTTCAATCCAACATTTTTAAGAGTGAATTTCTACCCCCCCTGAGGTACATTCTTCAATTGTCTACCGAAACAGAGAGATGCCAACCAAGTCATTGTTTCAGCAGCCTCTAATATTTCTACTATAATCCTTTGTATAAGGATCTGCTTTAATAAGTCCTGCTATATAGATTTCTATCCATATCATTGAGAAATATATAGAGTGCATACACTGATGCAGCATAAACCGGAATAGGCCACTGAAAAGGTCATAAACTAGGGCATTACAGGGAAAAGGAAAAAATGTTGCCAATTTATAGTCTAACTGTAGTGAAAAACAAGAATGATTAGGACATTTACTAAAGTACCAACCACAATTTATTGGTATAAATATTTAAAAAATACTTTTAAAAAATACTTTGTTAATCTAATAATATCCTTTCTTTCAATCAATGCAACACCAGGCATTAAAAAGATATTCATAATAAAGCAACAGTCTTTTGTATATTTCTAGTACAGTCCTGTGCAAATCAACACAAAAGGGCATCCCTTTCAATTAATGAGATCTACTCCAGAGTAAATGTCTCTAGAGGTGCATCTTTAAACTATTTATATCAGGGGTGTCAAACTCAAATTCATCGGGGGCTGCATCAGCAGTTTGGTCACCCTCAAAGGGCCGGTTGCGCTCAATATAAAAACAAGTGGAGGCTTCCTGAATGCATGTAAAGTGGAGGTTTCCTGTGTAGAATGGCCGGCGCCGCTAGAGGGCAGACGTTCTCTGGCTTGTAGGCTGCCACGCATGCGTTGAAGAGGCGGCTTTCTCGTGTCAAAAAAAAGAGAAGCGAGAATAAAAGGTGAAGGCTGGCGGCCGGCGGCGGCTACACGGGCCACATGACGAGGTCTGGCGGGCCGGATTCGGCCCGCGGGCCTTGTGTTTGACACCCGTGATTTATATTTACTACTCTTTAAACATTCTGTCGCAGGACGCGGGTGGCGCTGTGGGTAAAACCTCAGTGCCTAGGACTTGCCGATCGTATGGTCGGCGGTTCGAATCCCCGCGGCGGGGTGCGCTCCCGTCGTTAGGTCCCAGCACCTGCCAACCTAGCAGTTCGAAAGCACGTCAAAGTGCAAGTAGATAAATAGGTACCGCTTTATAGCGGGAAGGTAAATGGCGTTTCCGTGTGCTGTGCAGGCTCGCCAGAGCAGCTTCGTCACGCTGGCCACTGACCCGGAAGTGTCTCTGCACAGCGCTGGCTCCTGGCCTCTTAAGCGAGATGGGCGCGCAACCCCAGAGTCGGTCACGACTGGCCCGTACGGGCAGGGGTACCTTTACCTTTACCTTTAAACATTCTGTCATATATTTTGTGTCGAATAGGACCTTCTCTTAAGAGTGATGGAACCTCAATTCACTTTATCAGTGAAGGCATGCAACAATGATATTTCATTTTTTAAGATGGCATTTTGTTGTTGTTGTTGTTGAAAAAGGAGTTGGAACCATGGGACACAGATAATTTTTCCCTATGCTGCATGTTTTTAAACTTATGTGCTTTGGCACTGATCTACTAGTTTTCTTCCAACACATGTTCCTGCAAACTTCACATTTGCTCAATTATTTGCTTGCTTTTACCTATTAGAATCTCTGCCAAATTTTAAATTAATTAAATTTGGTATTGTAAGGCTCTACAGCTGAGTAGCGCAATATTGTCTAAATGCTAATTTGGTGTTTGCTCAGACACTTCTCAAAGCCTCCATCTTCCCAAGTTGAATATTCTGTTAAATCTGGGTATGTGTCTTTTTATTAAAATAAAAATAAACAGCCTTGGGCCCTAAGTGTTGATTTGTTTCCCATGTTTTGCCATTTGCTGTGAAGGTAGCCTAACTCTTCTTCTGCCATCATTCTGTGTGAAATTTTATAGAAAGAAAAAAAGAGGAGGGAAAGAATGAGAATGGTAAACAACATTTCCCTCTAGGAATAAATTTAATAGAGAAAAAGAGAGAGAGAGAAGGTCAAGCCTGAGCAAAATTCCATGACAATATTTACGTACTCTCAATAGGCTCCAAAACATCTTTTCAGTAGCTGGTTGGTTTTTTAAAATGTACAATAGCTTAAGGAACCAAATCAAAATGGTACTCATGCCTTCCTGCCGTGCTTTAGACTTGAGAGGAGTCTTCACTTTGCCTCGGGTTCAAAGTTCCATGTCATTGCTAGTTCCTTGTGCCCTAGGGGGCTCTGGGCACTTATATCTTAACTAGTAACCTTCACCACCACATGACAAACCCAGTTTAAAACTGAGGGAACTTTCTAACATTATATGGCATTGCAGTAGTAGCCTACCATTCAAAGGACAAGAGCTCAAAATCTCATTGGATATGCTCAATTCTTCGTGCATGCTTAAAGCAGTTATTTGGTGGCAAGTCATTGTATGAGAGAAAAGATCACATGGCCATTTTCAACTGCAAGTTTACTATGAACATATCTTCCCTAGAACTCTGGTGCAGTAAAACGGCTCAGTAAATATCACTGGGAAACAAATTTTTTGTTGCATTGACACCTGCAGTTGTTCTAACCTAATTTTGACATGCTGATTTCATATCTGAAGTTGGTTTTCTTCTGTAAGCTCTAGGTTTTTTGCAGTTCATGTTTTTCACTTTCACCATAATCTTTGTTTTTCACAATGCATGAATTCAATATTTTATTAAACACATAGCCAAAGTAGTACAATATGAGTATGAATGTAAGTGACTTGTATAGCATTGAAAATGACATGTATATCTATGTACAGTTGGAGGTATGCAAAAAAAATGTATTCCCTTGGGATACACAGCATACTGGGGAACATTTTTTTTCTCCACTTTCTGTTGCATGAGATTTTTTAACTGTTCTTATATGTTCGATGCTGATTTCAAATCTGAAATTGATTTTCATCTACATGCTATAGTTATCTTTCAATTCCCAACTTTTGCCGATATATCATATTTACACTGGGGATAAGTGGACACTGACACGTTGATCTACCCTAACCACATGGCAATTATTGTTTTGCAAACTTAATTTTATAGTTTTATAGTTTTGTAACCTAAATATTTGCATTTTTCAGATTGGACCATGGCTATAGCATGTACACAAAAATTGATTTCAGATTTGAAATCAGCATTGAAAGAACATATAAGAACAGTTGAAAAATCTCATGCAACAGAAAATGGAAAAAAAAATATATTGTTCCCCAGTGTATCCCAACACCATCCCAAGAATTGTGAAAATCATTCCAGGAGCTCAAGGAGGTTTTAGATATATGGCTCCTCAAAAAGGATGGAGTTGTTTTGTTTTCTTTGTCCCCTCCCCTTCCCTGGCCTGTTGGACTGTGCCAACTAGCATGCCCAAACATCTGATGGTCCATGGTAGATGTTGTCCACCCAAAGGTGAACTTTCTGGAGAACTTCCTCTCCCCTAGGGTGACATGTCTGCCCTGGGCTGCCTGGCACACTGTGTAGTAGCATGACAGTGTGCTAGAATGAGAGATGGTGGAAGAGAGGAAAAACCAATGCCCTGCTTTCCCTCTCATGCACATACAGTGGTACCTTGGGTTAAGTACTTAATTCGCTCTGGAGGTTCATTCTTAACCTGAAACTGTTCTTAACCTGAGGTACCACTTTAGCTAATGGGGCCTTCTGCTGCCGCTGCGCCGCCAGAGCATGATTTCTGTTCTCATCCTGAAGCAAAGTTCTTAACCTGAAGCACTATTTCTGGGTTAGCGGAATCTGTAACCTGAAGCATACGTAATCCGAGATACCACTGTACTGCAGATGCATCTGGTGCTGCCATCCGGTCAGATAAGGTTTCAAGTGGAAAGAAAGGTATGATGGAGAGGTTTTAGAAAGGTGGGGAAATATTTTTAAAAAGAATTCTCCCAATCAAATTTCAATCTAAGCCAAAGACTTTTAGCTCTTAAAGCTCACATTCCTTTGAGGTAAGACAAGTCTCCAGAGACAGTTTCCAAGCAAGAACTTGGAGAAATTCAGCTCTAACAAAATTGCAGACTTTTCAAGCTGTGAGGAGGTTACTATATTAAAACTAGAAGTGAAAACCAGCCCGACATTCAGAATGCAACTGCAGCCTTGCATTTTCTACTCAGCGAAATAAAACCAAAAGAAACAAGCAAACAAAAATATTTATGCATCACAGATTTGTGCTGTGATGCTGGGTCCTAAAAGAGAAATTAGCATTTCATCTGGGCATGTTGACATCACACAATCATGACTTGCTCTGTGGAATACTAATGAAACAAAAAATATTTTCTCTTAACCAACAGCAAATGGCTAAATGAAGATTTTAGAGTTTGAATTGAATATAGGGAATCCACGAGATGAATTTAAAGAATGTAACATTATATGCAACCCTGTTGCATGTGAGCTGTTTGATAGATGGATAAATGGCAGATAGATAGATGTTCACCAAGATAGAGACAAAGCAGATGAGTTGACTGTATGAATAAAGAAAGAATGGTTCATATTGGTTAACAAAGTTGTGTGTTTATAAAGCAATAGAACAAATGGATTGCAAAAAGAAAAAGAAGCGAAGAAACAAATCATCAGCAAATGAACGACATTTTTTTAAAAAAACTTTTAGCAACAGTTAGAGCACTGCGCATCAGACGCAGATATACTGATTGCTGAAACAATCACTTCACATAGCTATAATAAGGTTTTTGCGGCAACCCGGATACAGAGATGTTACCGAGTGCTTAGATGTGTGACAACAATGCTAGAAAGAAGTGCTTGGAGCGAATAATTAAGACAAGTAGAGTGTGTGAAATACCAGATTGCTAGAACAACAATCAATACATAAACATTAAGAAGAAAACAACTCACAGTCAGAGCTGCCATTGTATTAAATGAGGTTAAGACTCTCACTAGTAGACCAATCCTGTGGAGATTGGGGGCTGTAGCAGAGAAACCACCTTTGCTGCAGTTCAGTTTTTCCTTGATTTCTCTCCCACTGGCTGCAAAGGGAAAGTTAACTATGTCATCTCCAGGGTTTGTGCTGCTTTGGGGTAATATTAGGGCAATGGGGAGGAACAGAAAGGCTTTGAATCATGTGGATCTGTGGCTTCCCCTTATCTCCACCCCTTTTGTCTCTTGCCTCTGGGCAAGAGGACCACCAAATGCTCTTGAGGGACTGGACTGAACAGGAGGAATGGGAAATGAGCCCTTGGCCAGATCAGCTCCTTTCAGAACAGGAGGAGAAGTGGGAAGTTTGGCCCTCCCTGTCTCCAGCAGTTTCAGGAGGAAAGGGAGATGGAGATGATGTACAGCTGAATGAGGAAATGCCTAGTTATGATATAGTGGAGGATGAGGAGGGGGAAGAGTATAGGAGACCCTCCTAGTTCAAGGGCTTGCCGGTCCCTCTGCATTCAAGAACAGAGAATGTGAAGGGATGTGACTCCTGTGACTTCCCATAGCTTTCCAGGATGTTGTGGGAGACCGAAGAGGAGGGACTCAGAGCAGCCAACGTCTCCTATGTGCGGAGACCTGGATCTTTTGTATTGCAACCAAATGGCTGAATAAAAAGCCATAAAATATGAACCGTTTGATCTTCTTGCCTCTGACGCTACTGAGGGAGGAGAGGATATTCCACACCCGACATAGAGTGTCTAAGGGGTCTACCTCACTGGACAGTTCTGATGTGGAACAGGTAGTGGATGGATGGGCTTTCTACCATGGCTACCAGGATGCTTCTTCCCTCTCCGTCTACAAAGAAAGAAGTCCACTGGCATCCTACCAGCATGTAAGAGTGACATGAGCACATTGTCATGGAATATTGGGGTCCCTCCTCTTGGGTCCATGATCATCAACTGGCTGCACATTTTGAGGATGAAGTCACTTGGCTTCAGAGGGACTTAACTCTGCAGTTCTTGCAGTTTCGTTCAGCGTATCCAAGTCTGGTGTGTTGGGGGATCATTGTCAGTTTCTGCAGCCCAATGATATGGACAGGGTGCTTGTGGCCATGTCATGTGCCCTCTTGACCTCTATTCCTCTTGGCTTATTAAATAAAACAAAGGAGGTTTAACTGGCCAGAGCCAGAGCATGGGATGGGAATTAGAAACACTGTGTTTCAGCGCTTCTGGCCCTACCGATATGACCAAGTTCAGAAAGCACAATTGTTCTATATATTTATTGTGTTACTTCAGCTACTCATATCTACACGCTCTCTCTCGCTCGCTCTCTCTCTCTCTCATTTTTATTAAATTTTCTGTTTTGCAATTTAAAATACTAATTTAAACATCCTTAAAATACCAATGACCTCCCTTCCTCTCTTTCCATGGTTCATTTTGCATATCACAAATCCCTGCATATTTAACAAAAACTAAACCATTCAGTCTTCCATTATTCCATCCATCAAAACTTTTTTACACTGTTGAATTTATCTTAACGCTTCCAGCATTTTCAGCTGTACACAATTCATTCCCATATATTCAATAAACGTTTTCCAATCTTCTCTAAACGTATGTTCTTCTTGTTCCCTTATTCTATATGTTAGGTCCACAAGCTGTGCATAGTCCATCAGTTTAAGTTGCCATTCTTCTTTAGTTGGGACCTCACTCGCTTTCCATTTTGGGGCTAATGAAACACGGGCCACAGTAGTAGCGTACATAAATAACCTTTTTTAACACTTGGGAATTTCAGTCTGACTTATCCCCAACAAAATAGACTCTGGTGTGTGTGTGTTTTTAAATACTTTAAAACATTTTTTTCAATTCTTTATGGATTATTTCCCAATACTCTTTTACCCTTTTACAAGTCCACCAGTACCCATATCTGTTCGAAGGGCAGGGAGTAATGGCATGCACAGATGCTCTGTATCTATGAACATATGGTATGTTATGATAGCCTATTATATGAACCAGAGAGAAAACAAAGTGAAACAGAGCTGAGATCATTGCTCTTTTACTCAGAGCTTTTGAGACCTACTGGATGAAGTGAAAAGTCCTCCATCAGCAGGTACCAACCTTCTCCAACATGCCACCCTCTAGACTTTTTGGACTACAATTACCATAATCCCTGGCTGTGCTGTCTGAAGCTAAGGGGAGTTGTAGTCCCACGACATCATGAGGGCACCAGGTTGGGAAAGTTTAATATATACCAAGGCTGTGTTTATACAGTAGGGTTGCCATACTGAGACTGCTTTAATATTGCTACATCATGACTTATAATGAAGAGCGGACAATTTCCACCAGACTTCTACTAACTCCTTAAAATAAAACTTTGCAGTGGTGTTTCATAAAGTGCATAACTGCATGGTTAGGCTCTCAATCAATTCTTTGCCAGAATCGCAGACAAAAAAATAGAGCAGTTTTACACCATCTCACGGGCATCAGTAATTAGTAAGTTGACCCTGATACCTAGCTGTTTGCTATGAATATATTTTCCATCAAGTGGCTATCTGAAAGATTCTTCCCCCCTCCAAAAAAAAGAGAACTAAACTGCTTTTTCTCCCCTCATCTCAGAACATTCAGGCTACATTATTTTTTGATACTTCGGCAAACTCTGAGAAAAGAGACTAAATAATTTATAGAGGCACCGAGGAGCTACCGCATGAAATAAAGATGAGTTATTCTTTCTGTCACAAAGAAAAAACAGTTAGCATTCAAATTCATTCACATTTGCCTATTGACTCCCAAAGATTGCTCCGGTTGCACATCTACATACAAAAATACTCCCACCTGAGGACAACAAGCCCACTTGATCAGCAGCAATCTTCAGCCAAATTCTTTGAAGAGGTAAGAGGAACACGCTGTCGTTGCATCCTAAGAAATCAGAGCCTCAGCTGGAAGCTCCAGGTGGGTTCAAGCCTCAGACACAGACAGAACTAATAGGCTACCCACGAAGACAGAATCCAAGCAGGAAAAGTTAGAGGTGCGCTGTTCTCTGCTTTAAGCAAGCTATCTATGGCTGGATCTAGACACATCAAAGAAGCATTTCAGTTCAACGCGTTGCAAACTTTGTATGAGAAATCGGGTTGGCAAAAGCAAAACTCCACAGCGCCATCTGGTGTCACGGGGTGAGAATGCATAAACAACGCACATAAAGTGTTTTTACTTTGCCAGCATTGCTGAGTCCCATGTTACGTGGCTACTGTATAAACAGAAAGCATTAGGTTTTATCATCTTCTTTTTCTCTTTAAGTGTATATTACTATTACTAGAAGCTACAGCCTCTGCTCCATTTGCTTGGCAACCACACCTACCCACACCCCACCAAAGCCATCCTTCCCTTTACTCCTTAGCAATACCACACACACCTTTTTATTTTGGACAGGGGAGCTTTTAACCACTCAAGTACTTTTTAAAAAATGCTGTGATTCTTCTTTGGTATTGTAAGCTGCTTTATTGATTACAGCATTTGAGTTCTTGTAAACTCAATGATTTTTTTTTTCTTTTAACTGAAGGACAGTATAGAAACATCTTAAACAACTAAGCAGGGGTCAGCAAACATTTTCAGCAGGGGGCCAGTCTACTATCCCTCAGACCTTGTGGGGGGCTGGACTATATTTTTTTGGGGGGGGGGAATTAACGAATTCCTATGCCCCACAAATAACCCAGAGATGCATTTTAAATAAAAGCACACATTCTACTCATGTAAAAACACGCTGATTCCCGGACAGTTTGCGGGACGGATTTAGAAGGCTATTGGGCCGGATCCAGCCCCCGGGCCTTAGTTTGCCTGCCCATGAACTAAAGTAACATAGCTGTATTCACAAGCTACTCCCACCACCTAATAATAATAATAATAGTAATAATAGTAATAATAATAGTACTCTGCCCAACTGACAGCCACTCTGGGGGGTTTCCAAAATATATGAAAACATAATAAAACATTAAACATTACAAACTTCCCTATACAGGGCTGCCTTCAGATGTCTATGTTATATAGTTACTTATCTCCTTGACATCTGAAGGGAGAGCGTTCCACAGGGCGGGTGCCACTACCGAGAAGGCCCTCTGCCTGGTTCCCTGTAACCTCACTTCTCACAGTGAGGCAACTGCCAGAAGGCCCTCAGAGCTAGGTCTCAGGCCTATGCTTTGCAGTACAGTGGTACCTTGGGTTAGATACTCTTCAGGTTACATATGCTTCAGGTTAAAGACTCCGCTAACCCAGAAATAGTGCTTCAGGTTAAGAACTTTGCTTCAGGATGAGAACAGAAATTGGGCTCCAGCGGCGCGGCGGCAGCGGGAGGCCCCATTAGCTAAAGTGGTGCTTCAGGTTAAGAACGGACCTCCGGAACGAATTAAGTACTTAACCTGAGGTACCACTGTATCTTCACTTTGACTCACGCAAAGTGAGGGTTGAGACCATGCCAATGAACTTAGTGAGGTATTATGAAAATAAGAAAGTGCAGATCTTCCAAAAAAAATATTTAGTCTTCTGCATTCATGCAAAGCATTTTATGTAAGTGTGAACACACTGTACACACAAATGTGACAAAGGATGATTTCCACAGAGGGCATTTTTCCACTTGAAAAGATTTTTTAAAAAGATATAAAATGCTGCAATGATTCCAGGAAAAGTCGGTGACATGTTCTGCAAATGTTAACGGGCTCATGTCTGCTCGCTCTTTGTTTGTTGCAACCTTTTCCCGCGACACAATCAGAGCAAAGCACTCAGCTTCCTTCTGACATTCAGAACTGAGGAATCAGTTCATACATCATTGTCAAAGGTACCTGCAAAGCCCACCCACACAATCAATTGTTTAGAGAACAGATTGAGGCAAAGAACATTTTCAGGTATCCCATGCCCATCATATGGTCTATGACAGGGATGTCCAACCGGTAGATCCCCGGCTGATCCTGGTAGATTGCAGGATCCTCATCGTGTACAAAAAGTTACAGGGGGGAGCTAAAAACTCTGCGCAATCCTCCCCCGAAAAAAGCTCAACAACTCTAGGCAATCCACCCACCCCCCACACACTCCTCCTCCCTCCAATGACAATGGGTAGATCACTGCCAGTTTTTTTTATACTGGGAGTAGATCACAGTCTCATGGGAGCTGGACATGCCTGGTCTATGAAATATCTAGATTCTAGGGCAAGAATGGGCAATAGGATGACCAGGGTTTTCTCCCAATCCATTTTTTTTATGGACTGCCAACCTTTAATGGAAAACACTTGACATTATTCATTTCTTTATTTAAACAATTCATATAACACTGACCTACAATAGTCTGTAAGATGTGTACAAAAATATACAACTGAGAAAAGACAAAAAATCAGTCAAAAAGAAAAAATCAGTCAAGCTTCAATTAAAATGCCAGGTGGAATAGAGAAACAAGTCTTCATCAGGTAGTGGAAGTGCAATAAGGAGTCAGTCTGATTCAGTCCCTAAACCATGTCTGAAGCCAGGTTGAAATGGATCCTGTTGATTCATATCCTCCAGGAAATCCTGGAACTGCTAGTGCAAAGTCACCTTTAGATGCAACCCATAGATTTTAGCTGGCAGTGTACAATTTTGCACAGGTGTTCATTTATTTTACTGGCGCCTGTTAAAGGTAGCCTGGTTATCACCAAGGCCATTAATAGCTCAGTTTTATTTCCTTAGGGGGTTCCCCTCCCGTTTTTGGCATTCCCTGTGTCTCAGTTAAAAATATTACTAGCATCCATACTAGAAAATAATAATGCTCTAAAAATGTACTGCTTTATAGAGTGGGTCAATACATTTTACAATAATCTTTTGGAAAACAGCAATGCATTAATCTATCAAAAATGTGTAGACGATATTAAAATGTGTAAGTCAAACTTTAGACCAGGCAAGGATGCATTTTCCAAGGATGTATCTTAGAAAAATCAATTCATCAAAATGCATGAACTAAAAAACAAAACAAAAGGAATGAAAAAAATACATATCAATAGAACTAGCAATCTGCTAATACATTCTTGTACCAAAATGCACTGCTTTATGGAAGGTAAGGAACTTGTAATATGTTCATTTTCAAACCATCTACTCAACCATTTTCATACCCCAGCTTTCTCAGACTACTTTATATTTATTTCTTATGCTCCTTGGAATGACTTGATCGTAGTCAAATGGGTCATAAAAATTGATAATGAAACTTGTATATATTCATTCACAACAACACTGTCCAAGAAATAAGAATGCACATCACAGTTTTTATAAGAAGCTCTAAAGCAAACAAAAGAAGTGAATTGTGTACAAAATCACAGTGCAGGATGATTCAGATATATCTAAAAGAGATATATATCCTTTGAACCAAAACAGAAGAAAATTATTCTGTAAAAAAAGCCACAAAATTTAACTGTCCCACAGATTATTAAGCAGTAGGCTGAACTTCAAATGCATAAGATATAGATGTTCCATGCTCCTCTTACGCTCAATATTAGACCCTCCAAGTGTCCCTATTTTCCAGGGACAGTCCTGGATTTACAGAAGCCATCCCAGAACTGAGTTCCAGCACCTCTCAGGTGGGCACCATTGCCATTATAAGAGAACAAAGGATGTGTTCCTGGTGAGTTCCAGCCCCTCTTTTTCTAGAAAAATAGCACTGGACGTCCCTATTTTCATCTGAGAAATGCTGGAAGGTATGTCTTTCTTTTCACTGGAGAAATGCTGGAGGGTATGAATAAATGAATCGATTTTTTTCTGTCACTGACCAGAGTGAGTTGGAAGGTATGCAGTATGTATCTTTAGAGGCAGTCTTAGGGTAGAGTGACTGGTTTGGCCGCACTGGGTGCCACACTGCAGGAATGCCACAACAATGCTATAGAATGGAGCAAGAGGCAGGGGGCACCGAATTTTAGTGTCACACAAGGCACCGTTGAAATTTGAGATGCGAAGTCCGCCACTGTGTATCTTCACACATCACCAGGGCCAATAGGTAGAAGGGACTGAAAATAGCATCACAAAAGAGAGAAAGGGGGATTAATCTCTGGGTACAATGCTAAACCTACTTTTAGAGAAACTAAAAGCCATTGAATGGGAGCACTTTGTCACACATGTACGCATATACTGAAGGGTCAGGTGATGAAGAACAGCAGCACAATTTGTGTTCGAGGAAGAATTACGGATTACAGTTCATCTGGTTTATGCATGCACGACACTAATTAAGGTGTATCACTTATAATTCTTTCCCCCGTCAGGAGTAAACAGTCTTATAAGGAATTAATTTTCCCTTCCCCAAAGAAATAAAATTGAAATTGTATGCTCTAATTTTTATAGAAGGGATAATTGGAGCACATGGTCTATGGTAATATACAGCCAGCTTACATTTTTAGGTTGTTGGGGGGGTTTGCATTAATGTTTGGTTTTTGTTTAGGATACCTAAAAGAATCGTGGTCTAATGCAGACTTAGGCTTACTTAAGATTGCTGAAACCAGTGGTTTCTCAGTGTAGAATTGCAGCCAAGGTATTTTTTGCAGTCAGAATTATTGGTGCCGTTCTGAGTAAACATTTCATGCGGCATTAAATGCTTAGCTAGGGAAATCAGTCAATAGTACTCATGCAACTAAAACTATGGAGGTGTTTAGTTTATTATGCAAAAAGTATGTTTTCTCCACATTCAACTCCATCTTTCTTCACCTGAGCCCAAAGGTGGAAATTATCCAACACAGTCTAAGAGTAATTGGTCAAGGAACATCTGTTACCCTCAGCCTAATCTTAGCCAGAAAGATTGCAATACATTTTTGTTTTTCTTTCTGGACCCAACAAAATGCAAATATGGAAGCTCAGATAGAGATCAAGATTTGCTTATAATGGACTCAGGCCAAGACAAAAGAAAAACAGAAAATTAGGAGATATTTCCATGGTAACTCCCTGCAGGGGAGAAGATTGGTTATTCCTAAATGATTCACCCAACTATTGATCAAAAGCTAAATACAAGTTCTTGAAAAGTTAAACCTTTCTGCATTCTCCACTTTTGCATTATGAAAACTAGATGCAAAAACAAAATACTTCAAGTCAAGAAAGCTTTGCTAAGGCTCTTCGCAGCTGTCACACATTCCGAACAGTTGGATTTTCATCCTTATGGAATGGATGATTAACAAGGTGACAGAAAAGTGCTTTCTGAAAGCCTTTGAACTTGCTCGAATTATCACAGGTGTCAAATTATGTATAGCCATCTTAGGTTCAAGCTGAGCACGCTCCCCTCTTGGCTCAGCAGTTGGAAAGTCGAGATGGTGGCATTTCTCACCATGTGTGCAGAGTGTTAAGAAGATGTGGCCTTGGAAGGGAGCCAGCTTATGGGCAAAACTAGGGCATAATAAATCACTGCAAGATTCTTCTGCAAACAGTCAGGTTTTCTGGCTTTGAGTAGTTTCTTCAGTTTCTTCAAAATCTCAATGAGAAGATCAAATTTCATCCTACACTTTCAGCATTCCTGTGAGAAAACACCTTCATTTTAATCATTTTTTTGTATATGGTAAATGTACACGTGTCTGCCTGATTCCTGTTACTTTTAAATATTTACTATGGTTGAGAGTTTGGCAATAAGGCTGATGGCCGAAGAATTGATGCTTTTGAATTATGGTGCTGGAGGAGACTCCTGAGAGTCCCATGGACTGCAAGAAGATCAAATCTATCCATTCTGAAGGAAATCAGCCCTGAGTGCTCACTGGAAGGACAGATCGTGAAGCTGAGGCTCCAATACTTTGGCCACCTCATGAGAAGAGAAGACTCACTGGAAAAGACCCTGATGTTGGGAAAGATGGAGGGCACAAGGAGAAGGGGACGGCAGACTATGAGATGGTTGGACAGTGTTCTTGAAGCTACCAGCATGAGTTTGACTAAACTGCGGGAGGCAGTGGAAGACAGGAGTGCCTGGCGTGCTCTGGTCCATGGGGTCACGAAGAGTCGGACACAACTAAACGACCAAACAAGTATGCAGGTGACTGATTTAGGTGCTTTCCTGATAGGTGGCTGATTTGGGGTACACCCACACCAGTTGGTGGCCCTGTCTCTTTTTAAACTCTTGTACAGGGTGAGTCCTTTAAAAGAGGCCCCGTGGATACAGAGTACACATGTTCCACAGGGCCTCTTTTAAAAGACTCACCCTGTAGATGCGGCTGTTGCTTCATGTTATGCCAAGTCCCCACAACAGCTATTTTGTGTTCTGCCACACCCCTACGGCAACCATTCTGTGATTGGCATGTTTGGTCCTTTCGCCAAAGGTTGGTGACCCCTGCCATACAACATCTCAACAATTGATTAGACAGCTCTGTTGTTGTTGTTGTTGTTGTTGTTCCATTTGGCGTGTTTTAGTTTAGTTGCCGTTATATAGTTTGTATTTTCTACTTTTATATTGCCTTTTTATTGCCTTGGGTCCTGAGTTTTCTCTTGCTAGCAGAAGTATTCCCTGAGTGGATTTTTTCTCACACACTGCTCCTGCCAGTGGTTGAGGAGGAGGAAAAGCTCACCAATTACCTTCTCTGCCCTTGCAGTCCTCCATCTCCCAAAATATGCTCCAAAGTGTTGGAAGACCACCCAGAGCAACAGGGGTGCTGCAGTGGAAAGCAAGAATCAGCAGAACTTCAGTGTGAATTTTTGCTATTCTGTTCCTCAGTATATTGGACCAAACATTTAAAGCCATTTAGAGCCAAAAGATTAATTGGATTTTTATTATTATTTTATTTTTTGGTCTCCAAAATTAAAGAAATTCAAAGCACTGTGAAACAGAGAAAACAAAACAAATGGATATGAACTGATCAGCAAGAGGTAGTTTAAAAAGAAAACCTTGGCACTGGACAGCCTGTGAAAAGCCATAAAGAATTATCTTCAGAGAAAGCATTTCCTTCAGTTGAACTTATTTGTTCCAGAGTTTAATTCTAAACCACAGATTGATGCCCGGGACTCCTTTTTCTTCCCTCTGCTTCATCAAAGCGATATTTCACGGCTATTGTCAGAACATCCAATCAATAGTCATTAGTATTAATCACCTGACCAGGTGTTTTTTTTTTTGTGGATGTGTTTGTTCTCAGTGCTCTTTCACCCAGGATTAAGTTAGGTTTTAAACCCTGGGTGGTATTCAGCTAATTTTTACTCAGAGCAGACCCAGTGGAATTAATGGGCCGAACTTAGGCATTTTCATTCTTTTCAGTGGGGCTACACCAGGGGTCAGCAAGGTTTACCGGCCATGGGCCGGATCACTCCCATGGAGATTGTCTGTGGGCCGGACTGGCACAGCACAATGCTGGAAATTGTGTCTGTGCATGCCCAGACATTGACAATTGTGCCTGTGCTGAAGCGATTTCCAGTATCTGCACATGCACAGATGCAATTTCCGGCGCCGCTTGGTGAGTCCCTGCGCTGTGCTGCACTGGTTTAGCACAGCGCGGGGGGGACTCGCCAAGCGGGCAGCTCGGCTCAGGGGTGGCTTGGTCTTCATGGGCCGCACCTGGCCCATGGGCCACACATTGCCGACCCCTGGGCTATACTGAGTAAATTTGGTTGACTACCACTAGCACCCTTCTCTCTCTCATTTTGAATCAACCATTCACCTCTCTCAGGTCCAGCCTAAAGATATGGCAGGATAACACACACCCACACGCATGCACACACACACGTACACATGCACTCATGTTAAAAGAAAGCAAGGGAAGCAGTGCTGGGCCAAGTTAGATCAGGACCAGGTCATGAATACTTTGTCCTGCTGCAATCCCTAACCTATTGGTGAGCCCTCTATCAGCTAGCACTGCTCTGAGTTTGGATTGGGACCACAATGAAGGCTGTGGTCTCTCTCCTGTACCATGTATTTATTGTTTGGGGGGGGTTTGTTTTTAAATGCCCACCAGGTCTATAGCCACAAGTAACATCATGTCTAAGATTGTCCCCCAGGTCATAGTTGCACAACTTTTGTCACATTTAACCCCCTCCCTCTTTTGTCCCACTTTGCTCCAGTTTAGCAAACACTAAACTTATTCGATGCCTTATTTCACACACCTTGCATGTGTAACACTCTCTGACCAGGCTGTATATATTACCAGCAACTGGGATGAGGGAACCAGCCTACTAACAGCAGAGCTACAAATATGAATGAATAAAAAATATAGAAGTCCACCTTGACACTGAAGATTTATTAAATAGTGGTTCTCCGTATCATAAATTAGTTTAGTGGGCAAGGAATGCATGCAAAACACAGAACTAGGCAAACTCCAGATATCTAGATTTATGGTGAATATCATTGTTTTAGAATGTGATCATTTCCAACTGTAGAACTTTTGAAATGAGCCTAGTGAGATGCCAGCATAAATGAAAATTTAATAGCTTTCCACCTGAAGCAGCTGTGCAACTCAGGAGCTACAGCCCACAGTAAATGTAACAGCTGGTTCAGTCAGCATTGATTTGCAAAATGGCTTCCATCATGTCAAGTAATGCTGTGAGGGTCCATATAGAAAACACGCTAACAACTTATGTAGAATGAAGAGTAGGGTCCATGGAGATTTGAAGAAATGTGTGCTTTAAGTCATAAATAATCAGAAATGTTCCTCATCTCCTTTTGTATATCTCCCCCACTGGCTAGAAGTGCATTGAAATAAAGTATTTACTTTGCAATTATTCTTAAGCAGCTAGCTTAAGACAATTGAACATGATATGGCTCACTGAATTATTTCCCTAAAGAGAAATGAGAAGCCTATCATATATCTGGGGTTCATTTCGATTTTCTTCAAATTATGCTATGATATATAATGGCATGCCCACAACACCAATTTACAGCAATGCATGCAATCTTAAAAATATGAACTAAAAAGGAGAGAACACAGTTATGGGGTGTAGGAATTAAAGATGCAGTGAATGAGATACTTTATTGGATGCACCAATAATTTAAAGAAATTCAAGCATTTCAATCTCATAGAACTATAAATGAATATTCAGATCATTAAAATGCTCTTTCACATTCACTTTAGATTTCACGCCAATGGTTTCTGTTGTGCTTTTTTGTTCAGCGTATTGTAATAAATCATTCTAATGTTTTTTTGTTTGTTTAATTATTTTCATTGTTTTTTCCAAATTATTACAAATCAAACCGAATTACTTTAATTTAATACGATTTCTTAAAATCAGGTTTCCTGCTCCCGTTGCAATCATATGTCCAAGATATTTTCCCATAGCTGTTTCCTTTCTTATTTAATCTCCAGTTGACACCCTTCCCTTGTCGGTAAGCCATTCTTCCAGCTGTCTGCTTTTTCACCTTACAGACAACTACCTTGGTTTTATTTTAAATGTACATAATCCATTTCACATGTGTATTCTTCATCTACATTTCTATTCCAGACCTGGTGTGTTGAAAGACTTCCGTTCCTTGCAGTGTTTATCTGGGTGGTACAAAGTCGCATTCCATTTCATTCTGCTGTTATCAAACGAACATGTGAGCCACAGCCATAAATAACTTGCAGAGTGAACTTTCCAGACTTCTGCCATTAAATTCACCTCTGCAATTCTTTCTCGGCACACAACACACAGAAAAATATTTTCTCAGATTCAGCCTCTCTTCAACAGCTGTCCAGCTATGGGCCATTTCTTTCTCCCACTGCAATCCTCCAACAACACCCCCATCCAGAGGTGGTCGTAAATAAAATCCATTCACCCTTGGTTGAGGGGGCGGCATAACAAAACCTTATTAAATTCATTGTAGATCAAGGCCTCCCCCTTTTTTCAAAGTATCAACCAGAGTAGCAACTACACACATCTCTTCATTATGTAGGGGACGCCAGAAGAAGAAAACCATTAGAAAACCATAAGAAAGCGCAAAGCACCTTGTCCTCCCCCTTTTCTTTTTATGGCTATTGTAGAGATTCACAAACTTCAGAAAACCATTCAAATACCTTCAGAAAACCAGTCCTGGTTCTTTCGGCAGCTGATTGATTGCAGTCCATTTGCATATGATGCTTTGTGAGGACCTCTTGATTAATGCCAATTATCCAGATTGAGGAATAACCTACTAATCATGCCAGTAACAGAGGCTCCTCCATGGTGGGGGCACACTCCCAGATAGCTCCCGTTCTGCCTTTGAAACAGGATTACACGACACTGTGGGATGCAGTGAACTCCCCAGACCCCACTGGAAAGCATCAGTAGGATTTATGCCTCATTCCCTTCCTTTCCCCTGCCTGAACTACTTTGCAGCCCCCGGAGGGCTACGAAGAACATCTGCCATTAACTCTTACGCATGGCCAGAAACTAGATCCCATTCTTACGTTAATGAAAAGGATAAAACTAAACCAGTTAGATGTGACTCAATGTACCAACACATGGTCTGTTCACTTGTTTGTTAGATTTGTATCTTTCCTTTCCACCAAATGGTGTTGGACATGACTAACATTACTAATGCAAATACAAGTGCTTTCCCTAAAACAGATTTAAGTATTCCTAAATTCCACACTTACCTTTTCTTGAAATCATCTAGAAAGAAGATTCTGCAACTTCCCCAGGCAGCTTTTTCTATTCATGAGCACAGATTACAAAGGGTTGTCCCTGACTCCCACTGACTAACAATTAACTCAAATTTGTCTTTCTGGCCATTTGCTTCTTGGTTTGAACTCAACAGGCAGGATGCAACAGGGAGCTTCCATTTTCTCTCTTTTTTCCAGTCTTGAATTGTCACAGCAGCTTCCCCTACCCCCCCCCCCCAGCTGCAGGAACCTATCTACAGTTTGAATGCAAGACTTGCCCAGGAGAAAGCTCAGCATGGTTGGTTTGAAGGGCATCTGAAATAACCATCAAATTCTCTCTTTTCTTACGAGAGGTGTGTTGTTCACTCTAATTGACCACGAGAAAGCCACACTGCTTTCTTGTCTCTGTTAACAGCTTTGCAAAATAATTAACTGCAAACTTATAGGTAGTCATTACTGACAGACATGAGTCCTAATTTGCCAGCCATGTACGTTGCTAAGCATTATTGGCAGCTTTTGGTGGAGCAGTGATCATTGTTTCCACCTCATTAGAAAATCATTTATTCCTTGTTATTATGGTTGCTTGTCCCCACTCCAGCTTTCCTACAGATTTTAGCTTGCTTGAATCATCTAGAACCATCAATTTGTCATGTATCCTTTGCCATGCAGTAACTCGGCCATTGCCAACATAGTGACCTCCAGCTGTTTCGGCTACACTTTCCATCAGACCCAGAGAGCATGGCCAAAGGTCAGTGATGATGGGAGCTGAAATCCAAAACATCTGGTGGAATCCAGGCTAGTGAGGGCTGGAGTAATCTGTTCATACTTGTAGACATTTGGAAATGAGACCTTATTGGATACACCAGTAATGCACCTGTAACTTGAAGAAATTAATATGCTATAAATTAATATGGCAAAGCATGTTCTAAAACATGGAATCCCCTGGAAGCCTTCAGTGTGCAGTTGCAAAAATCAAATGGTGATTTGGTTAAATAAATTTGTAGTATTTTATACCATGTCAGGCTTTTGTGATTTCCCCTCCATGGGGAAGGGACCCACAAATTCTAACTCTTTGAGAATATGTTACAGCAAGTGAAAGGGAAGAATTAAACAAGACTGCAAATCAAGGTTAAAGAGTTTAAGTCAGTATGCATGGGATCTTGAAATAAACTGTACAGGGGAAAGCACAATACAAATATGAAAATATAAAAAGGTAAAGTCCTGGGGGATCTTTCACCTTAAAAAAAATGACATGGGAAATGAACCTTCATTATTATGCATCCCCCATCAGACAAGGCCAGCAGAGTTCAAGGCTAGTCTCATTTTCATTGCTGCAATGGAAAGAAATTCCCTCCGGCATATAAGAACAGTGAAAGATGAGCATTACTCTTCATGTCTAATCATTTGTTCCCTTTACACCCCACATTCATCTGTCAAAAAGAGAATAGAATTCTAACTGGAAAGAAAGAAAGAAAGAAAGAAAGAAAGAAAGAAAGAAAGAAAGAAAGAAAGAAAGAAAGAAAGAAAGAAAGGAAGGAAGGAAGGAAGGAAGGAAGGAAGGAAGGAAGGAAGGAAGGCACATATACACAGAACTCATTTTGAAGGAACTGAAAATCAGGATCTTCACTTGCCTATGTTCTATTTTCAAGTGAAATAGGGCACAATGAGAGCACAATTCAAAGTGTCGGTGCTGACCTTTAAAGCCCTAAACGGTCTCGGTCCAGTATACCTGAAGGAGCAACTCCACCCCCATCATTCAGCCCAGACACTGAGGTCCAGCTCCGATGGCCTTCTGGTGGTTCCCTCACTGCAAGAAGTGGGGTTACAGGGAACCAGGCAGAGGGCCTTCTCGGTAGTGGCATCCACCCACATGTGGCTGCATGGCATTGGTATACCACGTGTGCATGCTGTCAGTGTGCCCTGCAGCATGCTGGCGCCACATGCGCACACTACGGGGCATGAACGTGCAGCCGTCAAAGAAGTCGGAGGGGGCTCGGCCCTCTGATTTGGGGGGGGGGCTTGGCCCCCATGGCCCTGCATACTTTGTGCCCGTGGTATAGGGCCTTAAAAAAAAAGACACTGCAGAGCTATGAATATCTGCTAGGATTTGTACTATCACTATTATCATCATCATTGCTATCGTTTTAATGCATGCGCATCAGTTTTCTTTGTCTGGGTTTAGAACATCTGGCCACAATGCCACCCTTCAAATTAAGGGCCAAAACACAGGTAAAAAGAAAGTCTTTGCTTGGTGCAATTGTACAATTAAGCCTTGTAATTGTACAATTAAGAGTACCAGAGCTCTCTAGTAAAGGAATGTATAGGGAACCTACTGAGCCTCTACAAAACTGATGCTCTGAAGGAATCTTGGTAAGCATCTTTCAGCAGCTATGACTTAGAACAATAACCGATGCAGTGGTACATACGCTTCAGGTTACATACACTTCAGGTTACAGACTCTGCTAACCCAGAAATATTACCTTGGGTTAAGAACTTTGCTTCAGGATGAGAACAGAAATTGGTGCAGCGGCAGCAGGAGGCCCCATTAGCTGTAGTGATGCTTCAGGTTAAGAACAGTTTCAGGTTAAGAACGGACCTCTGGAACAAATTAAGTACGTAACCAGAGTACCTTGTGCCTGCTTTGTCAAAATGCAGGTCTTTACTTGTTCCATTCCAAGCGTTATTTAAACCAAAACTTACCTAATTTTAAAGAATTTAAATGTTCTTCACCTGCTTCAGTAAAGACACACAAACACCTCTGATGCCATCAAATAAAATGTGTGTGTAAATGTGCAAGCCCAGGGCATTTTGGTGATGGAAGCAGGGAATAAATGCCCCATAACCAGGCGAAACGTCTTTCTAAAACCATTCAGGCCCCAGAATTCCTCCATCATTATGCTTCACTTTGCTTCATGGCACAACTAGTGCTGTGTCTAACGTAGCCTGTTCAAAATATAAATTTGATATTTTGCAGACTCAAAAGTCAATTCATACATATTTCTGCATTTTACTTCCAAAAGAGAACGAAGAACATGCTCCCGTTTGTTTCCTGTTAGGCTTTGCTGTTGGCTTAGTTTTTCCGAGTATGAACAAGAGAAAAGCAGATTAGCTACTAACACTACCGTTGCTGCTACAGATCTGCATAATGGATGAGACAGTTTATGCCGTCCTTGTTTGTTCAGCTCCTCAAATCAACTAAAAAGTATGATGCCCGGCATTTGAGTCCGTGTCAATGTCATGTGAAGGACTATCATTCATTCTCACACCTCTACAGTTGCATGGTGGAAGCTTCTAGAACCAGACGTGGCAGGAGACATGGCTGTTGCCATAAAAACCATCACTGCATCACTTCCTCTTGCCCATATTAAGAACATAAGAGGATTTGTGCTGGATTAGACCAAAAGTCTGTCTAGTCTATCATTCTGTTTCCCATGGGACCCACAGTTGCCTCTGGGAGCCCCACAGCAACACATGAGGGCGATAGCCATTTCCAGGGCTTTTTCTTCAGCCAGAAGTTGCCAGAACTCAGTTCCGGTACCTCTCAGGTGGGTGCCATTGTCATCCTAAGAAAACGAGGGAGGCGTTCATGTTGAATTTGTATTCTAAGACATACTGCCTCCTCTGAACCTGGAGGTAACCTATAGCATAATTTCCTGAAGCACCAAATGTGTGATGTGGCATTGCTGTGCTTCAAGTTCTCCAGGCCTCACAAGTTGCATCGAGGAAGCAGAGTGGCTCCATGATGTGTGGCAATATCGCATTGCACATTTTCTCGTATTTTATGCATTTATTTGCAACCTGCTCTTCATTGCTCATGCAATCCCAGAGTGAAGAACGTTAACATACCAAGAAACTACATGACATCTAAATACAACTCAATATAAAATCAAACAATTTACTAACAACATAACCACATCTGCCAAGCTAGGACTTAAGTCAAATGGTTGAGGGAATAGCCATGGTTTTACCAGGCATTAAAGCCCTATTAGCATTAGTGCTGATAGCACTTGTTGTAGAGGACCAACTAAAGTTGGAGTGCCACTATTGAAAAGACCTTCTCATGAGTACCGTATCTCAGAGAACTGTGACTCCCATGAAAAGGGCATCCTGTTGAAGTAAGAGTAGCGACATCGCAGCTAAGAAGCTCAAATTATATATGTGACTGACACCCTTCTTTGGAAATTAAGCCAACGTCCAGATTTTAACATTAAAAAACTTTTCATGCAGAAACGTATAGTTATAGATGAATCAAAAATTAATATTTACAGTTGCATGCTTATCTTAGAATGGGTTTATAGTCTCTTCTTCTAACTTCCAAGCAACTTTATTTTCCCCATTTTCCAGAGCTCAGCATTCAGCCTTCTGTATCTCAATTGCAGCTCCTATGAGAGATTTCCACTTTTGCCTTCTCCTGCAGCTTTGCTCTCTTTCTTTCAAGCAGGAAAGAAACACTCCAACACTCTATTCAACTTGGCAGTGTTCACAGTGGATTCTAAAACACAGTCATCTTGCATCACATAAACTGGAGTCTCTCCTTCACTAGATACCTCCCATGTGACCAACGTTAGCCAGTCACATGAGAGCTACTAGAGGGCTCTCCAGAATTCAGTTACCAACCAATCAAATTTAAACACATAGTAATGCGCACAAGCATTTGCAATTTCAGTGAATTAACTGACTATACTTAACACATCCCCCAATGACCTCAAGGTCTAGTCAAGTGTATAAAGAAGCTGGTGGTCTTTCAGACACATGGATCTCATGTCATCTATGGCAGGCATCCCCAAACTCGGCCCTCTAGATGTTTTGGGACTACAACTCCCATCATCCCTAGCTAACAGGACCAGTGGTCAGGGATGATGGGAATTGTAGTCCCAAAACATCTGGAGGGTCGAGTTTGGGGATGCCTGATCTATATATCAAAACATGAACTTTGGATTTATAGCCTATATTGGCTGCTAGTGTAGATCTTTCAATACTGGTGTTCTATGCTGCCGAAGAGCTGAGCTGTCACCACAAGCAGTCTGGCAGTAGCAATGTGCACTAATTGCAATTGTTGAACTAGGTCCAAAGGCAGCCCAGGTACTCGAGATTAACATGGGGAAGAGGAAGATGATACAGGGCTGCTATTTTTAAGAGCCATCATGTATCTGTGATAACGTCTAGTTCTAAGGCATGATGCCTTGAAATGCCTGGGATAGTTAGAAATGGTGAAGGATGAAAACCAGCTAATTGGAATGCCGAGGGGAGTAAGAGAGCAGCTGGGCTGGAACTCTAACCTCGCACAGTGTCTCTAAATCTATGGTTACGAGGAAAGGCTGAGTGAAAATAGATCCCAGGAGGTAGGAAAGCTAAAGGGTGGAGACACTCGAGACAGTAAATTAATTACATGCAAATTTACTTGTAGCGGGGAATTCCAGTCTGCTCTTTTACGTGGCAAGCTTGATTGGGACAATATTTCATGCAAGGAACACTGCAGGAAAGTGAACACTTCTTTAATGAATCTGTTGTTATACAATAAAGAAATGGAGTCCAGTATGCTTTTGCAGAAATAGTCTAAAAAATATAATAGCATAAGAGCAGGTAAGGGATGGCAGTCCTAAGGACTATGACAAGTCTCTCCAAGCACCAGACTTTTGTACAATTTTATAGAAATGCAATCTTCTCTTTCTTTTTCTGTCAGAGTCATTCAGTAGATTCAGGAATACCAAGTTATTGGGGAATAATTCTCACTGAACTCAGTGGGGCTTCTTTCTGAGTAACTATGTGCTGTAAGAGTTATGGGATTTGAGAATTCTTGAGACTTCCAGAAAGCCATTTTCAGTCTAGCCATTCCTAGTCTACATTTCATAATTTAGAGAATGGCTATCCTGCTTTTCAGGTAAATACCTCACTCACAAGTGGCTAACATAACATTTTAAATATTAAAGCAAGATACAATAATATCATGTCATGTAAAAGTATCATGAAATAAAAGCAGAACAGAAGCTCACAGCCAGGTTTCATACACGCATACAGTATACTGTATATAATGAATGCGTCTAAAAGGGTTAGGTAAATAAAGAGTTTTTCATTTGGTGATGGAAAAACATCCAAGTTGGTACCAGAGAAGCCTTTCCAGGTGACAGCACAGAAGAGTTGGGGCATCTCAGCCAAGAAGGCTCTGTCACGTGTCACCACCAGCTTCATGTCTGAAGGTAGGGTGACCAACAGAACTGCTTCCAAGGCAGAACTTAGTAGCCATAGGCTTGGGTGAGAACCAGTGTGGTGTAGTGGTTAAGAGTGGTAGTTTCGTAATCTGGTTCGTGTCTCCGCTCCTCCACATGCAGCTGCTGGGTGACCTTGGGCTAGTCAGACTTCTTTGAAGTCTCTCAGCCTCACTCACCTCACAGAGTGTTTGTTGTTGGGGAGGAAGAGAAAGGAGAATGTTAGCTGCTTTGAGACTCCTTAGTGTAGTGATAAAGTGGGATATCAAATCCAAACTCTTCTTCTTCTTCTTCTTCTTCAGGCAATCTGGTCTCAAGTCATTTAAGGCTTCATATCAGGGTGGATTATGACCTATAAACCACTACACAGCTTGGATCTGAAGAACCATATTTCCCTGTGTGGGTTTTGAGATCTTCAGGGAAGACCTTTCTGTCAGACCTATCATCCTCACAGATGGACTTCAGTAATATGGCACCCTGAGCGAAGACAACATTTGGTGTGACCAAACCCCCCCCCCCCAATATTTTCAAAATAAACCCTTTTGGTACAGTCACTTTTTAACAGATCTTCTCAGTAAGTACAGTAAATATAGGTAATAGTAAGTAAACATAGGTAGTAGTAGTACCCACACCACCCTAAATCTGGCACTGCATGGGCACATTTGGTGAGGACACAGCAGAGGACCTTCTCAACAGCTATCTCGAATTGTAGCACTACTTTCCTCAGGAGGCTAAGCTGGCCCCCACTCTGCTCAACTTTCCCGGCAGGCAAATACTTCTTTATTTAGACAGGCCTTTGACCACTAAACTGTCTGTTGCAGCAAGGTCTTTTAATGGTGGTTGTTGCATATTGTTACAATGGTTGTGTGCCTCTCCTACTCACTGCCAAGTGTTGGCAAGATTCCAGGGCATTCCAGGAGCTCACCCTAGAGTCTGTGTGTGCTGGGCCCATGGGTTAACCCGAGCAACGCAGTCCAGGTCCGGTCCCGAATCCAAGGATTCCGCGAGGAGTCAGTCCGACAAGGCCAAGGCAGGACACAAGGCAGGAAACCAGGCTAGGTCAGGCACAGGGTCTCAGGCAGGTTCTAGCAAACAGCAATGTTGCTCCCGCAACCTGGAGTGGGGTCCAACAGCCTTTTATCATTGTCGGGGTAACGGCCGGTGACTCACCTCCCTTTCTCACCCAAAAGCGAGCACTCGTCCTGCGAGTACTCAGGTCTCTCCTTCTCTCAGACCTTAGTCTCTACAGCTTGGGAGAAGTTAGTGGGTTACTAGACCCAGGGGCCACCTCACCCTCTCCTGACCCAACTGGTAGCGGAGCAGCTCTAAGTGATTGCCCAGCTGAAGGCAACAAGGTAATTCCCGCATCTGGAGCCAGGGCAGGCTCAGGCCCTTGACTCGGCCCAGCTGGTGCTTGTTGCAGGGGAACCTGTGCAGACTGGGGCTCTTCAGAATCAGGCCCCAGACTCAGTTCAGATGCTGCCTGAGGCAAAGGATCCGGTGTGGACTGAAACTCCTCTGGTTCCAAGGCCAAGTCCCAGGCCATCACACCGTGTCCCACTGAAAATCACGATGTGGCGGAGGCTGCTGTAGCTTTAAGAAATATGATGTATTCGCATATTTACACCTGAATCTAAACAGAGCGGGTTTGCCAGCTTGGGAACTAACTGCCAAGCGTTGCAGTTGTTCTAAAATAGTGGCTTCTGAAAGGAAACCAAAAGTAATCTAGCCGCTGCATTTTGGACCAGTTGGAAGTTTACAAAGTCTTCTTCAGATGCTGCAATAATTCTGGAAGTTAGCAGAGCAGGGAATGCAATGGCTAAGTTAGCTTTGTCCAAAAGGGGCCATAGCTGGTAAACCAGCTGTAACTGGAAATAGGCATGCCTAGCCATCTGAGCCTCAAGCAACAAGGTTGAATCCAGAACGCTCCCCAAGCTTTGAACCCCAAGGGAGCACAATGCCCCACCTTAGAACTCAGAACACATAACACCTCTGTCTGTTCAGAATTCAGCTCCAATTAATTATAGAACTCGCTAGAAAAGAAAGGTGGAGGGGAGACACAAACAGTTTATCTTTTGCTGCCAGGTCATTTCATGGAACAAATAGTAAAATAAAAACCTGAAACAACATTATTATCCCAACCATCTTCCTTGCCTGCCCGGAATTAATAGCACCAATATCCCAACTGCAAGGAAGTGGAAAGTGCAATAATTTGTTCAGGTGTTTAGCAAATCTCTATAAGAAATTACAAAAAATTAAGATAGAAACAAAGCTATCCTAATCTTATAATTACTAGATGCGGTCTCTGAAAGATAGCGCATAATGTGTAGTAAGCCACATACCAAGTCATTAATGTGACATTGTTTCTGCTAATTGCTTACAGTGATATGATCAAATCACTGGTTCTGATTTTAACAGATAATGGAATTAGCATCTGGATCAGTAAAACCACCAGAATAGATATAATTGCTGTAATTGCTTAATGCATAATAGTCAGACATGTTATCATCCAAAATTATACCTAAAGGACATCTCCAGAGGACATCTATAAGCAAGTCATTATAACACTGTGAATCAGAGTTTCTGGTGAGATTTTTTAGTTGTTATTATTTCCCTGCCTCTGTTTCATCCCCCTCCCCACCCCTGAATAATGAAATTTAACCTGTTTTTTCAGAATGGAAGGTACCGCTTTATACAAACGTTGCAGCTGTTATCTTGGTACGGTGTTTGAGAAAACGATGGAATCAGCCCAAAGCCTTACAATGGAACAAACCACTAGAACACAACAACATGTGCAAAATTTTAAACCCTTCAAATATTAAAGCCCTACCTCAAAGACAAGCCCTCCGTTACCTTATTGTGGCTGTTGCTGGCAAGGTTTAGCTGGTTAAGTTATATAATAAGCAGGGCGCCAGTGTGGTGATATTTGAAGAGTTCTAGGCTTTAATCAGGGAGAGGAGCTCGCGGGATGAGCTGAGAGTAAGTCACTACAGCTCAACCCAACATGTCTTTTGATATATATACATATATCATCCTGATTTCTGGGTTTAAAGGTTAAAAAGGTAAAGGGATCCCTGACCATTAGGTCCAGTCATGACCGACTCTGGGGTTGCAGTGCTCATCTCGCTTTATTGGCCAAGGGAGCCGGCGTACAGTTTCTGGGTCATGTGGCCAGCAGCTTCTGGCGAACCAGAGCAGCGCACAGAAACGCCGTTTACCTTCCCGCTAGTGCGGTACCTATTTATCTAATTGCACTTTTACATGCTTTCGAACTGCTAGGTTGGCAGGAGCTGGGACCGAGCAACAGGAGCTCACCCCGTTATGGGGATTTGAACCCCCAACCTTCTGATCGGCAAGTCCTAGGCTCTGTAGTTTAACCCACAGCGCCACCTGCGTCCCCACCCGGGTTTGAAGGTTACATTACAGCAAATAGATTATGCTCACCTAGCAACACTCCCCCCTTCACAAAATAAATACCCAGCTGGAAATGAAATTCCTTGTGATTAGAGAGGAATTTTTTGTATTTTTTTTTAAAAATTGTCCTGCCAGGAGGACCAGAGCCCTTAAGGTTATAATGAACCTCCCCTCCTTCCCTGTGGGCCATTAAGAAATGTGTAATCTCCTCTATGCAGGTAGTGTTTCTAAAACCTGGATACAAACAACAGCTCAGTGTGAAATAGTGTGGTCTGAAGAGCAGAGGAATATAGGAAGCTGCCTTATAATGAGACAGACCATTGGTCAATCTGGCTCAGTACTGTCAACACTAAATAACAATAGCAGGGTAGGATAGCTGAGGGGGAAATCACATCTGGCAACCAATGTGCCCTTTTGTTTTCAGATAGTACATGGGTAGACGAGTCTAGAAAGCCTGGGACACAAATTTTCACGACCATCTAGTGGCTATGGTGGCTCATCTATCAGCAGTAAGGTATTTAGTGTTAAGTCTTGATTCTGAAACCAAACGAAGCCTCCTAGAGCACCGTATACATCGGGAGGCTTAGTTTGGTCTCTCAAAGGTTTTCTAAAACCTCTGGATCAAAGGAGAACCTCTTTGAAGGCAGTGGGCATAACTCCTTCGTATAATAAAGCATTAACAACTCTCTGGACCATCCAATCAGTCTCCTTCTCCTAGATGTTACTGTCCATGCCCTCAAGCTTTAACCAGATGGGGCTGCAACAAACCTGAACTAGTTGTGGCACCTGCTTGGGTTCCTATGGTATATGAAGATTCCTGCTCAGAAAAAATAATCTGAAGATTTGGGTGGAACTCCAAAACCACTGTGATAAGAGTAGAAAAATTCACTGGGGTTCTTCAAACTGCCGTTGTTGTGCTCAAACGGGGAGCTATAGAGATCCACCGTCAACATAAATTTGTATAAGTGCATGCCCACCCAAAATAAGATCAACATGAGTAGGTCTTCTTAATGATAAGCAGCCTCGTATAAAAAGCGTGGAGATACAGCATTTCAACTAACACAGCCCCTTTTTCCGGAATTCGTTTCTTGCAAGTCCCAGAACGGATCTCCATTTCCAAAGTATGCCCAAAGTTAATTCACTGTTTAATTATTTCCTCTGATTTCACATAACAATGCATGTTCAGCTAATTAGAATTTCAGACGGAGTGTTTATTTGCATTTTTTTACCCCCACGATCAAAAAAAGAACCAAATAATAGATCATCTTAAGGTGCGGCATTTTCTCTGACTCAATTAAAAAGCAAAGATACACTATTTCTGTTGAACATAGTAACCATTCTTTATAGTGCAGAATATATTAATTACTGATAACATTCACGTCCCGTTGCCTTCTCAGAAGAATGTAACTAAAAACTAATTACCCTGTAGAATAATCTCTTATCAGCTTCATGCATTTCTCTTGTAACCCACCATGGCTGCGCTGTCAGACAATGAGGGTGGTCGGTGCCATCAGAAGCATGAATGAAAGCTGTCCCTATTACATACACACAACACAATGGAAATAAAGGTTTTGACGCCAATTGCGTTATAGGGATTCATCGCTGCTTGATAATGACGGCATCTGAAAAGTGCATCTCTAAATTCCGCATAGCCAGGGCCAGCTCTCAACTCAAGTCTCCATTTCTGAATGGACCACTGTTGCCTCTGCTCTCATTCGGTTTCCCTCTCCTTCTGGATCCAAACATGACAACCACCCATAGTCAAAGTGCAAGGGACATGGTGGCTTCTGCTCCATCTCCTCACCATCTCCTCTGCTTGCATGCTTGGAGAAAGAAGGTAAGCAGACAGCATCACTGGGGACCTGAAAGGGGAGGGCCATAGCTCGGGTGTAGAGCACTTGCCTTGCAAACAGAAAGACCCGTTTTCAGTTCCCAGTAAGGCTGGGCAATATCTGGCTGTCAACATCACAATATATCACCAGCTAAACATCACAAGATACTGAGATATCATAATGTCCAAAATAAGGATGGAGCTGGTTTTCAACTTTGTGATGTATTGTCAGGAGCTTGTCCTACACTCGAGTAGGACCTTGGCAGAGACACATGCCCGACTGGCATGTTCCCTCCCTCCTGGTCAGTCATTCGGGAGTTTCAAAAGCTTTCTTCTGCCCAAATATCACAGCGACCGATGCCAACAGACATCGGCACACTTAGGGATCCGCAGAGTCTTCGCAGCTTGCGTAACAGACCTCAGCAACTCAACATTTTGGCTAATCTACTTCATTTATATAATATACTGGTAGTTTATAATAACACATGGAGCACTGCAACAAGGCTCCCTCTCTCTCTAGCATTAGACAGCAAAGAGAAAGAACAAAGGACAATAGTCCCACTTCACGGAGCACAGTAACACAAACATCCTGTCTCCCTCACTTCCCACTCTGTGGAGTCAAAACATACACCATCATGTGATAGACAAAAATCCCATGACTGCAGTCATGGAGCAGGAATTCTAACATGTATCACCAGCTAAACAACACAATATACTAATATATCGCAGTGTCTGAAATAAGGATGAAGCTATGTAGAGGCACTGGCTGGCCTCATGGTTTTTCTCACATTGTGATTTTTGCATAGCGCGCGTGCACACACATCATGATTCACAATATATTGCCAGGTAAAAAATGATGAAACCAATACGGACTTGAAACCGATTTTGGATTATATATTGCCCAGCCCTAACATACATCGTGATTCATGACATATTGCCAGGTCAAAAACTATGAAATTGATATCACGATATGGACTTCAAACTGGTTTTGGACGATATATTGATATATCACTCAGCCCTAATTCATATAATCTCCAGGTTGGGTTGGGAATGTTCACTGTCTAAAACCTTGGCGACCCACTGCTTTTTGGGGTAGACAATACTGAGCAAGAGAGGCCAGTGGTCTGACCCAGTATAAGGCAGCTTCCTATGTCCCTATGTATGTTGAACAGCAGCAGTGTCAGGAGGTTTTGAGGTTTGGTAGAGCGTATCTGCAGGGATATGTGGGGCTCAACAATTGACCAACTGTGCCAACCTACAACTCCAGCCCTGAATTCAGTTACTTGGAAAGTATAATATACAGGGTCGGTCCACACTCGTGGTTTATAACTTTATTAAATGTATTATTAAAATCTGATACCATAGGGCACTGCAGAGCAGGGAAACTGCCATTAAAAGTTACAGAGCGTTATATTTAATAACGTTTAGAAGATCAATGTAGATCCAGCCGCAGACTTCAGAGCTTGCACTACTTTGCTTTTTTGAAGCTGGAATCCTAGGCAGGGAGTACACAGCTTGCATGGATTTGTCTGGAATTTTGTCCTCTCAAAACTCAATGGCTTCTCAGAATCCTTTCCATCCAAAAAGAGTGAGTATTCCCAAACTTGAGTGGCACACTCATCCGCTGCTCCCACGCACATAGATAAAGAGACCCTTCAGTCTTTCACAGTAAAAATGACTAGACTAGATAGAATTTTGCTACTGGTGACATAACGGAGGCTCAATTCACTCATTTAATTTACCACACAGAGGCAGCTCCACATAGCAAACAATTTGCATGAGTGGCTCTTCACACACTTCTAGCTATTTCAACTACATTTGAAAGTGCAAAGAGAGAAAGGAGGGAGGTACAATATACTCAGAAATAAGCCAAGGTCATTTGGGAAGCCATCTTATTATTCACACAAACGGGTTGCCAGGTGGGAGCAGCCGTCAAGCAACTGAGCTCCAAATTGACAATGGCAACTTTGGCAAGTGAATTGGGGCACCCACACTATCCTTTGCAAGAGAAGTATCGTCTTAAGAAAAACACCTGGATCCCTTGCAGGAAACAAACACATTGTGTACAAACTGAAAACAGACACTGAACATCATTGTGGTCACAGTGTCAGGCTAGAACTGAGGAGACCCAGATTCAAATCTTCACTCAGTGGGTGGACTGGGACCAGCCACTGTCTTTCAACCTAATGAGGGAGATCTTAGTTCCTTGGAGGAATGTGAGAAATAAATGAAATGAGGGAATGAAAGGAGTGGCAATAAATACACTGGTCATTTGAAAGGTCTGAGCTCCCTTTTGTTGCAACATGGCTGCTCTTCTGGAGTTGTTAATAATAATAATAATAATAATAATAATAATAATAATAATAATAATA